>CM065591.1:346959404-347447980 GCA_033119425.1 Bufotes viridis
ATGAGAGCAAGAAATAGATGTCTGATCAACATATACTGCTCCTTGTTTGGTGACAGATGTAATCACAAACACCTCATAACAAGTCTAAAGTAGGGTTTAACCCCTTAAGGACCGGGGGTTTTGGGATTTTTGCGTTTTTGTTTTGCGCTCCCTGCCTTCCAAAAGCCATAACATTTTTATATTTCCGCTCACATAGCCATATGATGGCTTGTTTTTTGCGGGACAAATTGTACTTTTTAACGCTACCATTTATTTTTGCATGTGATGTAGTGGGAAACGGGGAAAAAATTCCAAATGGGGTGAAATTGCAAAAAAAAAGCAATTTCACCACAGTTTTACGGGTTTTTAAATTACAACGTTCGATTTGCGATAAAACTGACTGGTTAATTTTATTCTTCAGGTCAGTACGAATCCGGCAATACCTAATATGTATAGTTTTTCTTGCGTTTTGATAGTGAAAAAAAAATTAAAAGTGGGAATTTTATTTTTTTGTTGCCATGTTTTGACCCCTATAACTTTTTTGTAATTATGCGTACGGAGCAGTGTAGGGGCTCATTTTTTGCGGGGAAATCTGAACTTTTGATTGATACCATTATGGGGTGCGTATGATGTTTTGATCACTTTTTATTCATTTTTTTTTAGGAAATGAAGCGTCCATAAATGGCGAATTAGCTATTTGGACGCTTTTTTTCCGTTTTTATGTCTACCGTATGGTGAATATTTTTTAATATTATTATAGTATGGGCGTTTTCGCACATTGCGACACCCATTATGTGTAATTTTTTTATTTTTTTATTTATTTTATTTTCATTTTGGGGAAAGGGGGGTGATTTGAATTTTTATATTTTTTTTATTTTATTTTTTAAACTTTTTTTTTTTTTTTTTAGCACTTTCTTATAGTTCCCACAGGGAACTATAAGATGCAATCATCAGATTGCTATTCTCATATATTCCAATGCAATAGCATTGGAATATATGAGAAAATCACATATTTCCTATGGAGCCTATTACAGTCATAGGCTCCATAGGAATACTGTGTAGTAACCTAGGTTTCATTCACAGAAACCTAGGCTACTACATGATGCTCCGGCTCCCCCTTGTGGCCATCAGGGAGCCGGGCACAAACCGAAGTGAAACTTTCGGTTTTTGCGCTGATCAGATGCCATGGTCAGGATTGACCACGGCATCTGAGGGGTTAAATGTCCGCGATCGGCATCGCTGCCGGTCACGGACATGAGCTGCGGGTGTCAGCTTGATGAATCAAGCGTTTACCCGCAGCTCATGCGCCCGCTCCGTGCGGGCGCCATCTTTAAAGTGCGGACGAAGGGCGTACATGTACGCCCTTCGTCCTTAAGAGGTTAATTTATTTTTTCCTATGACTGTAGTTAAAAGTACCATATCTCACCACACCATGTCCGTTCTCTGACCTTATCCTCCAGTGAACCCAAGTTCTGACATAATAATGGGAAACCTCATTTTAAATTTTATTGAAAGGTGATTACATGCTTCTATGAAAAAATTATCTTTGGCTTTGGCTTTTTAGAAAAAAAGGAGCTTTCAAATTAACATCATGTTCTCCTATCCATATGATAACTAATAGTGATGAGCGAATCGTCTTCGGATGAAACATCTGATGTCGATTTGCATAATACTTTGTTCCGCACAGTGTTAAAATGTATTGACTCAGATGAGCCAAAGTTATTACTTCACGAAGTCTCACAAGACTTTGCATAATAACTTCATAAATTAATTTCTACTGTAAAAAAACATTTCCCAAACTCAGGTTCAGTTACAAGGTCCAATATATATGTTTTTGTTAAAAATCGCATCTAAAACACATATTTAGATGCGTTTATATGTTCTGTTATAATGGGGTTGATGGAGATATAGAATGCAACCCAAGTTAGATATTGATTACATTGAAAATACAAGGTGATACAAATGACATGTATAGTTATATTATGAAGAATATTTATGGGATGATGGGAATAAAAATCCTTCCCATCTTTTCATGTCAGCTTTAACCACTAGATGACCGCGCATAGATTATAAACGTCCTATGGGCGGTTGTCTATCTCTGAATGGACGTTTTAGAAAGTCTATTCAGAGACGACATCTGCACGCTAATTGTGCAGATGCCGAGCAGGTTGCCTGCTGTAAGTGACAGGAGGGCAACCCAGAGCGAAGGCAGGAACAGTGCTCAAGTGTCCCTGCCTTCTAAATCGCCACAGACACAGCGCTCGGTGAGCTCTGTGTCTGCTTTGCAGAAAGCGCTATGCGCTTCCTGCTCCCGACCCGGTGGTCATATGACCGCCGGGGCTGGAAGTGTGCAGGAGCTGTCGGGTCTCTTAAAGACCTCGATCAGCCTTGCACTGAGGCTATACAGCATAGTATTATGTACAGCCTCTCTGGGGGGTGAATTTCACCCTAAACTGGGGCTACTATGTCAGCCCCAGTTAGAGGAGAAATCAATAGTGAAAAAAAAAAAAGTGAAGTTAAATGTCCTCCAGAGGTCTTGTATGACCTTATAGGGGACGCACAAATAAAAAATAAAAAAATAAAGTGTTTTAAATAAAAAAAAAAAAATGGGTTTACATAAAAAAAAATCCCCAATTAATTAATTTTGAAAAAAGTTTTAAAGATTGAAAAAAATAAATCAATTGGACATATTTGCTATTGCCGCGTCCGTGACGGCCGGCACTATAAATATATCACATCATCCACCCCGTCCGATAAACACCATAAAAAAATAAAATAAAACAAATTTTTTGGTCACCTTGCCCATAAAGTGTAATAATGAATGCTCAAAAAATAATATGTACCCAAAAATGGTACAAATAAAAACATCAACTCTATCTGCAAAAAAACGAGTGCCTACACAAGACGATCGGCAGAAAAATA
The DNA here is from genome assembly GCA_033119425.1 of Bufotes viridis. Classification (NCBI taxonomy): domain Eukaryota; kingdom Metazoa; phylum Chordata; class Amphibia; order Anura; family Bufonidae; genus Bufotes; species Bufotes viridis. Next base: position 346,962,306 of record CM065591.1, read on the forward strand.
AAAAAATATGACATTCAGAAAATGGAGATATAAAAACAATTTTTTTTCAAAAATGCTTTATTATGTAAGAACTGAAACAAACCAAAAATGAAAGTAGACTGTTTTTTTATATCATTTCGTCCATAACAACCTGCTCTATAAAAATAGTGCATGATCTACTGTGTCAGATCAATGTTTAAAAAAATAAAAAATTAACAGTTTCAAAACAGAATTTTTTTGTTACCTTGCCTCACAAAAAATGTAATTTAGAGCAATCAAAACTCATATGCACCCCAAAATAGTAACAATAAAAACGGCACCTTATTCCCTAGTTTCCAAAATAGGGTAACTTTTTGGGAGTTTCTACTGTCAGGCTGCATCGGGGGGCTTCAAATGGGACAAGGCATCTAAAAACAAGTTCAGCAAAATCTGCTCTCCAAATACCAGATGGCGTTACTTTCCATATTTGCCCTGCGGTGGACCCTTGCAACAGTTTACTACTACATGTGGGGTATTTCTGTGAACCCGCAGAATCAGGGAAATAAATATTGAGTTTTTTGGGGCTGTTAACCCTTGATGTTTTTAAGAAAAAAATGGATTAAAATGGAAAATCTACCAAAAAATTGAAATTTTGAAATTTCATCTCCATTTTCCTTTAATTCTTGTGGAACACCTAAAGGGTTAACAAAGTTTGTAAAATCAGTTTTGAGTAACCTGAGAGGTGTAGTTTCTACAATGGGGTCATTTTTGGGGGGTTTCCACGGTGTAAGCCCCACAATGTGACTTCAGATGTAAACTGGTCCTTAAAAAGTGGGTTTTACAAATTTTCTTAAAGATTTTTAGAATTGCTTTTAAACTTCTAAGCCTTCTAACGTCCTAAAAAAAAAAAAATTACATTTACAAAATTATGTCAACACAAAGTAGACATATGGGGAATGCAAAGTAATGAATATTTTATGAGGTATCACTTTCTGTTTTAAAAGCAGAGAAATTGACATTTTGAAAATTGCGAATTTTTCTAAATTTTTGGGAAATTTTGGATTTTTTCATAAATAAAAGGTGAAATATATTGACTCAAATTTTTGACTATCATGAAGTACAATACGTGAGAAAACAATCTCAGAACAGCTTGGATAAGTAAATGCGTTCTAAAGTTACCACCACATAAAGTGACACATGTCAGATTTGCAAAATTAGGCCTGGTCAGGAAAAGGAAAATGGCCCGGACTGGAAGTGGTTAAGGCATATGGACAAATGTTATATAAGGGTATGAGGCACATGGAGAATTTAGCCACTGAAGAAGGAGCAAGTCCAAAGCTCCAAAACACATATGGTTGGGATCATTCCTATGTGCAAGTACCTTTACAGGAATTTTTAAATTCATTCCATATGGAGCGCTCCAGGAATTACATCTGAGAAAAATTCCGGCAAAATAAAGGAAATCGGCTGGTTGATATCCAACTCACTGAACACTTGAGAGGCCAAACAACCCTCGTGAAACACACGAAAGATAGAGCGAGAATACAACACTCACCATCAGAAGGCGGACACGGCAGTAAGACAGATCTGTGTCGCGCACCACGTGGCCTTTTCTGACAGAATCTAAACAAATCAAACAGAAAAAAGTATGGCATGTTCCATTGGGTGATGTATGTAAAAAACCTTTCACCCAGAGAAGCATGTTTTCTTTTTAATACAGAGATGTTAACAAAAATGGAAAACTATATTTGGACCCAAGCCTACTAAAGCCAAGCCATTCACAGTCATATAAGTTTATTGTTCTGACAATGCTGAAAAACATCTCAAATAGCCAAATTTTAACACAATTCAATTCAATGTATTGTTGACTATGGAAGGGGGGGGGGGCATGCTGGATTATCAAAGTACAAGCACCATATCATATTTCCTGTAAAAATAATAAAAAAAATGTTAACTTCTACCATATACCGTATTATGTATATTAGGCTTCTGCTTTGAGAATGCCACCTCTTAAAAGTCAATTTTTCAACACAATGTCGGGCGGTCATCTCAAAAAGGTTCACTATAGTTATTTGTTTTTCATAGATTATTTGTGGACTGATGCATAGGCAATTTCAGGAAGGAACCGAATGGTCTCAACATTTACCTGATCATTGAGCTGAGGTAATGCTGCATTTAGATGTAGCAGTCATCTCCCCTATATGGGTACAAATGATTACTATTGCAATTGTTTGTCCCCATACCGAATATCTTTGCTCATCTCAATTTCCTCTTCTCTGACTCAACACACTGGAACCAGCTTTGACTAACCCTTCAGGAAATTACTGAGTAAGGCTGGACACCACTGCAACCAGTGAGAGGAATATCCCTTTAAGTTTTTCCCATGTGCAATGACCATATTACTCCAGCCAAATTCTATAATAAGAAATATATAACATTAAGAACTCTAAAGTATAAAATTGTGTTTCTATGGTCCTCTCTGCTGATTAGGAACAAATGGAATATGTGAATTTGATCATTCTAAAAAAAAAAATATATGTATGAGTCATATCTTAAATCTTCACTGGCTGCATAAGCTGCTTGTGATTTACATAAATCATGATGATATCATTGAATATTCATAGATTCCTGAAGAAGCTTTGCCGCAAATAGAGGATTAGCAAATGCAAATATTGTGCATAGTGATTTGTAAATGACTGTCTTCTTGTGCAAACACCTTCATGACTTTCATCAATGAAACACTTTCTATAACCTCATTCCATGACTAAATGGAAGACACTATTAACTAGAATCAGACTTCTTATAATATTTTAATATATTGCCCCAAAATAAACTCTTGGTTTCTCAAGAGCAGGGATTTAAAAATATCGAATTACAATTATTAATAATTATATTCCAAAATGTTAAATACATTTGAAAGCTATGAAGATGATAAAAATGATGTAAGAGAATAATAAAATAAGTTCATTTTGTAAAGCATAATGTAAAAGGTATAACTTCTGAAATGATGGATATTAAAGTAACGGCTTGTGGAAGGCAATCCCAAGCTTTTAGTCCTTTAAGTAACATTATTACAACCTTCATTTCTGCATAATCAGATAGGTGTGTGGGTTGGTAGATTGCAGTATAATCTGAGTACATTAACTTTGCACATATTTCTTGCCTATTTAGACTTGATGCTTTTAAAATAAAATTTACTGGTAGATTTTATTAGTACTTCATGTGAAATATTTTACAGGTGAGCTGTATTTACTATGTACTCTGCAGCCTATAACTTTGGAACTGAGGAAATGTATGATATGTTTCTGATAGATAACCTTCATCTAAAAGTAAAGGCAAAAAGCTAATGACTTTAAATAAGTTATATGTATATGTTTATATAGCCTATAAAGGAATACGTTTGGGCCTCTTCTTATGTAAGAAAATATGGATCAGATACAGATGCTTTATGCAGATCATTTTTAAATAGTTTTTGTTACCATATTGTATGCATTTTTCTTCCAGATTTTTATAGGATACCCATTTCTTAACCAGTTGTGTAACAATTGCACCATTGTTTTTTGCATTCTTTTTCATGATGTTAACAGTGCAATAAAAATTATAGGTAGAGATGAGTGAATCAATCTAAAAGAATTGTATTCATTGTGAATTAAAAAAAAAAAAAAAGTACTTCCAAATGAACCCAAAGTTTGGGAGTTTTGATTCCTCCTGCATGACTTTGGGCTACTTCTCACTCTTATATAAAAATATGAATAAAATTAAGATGCTTAATATGGATCATTATTTATACAAATTGTTCTGCTTTTGTACAATCTCTTATGTATGTATGTATATATATATATATATATATATATATATATATATATATATAAAATATTCTCTGTCTGTCCGTCTGTTCTATATGCGCGACCAAACGACTGGACCAATCTTCACCAAATTTGACACACCGGTACATCAGGTGTCCGGGGAGGATTTAGACTAGGTCTCAGCTCTCTAGGATATACCTTTCTTGAAATATTCCCCCAAAATGACCTGCATTAGCCAAAAGAAGCCTGAAAGTCTTTCACTCATATCCTAACTGCCATACACATGGTCACATATACACAGTTTTACTCCAGGTTTCCATAACAACCCAGCCATTTTTCTTCACTGCTGTAGGTCAGCTTTAGTCTAGGGCTACACTGCTATATGTGCCGCACGACATAGATGCTGCACCAATGTTGCGTGACAATTTTTATAATTATAGTCTATGGTGTTGCACTGCGACATGCAACATTCTGCGACGCGACAGTCGCATAAAAATTAATCTTGGATGGATTTTTTGCAACTGCCGTGTCACAGTCACAGAATGTCACATGTTGCGGTGCGACACCATAGCCTACCATTATAAAAATTGTTGAGACAAAATGTCTTGCGACACATGTCAAATAGCCCTAGCGTTAAAGGGGCAGGGCGCTGTGGAGGTCACTGTTAAGGGGCAGAGGCCACTTATAAAGGAGCAGCTACTGTGGAGGTCAGTGATAAAGGGGCAGGCACTGTGGAGGTCACTGTTAAAGGGGCAGACACTGTGGAGGTCACTTTTAAGAGGGAAGGGCCCACTATTAAAGGGGCAACTGCTGTGAAGATCACTGTTAAGGCTGCAGGGAACTGTGAGGTTACTTTTAAAGGGACAGGTGCTGTGGAGGTCTCCTTTAAGGGGGCAGGGAACAGTGGAGGTCACAGATAAAGTGACGATCCCCTATGTAGTTCAGTGTTAAGGGGCGGGGTGCTGTAGAAGTCACTGTCAAAAGAGTGGAGTTCTGTGAAACTTACTGTTGAACTATTGAGACAAGAACTCCACATGACCTCTGAAATTGTACTGTGTATCAGGCACCAAATAGTTAACAGGTTTTATTTATTTATTTTACACACTTAAATACTGCTTCTATATTCCGAAGTGCTTTACAGACATCAGCATTACTCTGTCCCCAATGGGGCTCACAATCTCAGTCCCATATCAGTATCTCTTTAGAGTGTGGGAGGAAACTGGAGTACCCAGAAGAAACCCATGAAAACACAGGAAGAAAATATAAACTCCATGTAGATGCTGTCCTTGGTCAAATTGGAATAGGACCCCAGTTCTGCAAGGCATCAGTGCTAACCACTGAGCCACCATGCTTTTTTAAACCCCCTATTTAACCCCTCAGATGTCGTGGTCAATTTTGAACATGGCATCTGAAGAGGCTTTCCCCAGGGCATGAATGGCCTACCTGTGCAGCGATCTAGAGAGCCATTGGTTCTCTGAAGAAAGTCAGTGAAGAAGGACCTGGTTCCCTGAAGAAACCAAGACTTTTACAGCTGTAGTTTCTAAGGAGCCCTGCAGGTGGCAGGGCTCCCTAAGAATGTAGCAAATCTGTGTCATGACCTATCGCTGACCCTGTTGTGCCTGGGGTCAGAAGGTCGCAGTGGATGGCGACATGCTCAGTTTCTCAAGAGATCGCTCCATGATGGTGAAAATAGATTCCAGTCCTTAAAAGCAAGGAACTCACTCTGGCTCCCCCTGCTCCCTCTTCTGCTGCTGCCTCATCCTCTTCCTCCGCTGCGGGAGGAATGTTGGCACCTGCCGCCCACCAAACAGAGGATGTGCCACCGACACCACCACATGCGTCACCAAGCATCTCCACCATGTCACACGGCGGCGTTCAGCTCTCCATCTCACAAACCTTGGAGCGAAAGCATAAATTCCCACCTAGCCACCCTCGAGCCCTGGGCCTGAATGCCAGCATTTCTAAACTACTGGAATTTGAAATGCTGTCATTCAGGCTGGTGGACACAGACAGCTTCAAACAGCTGATGTCCATCGCTGTCCCACAGTATGTTCTTTCTAGCCGCCACTACTTCTCCAAGAGAGCCGTGCCTTCCCTGCACAACCAAGTATCCGATAAAATCAAGTGTGCATTGCGCAACGCCATCTGTGGCAAGGTCCACCTAACCACAGATACGTGGACCAGTAAGCACGGCCAGGGACGCTATATCTCCCTAACTGCACACTGGGTAAATGTAGTGGCGGCTGGGCCCCAGGCGGAGAGTTCCTTGGCGCACGTCCTTCCACCGCCAAGGATCGGAGGGCATCATTCTTTGCCTCCTGTAGCCTCCTCCTCCTACTCGGCTTCCTCCTCCTCTGCTTCCACCAGCTCATCCAGTCAGCCACACACCTTCACCACCAACTTCAGCACAGCCTGGGGTATATGTCAGCAGGCCATTCTGAAACTCATATGTTTGGGGGACAGGCCACACACCACGCAAGAGTTGTGGCGGGGTATTGAACAACAGACCGACGAGTGGTTTCTGCCGGTGGGCCTCAAGCCCGGCCTGGTGGTGTGCGATAATGGGCGAACTCTCGTCGCAGCTCTGGGACTAGCCGGTTTGACGCACATCCCTTGCCTGGCGCATGTGCTGAATTTGGTGGTGCAGAAGTTAATTCACAACTACCCCAACATGTCAGAGCTGCTGCATAAAGTACGACCGTCTGTACGCGCTTCCGGCATTCACATCCTGCCGCTGCTCGCCTGTCTGCACTAAAGCGGAACTTCGGCCTTCCCGCTCACCACCTCTTATGCGACGTGCCCACCAGGTGGAACTCCACATTGCACATGCTGGAGAGACTGTGTGAGCAGGAGTTTCAGCTGCAGCACACACACGTCAGTCGCACTGCGGAACAGCACCACTTCACCAACAATGTTTGGGCCTCCATGCGAGACCAATGTGCCCTGTTGCGCTGTTTCGAGTACTCCACCAACATGGCCAGTGGCGATGACACCGTTATCAGCGTTACAATACCACTTCTATGTCTACTTGAGAAAACGCTTAGGGCGATGATGGAAGAGGAGTTGGCCCAGGAGGAGGAGGAAGAGGATGAGGGGTCATTTTTAGCACTTTCAGGCTAGTCTGTTAGAAGTGGCTCAGAAGGAGTTTTTTTGCAACAGCAAAGGCCAGGTACAAATGTGGCCAGCCAGGGCCCACTACTGGAGGACGAGGAGGATGAGGAGGAGGTGGAGGAGGATGAGGATAAAGCAGGTTCACAGCGGAGTGGCACCCGACACAGCTCAGGTCCATAATTGGTGCTTGGCTGGGGGGATACGGAGGACGATGACGATACGCCTCTCACAGAGGACAGCTTGTCCTTACCTCTGGGGAGCCTGGCACACATGAGCGACTACATGCTGCAGTGCCTGCGCAACGACAGCAGAGTTGCCCACATTTTAACGTGTGTGGACTACTGGGTTGCCACACTGCTGGATCCCCGGTACAAAGACAATGTGCCCACCTTACTTCCTGCACTGGAGCGTGATAGGAAGATGCGCGAGTACAAGCGCACGCTGGTAGACGTGCTCCTGAGAGCATTCCCAAGTGTCACAGGGGAACAGGTGGAAGCCCAAGGCGAAGGCAGAGGAGGAGCAAGAGGTCGCCAACGCAGCAGTGTCACGGCCAGCTCCTCTGAGGGCAGTGTTAGCATGGCAGAAATGTGGAAAAGTTTTGTCTCCACGCCACAGCTAACTGCACCACCACCTGATACGAACATGTTAGCAGGAGGCAGCATTTCACTAACATGGTTGAACAGTACGTCTGCACACCCCTCCACGTACTGACTGATGGTTCGGCCCCATTAAACTTCTGTGTCTCCAAATTGTTCACGTGGCCAGAGTTAGCATTTTATGCCTTGGAGGTGCTGGCCTGCCCGGCGGCCAGCGTTTTGTCTGAACGTGTATTCAGCACGGCAGGGGGCGTCATTACTGACAAACGCAGCCGCCTGTCCACAGCAGACGTGGACAAGCTGACGTTCATAAAAATGAACCAGGCATGGATCCCACAGGACCTGTGCCTCCCTTGTGCAGAATAGACATTTATAACTGCCTCCATGTATTCTTGTACTCCGGGGCACTTCTTTATTGAATCCTCTTTTTTTTTAACTTTACTATGATCTTGCGTTGCAATCCAAAGTTGAATGAACCTCTCCTCTGTCTGGGTGCTGGGCCGACATAACTGAAAGTGGCCTTCTCCAGTGGTGGGTGATATGACGCATGATTCCTTGTTGTGGAACCTCTCTCCTCTGTCTGGGTGCTGGGGCCGAAATAACTGAAAGTGGCCTTCTCCAGTGGTGGGTGATATGACGCCTTATTCCTTGCTGTGGGACCTCTCTCCTCTGTCTGGGTGCTGGGGCCGAAATAACTGAAAGTGGCCTTCTCCAGTGGTGGGTGATATGACGCCTTATTCCTTGCTGTGGGACCTCTCTCCTCTGTCTGGGTGCTGGGGCCGAAATAACTGAAAGTGGCCTTCTCCAGTGGTGGGTGATATGACGCATGATTCCTTGCTGTGGGACCTCTCTCCTCTGTCTGGGTGCTGGGGCCGAAATAACTGAAAGTGGCCTTCTCCAGTGGTGGGTGATATGACGCCTTATTCCTTGCTGTGGGACCTCTCTCCTCTGTCTGGGTGCTGGGAACTAAATAACTGAAAGTGGCCTTCTCCAGTGGTGGGTGATATAACACATGATTCCTTGCTGTGGGACCTCTCTCCTCAGTCTGGTTGCTGGGGCCGAAATAACTGAAAGTGGCCTTCTCCAGTGGTGGGTGATATGACGCATGATTCTTTGGTGTGGGACCTCTCTCCTCTGTCTGGGTGCTGGGGCCGAAATAACTGAAAGTGGCCTTCTCCAGTGGTGGGTGATATGACGCCTTATTCCTTGCTGTGGGACCTCTCTCCTCTGTCTGGGTGCTGGGAACTAAATAACTGAAATTGGCCTTCTCCAGTGGTGGGTGATATAACGCATGATTCCTTGCTGTGGGACCTCTCTCCTCTGTCTGGTTGCTGGGTCCGAAATAACTGAAAGTGGCCTTCTCATATCATGATTATTTGGTGTGGGACCTCTCTCCTCTGTCTGGGTGCTGGGGCCGAAATAACTGAAAGTGGCCTTATCTAGTGGTGGGTAAAAATAACGCATGATTCCTTGCTGTGGGACCTGTATCCTCGGTCTGGGTGCTGGGCCGAAATAACTGAAAGTAGCCTTCTCTAGTGGTGGGTGAAATGACGCATGATTCCTTACTGTGGGACCTGTATCCTCGGTCTGGGTGCTGGGGCCGAAATAACTGAAAGTGGCCTTTTACTGTAGTGGGTGATATGACGCATGATTCTCTGCTATGTGACCTCTCTCCAATTGATATTGATTAATTTTTATTTATTTTATTTTATTTTAATTAATTTCCCTATCCACATTTGTTTGCAGGGAATTTACCTACATTTTGCTGCCTTTTGCAGCCCTCTAGCCCTTTCCTGGACTATTTTACAGCCTTTTTAGTGCCCAAAAGTTTGGGTCCCCATTGACTTCAATGGGGTTCGGGTTCGGGTTCGGGATAAAGTTTGGGTCGAGTTCGGATCCCGAACACGAACATCCAGGTGTTCGCTCATCTCTACTAATGACATCTCCAAGAGCTAATTGGAGTGAGGTGTCAGCCAACTAGAGTCTAATCAATGACATGAGATTGGAGGTGTTGGTTACGGCTGCCCTGCCCTATAAAAAAACACACACCAGTTCTGGGTTTGCTTTTCCCAAGAAGCATTGCCTGATGTAAATGATGCCTCGCACAAAAGAGCTCTCAGAAGACCTACGATTAGGAATGGTTGACTTGCATAAAGCTAGAAAGGGTTATAAAAGTATCTCCAAAAGCCTTGCTGTTCATCAGTCCACGGTATGACAAATTGTCTTTAAATGGAGAAAGTTCAGCACTGCTGCCACTCACCCTAGGAGTGGCCGTCCTGTAAAGATGACTGCAAGAGCACAGCGCACACTGCTTAATGAGATGAAGAAGAAACTCGAGTGTCAGCTAAAGACTTACAAAAATCTCTGGCATATGCTAACATCCCTGTTAGCGAATCGACGATACGTAAAACACTAAACAAGAATAGATTTCATGGGAGGATACCACAGAGGAAGCCACATGCTTTCCAAAAAAAACATTGCTGCACGTTTACAGTTTGCACAAGAGCACCTGGATGTTCCATAGCAGTACTGGCAAAATATTCTGTGCACAGATGAAACCAAAGTTGAGTTGTTTGGAAGAAACACACAACACTATGTGTGGAGAAAAAGAGGCGCAGCACAGCAACATCAAAACCTCATCCCAACTGTGAAGTATGGTGGTGGGGGCATAATGCTTTGGGGCTGCTTTGGTACATCAGGGCCTTGATGGATTGCTATCATCGAAGGAAAAATTAATTCCCAAGTTTATCAAGGCATTTTGCAGGAGAACTTAAGGCCATCTGTCCACCAGCTGAAGCTCAACAGAAGATTGGTGTTGCAACAGGACAACGACCCAAATCATAGAAGTAAATCAACAACAAAATGGCTTAAACAGAAGAAAATACGCCTTCTGGTGTGGCCCAGTCAGAGTCCTGACCTCAATCCGATTGAGATGCTGTGGCATGACATCAAGAAAGCGATTCACACCAGACATCCCAAGAATATTGCTGAACTGAAACAGTTCTGTAAAGAGAAATGGTCAAGAATTACTCCTGACCGTTGTGCATGTCTGATCTGCAATTACAGGAAATGTTTGGTAAAGTTATTGCTGCCAAAGGAGAGTCAACCAGTTATTAAATCCAAGGGTTCACATACTTTTTCCACCTGCGCTGTGAATGTTTACATGGTGTGTTCAATAAAAACATGGTAACATTTAATTATTTGTGTAGTTTAACCACTTGAAGACCACATGTTTATACCCCCCTAGTGACCAGGCCCTTTTTTACAAATCCGCACTACACTACTTACACCGTTTATTGCTCCGTCATACAACTTACCACCCAAATGAATTTTACCTCCTTTTCTCCTCACTAATAGAGCTTTCATTTGGTGGTATTTCATTGTTGCTGACATTTTTACTTTTTTTGCTATTAATAAAAATGTAACGACATTTTTGCAAAAAAATGACATTTTTCACTTTCGATATAAGTTTTTCTCAAAATTTATTGTTCTACATGTCTTTGATAAAAAAAAAAAATCCAATAAGTGTATATTTATTGGTTTGGGTAAAAGTTATAGCGTTTACAAACTATGGTGCAAAAAAGTGAATTTCCACATTTTGAAGCAGCTCTGACTTTCTGAGCACCTGTCATGTTTCTTCACGTGCTAGAATGTCAGGATAGTATAAATACCCCCCAAATGACACCATTTTAGATAGAAGACACCCCAAAGTATTCGTGGGGGGGCATGGTGAGTTTATGTATCATTTCCTTTTTTTCACAAGTTAGCGGAAAATGAAACTTTCTGAGGAAAAAAAAATAATAATAAAGTTTCCATTTCTGCTAACTTCTGGCAAAAAAAATAAAAATCTCAGACGGACTCACTATGCCCCTCAGTGAATACCTTGGTGTGTCTACTTTCCAAAATGGGGTCATTTGTGGGGTGTGTTTACTGTTCTGGCATTTTGGGCGGGGCTAAATTGTGAGCAGCCTTGTAAAACCTAAAGGTACTCGTTGGAATTTGGGCCCATTTGAGCACCCAGACTGCAAAAAAGTGTCACTTATGTGGTATCGCCGTACTCAGGAGAAGTAGGGCAATGTGCTTTGGGGTGTATTTTTACATATACCCATGCTGGGTGAGAGAAATATCTCTGTAAATTGTCAACTTTGTATAAAACTTTCTTTAAAAAGTTGTTGTTTACAGAGATGTTTCTCACACAAAGTATGGGTATATATAAAAATACACCCCAAAACACATTTCCCTACTTCTCCTGAGTACGGCAATACCACATGAGTGACACTTTTTTGCAGCCTGGGTGCGCAAAGGGGCCCTAATTCCAATGAGTACCTTTAGGATTTCACAGGGCATTTTTATGCATTTGGATTCCAGACTTCTTCTCAGGATTTAGAGACTCCTAAAATGGCAGGACAGTATAAATACCCCACAAGCGACCCCATTTTAGAAAGAAGAGACCCCAAGGTATTCCGTGAGGGTATGGTGAGTTCATGTAAAATTTTATTTTTTGTCACAAGTTAGTGGAATATGAGACTTTGTAAAAAAATAAAAAATAAAAAGTATAAATTTCCGCTAACTTGTGCCAAAAAAAAGAATTTCTGTGAACTCGACATGCCCCTCATGGAATACCTTGGGGTGTCTTCTTTCCAAAATGGTGTCACATGTGGGGGTATTTATACTGCCCTGGCATTTTAGGGGCCCTAAAGAGTGAGAATCCAAATGCGTAAAAATGCCCTGTGAAATCCTAAAGGTACTCATTGGTTTTAGGGCCCCTTTGCGCATCTTGGCTGCAAAAAAGTGTCACACATGTGGTATCGCCGTACTCAGGAGAAGAAGGGCAATGTGTTTTGGGGTGTATTTTTACATATACCCATACTGTGTCTGTAAATGACAAGTTTTAAAAAAAATGTATACAAAGTTGTCAATTTACAGAGATATTTCTCTCACCCAGCATGGGTATATGTAAAAATACACCCCAAAAATCATTGCCCTACTTCTTCTGAGTACGGTGATACCACATGTGTGACACTTTTTTGCAGCCAGGATGCGCAAAGGGGACCAAATTCTAATGTGAACCTTTTAGGAGGGCATTTTTACGCATTTTTCTTCTCACGCTTTAGGGCCCCTAAAATGCCAGAGCATTATAAATACCCCACATGTGACCCCCATTTTGGAAAGAAGACACCCCAAGGTATTCCGTGAGGGGCATGGCGAGTTCACAGAAGAATTTTTTTTTGGCACAAGTTAGCGGAAATTGATTTTTTATTGTTTTTGTCTCCCTTTCCGCTAACTTTTGACAAAAAGTTCAATTTTTCATAGACTATGCCCCTCAGCGAATACCTTGGGGTGTCTTCTTTTCAAAATGGGGTCATTTGTGGGGTGTTTGTACTGTTCTGGCATTTTGGGCGTGGATAAATTGTGAGCAGCCATGTAAAAGCTAAAAGTACTCGTTGGAATTTGGGCCCCTTTGCGCACCCAGGTTGCAAAAAAGTGTCACTCATGTGGTATCGCCGTACTCAGGAGAAGGAGGGCAACGTGTTTTGGGGTGTATTTTTACATATACCCATGTTGGGTGAGAGAAATCTCTGTTAATTTACAACTTTGTATAAAAATTTTTTAAAAAGTTTTCGTTTACAGCGATATTTCTCACACAAATTATGGATATATATAAAAATACACCCCAAAACTCATTGCCCATAATTCTCCTGAGTACGGCAATACCACATGTGTAAAATTTTTTTGCAGCCAAGATGCGCAAAGGGGCCCAAATTCCAATGAGTACCTTTAGGATTTCACAGCGTTCATTACACGTATGGCCAGCATTAGGAGTTTCTGCTATTCTCCTTATATTGAGCATACGGGTAATGAGATTTTTTTTTTCCGTTCAGCCGCTGGGCTGAAAAAAAAAAAAATGAACGGCACAGATTTTTTCATTCGCATCGATCAATGTGGATGAAAAAATCTCTGCCAAAATCAGTGACTGCGGCGCGGTGGGCTGGGCGCTAACTACCTAACAATTAGCTAGCTAACTGGCGGTGATAAGGGACCCTTATGCCCCATTCACACGTCCGCAATTCTGTTTGCGGAACGGAATTGCGGACCCATTCATTTCTATGGGGACAGACTTTGTCCCGCTCAGATCCGGAATTACGGATCCGCGCTTCCGAGTCTGCACTTCCGTTCCGCAAAAATATAGCACATGTCCTATTCTTGTCGGCAATTGCGGACAAGAAAAAGCATTTTCTATATAGTTCTGGCAATGTGCGGATATGCAAAATGCGGAAAGCACATTGCCGATGTCCGTATTTTTCGGATTCGTAGATCGATGGATCCGCAGATCCATGGATCCGCAAAACACATACGGACGTCTGAATGAGCCTTACAGGGGGGTGATTAGTGACAGGGGGGTGACAGGGGGTGATCAGGGGGGGTGACATGGGTGATCAGGGGTTAATCAGTGATGGGGGGTGGGGGTCTGGGGTGTGTAGTGATTGGTGCACTTTACCTATGTTTCCTCTCGTGGACCCAGACAAAGGGACCACCAGACGAGCAGACAGCAGGCATATCAGACGCTGTTTACAAAACAGCGTCTGATATGCGATTTAAATGCGTTTTTTTTTCCGCATCTACAGCCTGCCAGCGCATGATCAGCGCTGGCAGGCTGTAGTTTCAGCTGTCCCGACTCCGATCGCATGAACGCACGCGCGTTCATGCGAAATCTCGGGTCTCACGAGATGACGCGGATAGGCGGCAGTGAGACCTGAGAGAGCCGCCGCGCTGACGCCCATCGGCGTTAGCGTGGCGGCAAGTGGTTAAGCAGACTGTGATTGTCTATTGTAGTGATTTAGATGAAGATCAAATCACATTTTATAACCAATTTGTGCAGAAATCCATATAATTTCAAAGGGTTCACATACTTGTACTTGCAACTGCATACTATATTGGACTGTAGTATTCAGAGTAAATGATTGTGTGGGCACTTTGCAATAAATAAGTGTGTTTGCGTTTGTAGTTTGGGCAATCAGACTCTAAAAGGGTTGCCATCGCCTTCACTGTTTTAGAGGGTTTGCGCACCTAGAGGCCCTCTGCTACATTATTTTCACTCTGTTTCCTTGAGGCCAGGGCCAAAGCCTCTGCGTGGACCATCAGCATCACGCCTACTTTCCCCTCCTTTTGTGTGTGCCTTCTTTAAATTAATGGTTTTGTCTGTAGATGTGGCGCAGATTCTTTTACTGTCCGCTAAAGACACAGTTTTTAGAAACAGTTCAGTATGGGATACAAAAACCCACAGGTTGTGGACACTTTACAAGGCCCAGATGAATGGAAGTTGTAATAGACACAGTGTTTTCAGATACAGTTCAGTATGAGATACAAAAACCCACAGGTTGTGGACACTTTACAAGGCCCAGATGAATGGAAGTTGTAATAGACACAGTGTTTTCAGATACAGTTCAGTATGAGATACAAAAACCCACAGGTTATGGACACTTTATAAGGCCCAGAAGAATGGAATTTGTAATATCTACACTGTATTTAGATGTAGTTCAGTATTGGAAGCAAAATACAATAGAAGTCGACCAGTATACTAGGCCAAAGATCGTGGAATTTGTAATATACACATTGTATTCAGATGTAATTCAGTATTGGAAGCAAAATACAACAGATGTCGGCCAGTATACTAGGCCAAAGATAATGGGATTTGTAATATACACACTGTATTCAGATGTAGTACAGTATTGGAAGCAAAATACAACAGATGTCGGCCAGTATACTAGGTCCAAGAAAAATGGAATTTGTAATACACACACTGTATTCACATGTAGTTCTATATTGGATACAAATTTGTCCTAAATAAAATGTATTCTCTGCTGGAATTTTGTATATACGGTTGTGGCCTAAACGCGCACACAGATGTGCACAAAATTAGTAAACTATGGCCAAAATATAAATCACTCTCTGCTGGAGTAATTAATATAACGGTTGTGGATTGAACGCACACACAGATGTGGTACAAATTAGGTTAATTTCCCAAGAAAAATAATTTGATGGTGCTATGTATATCTCACTAGCAGGCACAATGTAGTGAATAAGCCACTTTTTATAATGTCTGCCCAACACACTGCTTTATGATGGTGCAGTGTATATCTCACTAGAAAGCACGCTGTAGTGAATAAGCCCCTTTTTATAATGTCTGCTCCACACACTGCTTTCTGATGGTATACTATGGATGTCACTAATCTGAAATCTTTCTGTCTTTAAGAAGTTTGGGTACTTAAAAAGCAATTTTCAAGCCCTGCACTATCTGTTTCTTCCTGAAGACCCTGTCCCTGATGCTGAATTAAACCCCTTCTTAAAAAAAAAAAGGTGCTGCACTGCTGTCAAACACACACGGTGGTCCTTAAAAGGACTGTTTGGTCATTCAATAAGGATTTATGAGTAAATCTGTAAGTTTACAGCAAAACGTTATCTGTCTCTGCTTACTGTCTGCTCTCCCTAATGCTCAATGATCTGAGCACCGGACCTCAGCTCCTATATCAACTTTTATTACATGTTCCGGCCAGCCAATCAGTGTAAGGCTTACAGCTAACATGGCTATGGCCTTACACTGAAGGGAATTACTTACCTGGACCTTGAATGGCTGCTTAGGAGGCACCAAGTGTGCGGAGAGGAGACTCGAGCAATGCGACAAACACATGTGGTGCTCGGACGAGTTAAGCTGATCGCCGAGCATAGCGATGCTCGAGCCGAACCATTACTTAGCCGGGCAGGCTCGCTCATCACTAATAGTTGCAGCTTCCCAGAAATATTCTATGGTGTAATTAAAAAGTGAAACGTGTCCCTCAAAAAAGCATGTTCCCTTACGTCCTACCAGCAGCACAGATGGGGTTAACCACCCTCTGTGGACTGGCAGGACCGGCGGAATGTTTAATGAGCCCAAGACTAATAACTCAATTTAACAATTAAGTATCTCCTTAAAAGGGCAAAGTCAACCCCCAGGCCACTGTGTTTTTTTCGGTGGACTAGGCGGTTTGTTCCCCCCTTTCTCTTGAAAATGTGGGGAGCCTTCTTTTCCTAGGTACCTTGTCAGTTTGGCTGGCAGCTTATCTGCTGCCGGCCCCGCACAGTTGCGCCTGGCTGGGGTATTTTGGCGGCGTCCTCGGTCCAGGATTCTCGGTCCCTAGGCGCCACCATCTTCCAGAGGGGATGCAGGGATTCTCCTTTGCGTCACTTCCGGATAATCCAGATTTTTTTCTCGCGGATGTGATTTTTTTTGCGTTTTCATGCGAAAATTTTTAAGCATTTTTTTCTATGCTTCCTCCTGTGGAGGATTTACTGGGGGGAGGGTGGATTGTCTATCCCTCCCTTTACCCTATTTTTAGGAAGCAGTGTTCTCCAGTTTGGTCTCTGTCTGCATATGCTTTTTCAGCTAGCTTCCTAAAGTGTTTCCACTTGTGGTGTTTTTTTCCTCCGGTCCTCAGCTGCCTCCGGTCTTTTTTTCTACCTTTCCTGCAGAGATAGGTGGTTTACAAATGTTTTACTTGTCCCTTTTTTTCCTGCAGTGATGTCTTCTCCGCGGGATTTGGAAGGCAGGAAAGTGGATTCCAAGTGGAAGCATCTACCCTGCTACCATTGCAGCAATCAACGGTTATTGTAAGCTGATCATACCTGCACTCGTGAGGCTAATACCAGCTTGGGAGACCGGTTGGGAATACATGGGTCTGTTGACTTAACCTACACCAGATATTACAGCTGGCGTTAGAGGGTTCTGCCCTCTAGTAAACCTATGTTGCAGGATATGTATCAATGGCTCTATTAAAGGAGTCATAGGCCTGCTGGATGAAAAGGCTTCCTATGGAGATCTCTATCCCGGTAGAGAGACCTTCTTGGTCTCCTTAGCTTCTTCCTCCTCGAATGAGGAGGAGCTGACATTGTGTTTTCTCCCCTGGAAAGACACAGAAACTGCTCAAGTCCATCAGGTCAGGGGACCATGATGTTTACCGTGGGGAGCCTCCCGATCCCGCTACTCGGGCACCTCGTGTCTTTAAAGCGGATGAGACCCTCCTCTCTGTCATGTTATAGAGTGGAAAAAACCTGGAAAAGGTCCGGTTTTAACAAAGAAGTTTAAATCCATGTTCCTGATGGCTTAACCCTTGGTGGATTAATGGGGATCCATTCCCAAGGTGGACATGGCTATTCCCAAGTTGTCCAAGCACACTCTAGTTCCTGCAGACGATGGGTCTAGCTGCAGGAACCCCTTGCAGAGTGCACACTAAGACGGAGTGTTACAGCAGCTGCGGCTTCCGCTTCCACAGCCATAGCGGCTTCTAAAGTCTCTAAGTTCCTCCAGTCTCGCCTGAATCAAATTCAAGTTGACGTGAACCAGAGGTTTTTTCCAGGACGACATACTGGCTGACTTCAAGAGCATCAACCTGGCTACGAACTTCTTGTGCGATACCGCACAGCTCCAGTTGAAGCTAGCGAGGGAGCATCCCTGCTAGCAAAGCAAGCCCTGGGAACGAGGCCAATCACAGATCCTTGCTCATGAAGCTAAGCAGCAGGTCTGTGGCTCATGGGAGACCAATTGAGCCTTTGGCACCCTGTGACAATACTATCAATTAACGTCAGGGGCCTGTATTTAGCATGGCCCTGGGATTGGCGGCACATATTCCATTTTGGCTTAAGCCTTGGGTCGCTGACAATTCCTCAAAATATAGCTTATATGGCCTTCCATTCGAGCCCAACCATTTGTTCGGTTCGGAGCTAGATAAGATCATGGAGGGCCTTTCAGACTAGGAGGTGAAGAGCCTTCCCCAGCAGTCCTTTCGAGGGCAGGGCAGACAAGACTGCGGTGGCAGGTTTGGTCAGCAAACAAGCTCTTGTAGTGACTGGAGAGCACAGTGAAAGGGTTTGAGGTACTCTCGTGGAGGAGCCAAAGATGGAAAATCCACCTCCTAAATACGGGCCTCTTCGAGGCTCTTGGTTAATTCCCGTTACTCCTGCCGTCCTGCTAATAGGCTTCCCCATTCCTAAGCTTCATGTACCCGTCGGGAGTGGTCTCTCCCACTTCTGAGAAGAATGGATCCGAAAAATCTCGGATCCCTGGGTCCTGAATATTATTTCCGACGGTTATTCAGTCAACCTCACCTCTATTCCTCTGGACAGGTTTGTCAAGAACAACCTTCTACAAGCTGCCAAGGAGGCGATCCTAGAGGACTACATTTGCAAAGGGGCTCTGGAGGAGGTTCCGGCAGGAGAACGGGACCTAGGGATCTATTCACCAGTTTTTCTGGTTCCCAAGGCTTCAGGAGATCTCCGGATGATTATCGATCTGAGATATTTCAATCGATTTATAAGGAAGGTGACGTTTCGTATAAAAACCATCAGGTCAGTAGTTCACATCGTCAATCCCGGAGACATGATGGCAACCCTGGACCTCAAGAATGCATATCTGCACATCCCGATCCATCCTGGTTCCAGGAAGTATCTCAGCATCACGGTCCAGGTGTCCGGTGTCGTCAGGCATCTTCTGTTTGTTGCCCTTCCCTTTGACATTTCTTCTGCCCCTCACACTTTTACCAAGGTGGTGGTTCTGTGGTGGCAGCTTTGAGGCTTCAAGGACTGACCATCATTCCTTATCTGGACAACTGGCTTTGAAAGCCTCTGCTCTAGCGGTCCTAACCCAACTTCTTCAGGTAACAATCTCCTTTCTGTTCCACCTAGGTTGGATCATCAGCTGGTAGAAGTCGAACGTGAGCCCGTCGACTTCAGTAAGATATCTAGGTTTCATAATCGACTCCACTGGGATGTCGCTCCAGTTGACTCCAGAAAGAAGATTCCGGGTTCAGAACACGGCAAGTTCCTTTTTACGGCGAGTTCCAATCCGGACTCTCATGAAGATGTTGGGGCTCATGTCAGCGTCTGCGGAAGCAGTCCCTTGGGCTCTATGGCACCTCCGCCCTCTACAGTCTGAGGTCCTCTCCTAATGGAATGGCAGCCCTGCTGGGCTAAACTCCCTGTGCTCCCTGACTTGGTGAACTCGGTATTCCCTCAGATGGTGGTTGACTACTGATGCGTCCCAAGTAGGCTGGGACGCTCACCTAGACAACATTTCAGTTCACGGGACCTGGTTTCTTCAGGAGTGGCTCTGCGAGATTCAAGCTATCCGGCTAGCCCTCCTTCACTTAGCCCCTCAGATCCGGGGCAAAGCGGCGAAAGTCCAGTCAGACAATATGACTGCGGTACTTTTACATCAACAAGCAGGGAGGCACGAGATCACTTCCCCTACTGTCAGAGGTCGGGGTGATTCTGGATTAGGCAGAGTTTTACCTTTCCCACTTATCTGTGAACCACATCTAAGGCTCCCTCAATATGATAACGGCTGAGCCGCGGTCTTCCGTCGGTGGAGTGGTCTTTACATCCGGAGATATTCAAGCAGATAGTCCTCAAGTGGGGTATGCCAGAGGTGGATCTCATGGCAACAAGGTTAAATGCCAAGGTGGAGAGGTTCTGCTCCCTTTACAGGGAGGACAACCCCCTGGCGTTAGACGCTCTGTCAATATCCTGGAGGTTCAGGCTGGCTTACATCTTCACTCCCTTTTCAATGATACCGAGGGTATTGATAAAAATCCGTCAGGATCAGGCCTCGGTGATAGCCATCATACTGTTTTGGCCGAAGAGATCCTGGTTTACCTAGCTCACCCAGTTGAGTCGAGGACAATATTGGAGGCTCCCCACACAGCAGACCCTGGTGTCGTGGGACACTCACCTCTCCTCAGATCTGCACAGATTCAACCTGACAGCCTGGAGGTTGATCAGTCCCTTCCCAGAATAGAAGGGCTTTCAGAGTCGGTCCTGAGAGCGCTGTCTCATTCTAGAGCGAACTCTACCAAGAGAGCCTACTCTCGTATTATGAGGATATTCTCATCCTGTTGTACCTCAACTGATGTGGCGTCTGCAGATCCGCCCCTCTCCGCTATCCTTCAGTTCCTGCAAGACAGCCTTGATAGAGGCCTTGCCCTTCTACTCTGAAGGTTCAAGTTTCAGCCATCTCAGCTTGCCTTAACAGGCTTTTTTCTCAGGACCCGCTGATCAAACAGTTCCTTAAAGGAGCTGAAAGATTAAAGCCTACAGTACCGAGACCCCTTTTTTTCAATGGGATTTATCAGTAGTTCTCAGGGGGTTAGCATCTCCCCCCTTTGAACCGTTAGAGGAGGTGGACATCAAGTTCGTCACTTGGAAGTTTGTGTTTCTCCTTGCAGTGACTTTGGCCAAGAGGGTCTCTGAGCTTCAATCTCTCTCAGCACATGAGCCCTATACCATTTTCTTACATGAGCGGGACCTTCTTAGATTCCTCCCGTATTGTAGGCCTAAAGTTCCTTCCTTCCCGAACATCAACCAGGTGATATTCCTCCCGGTTCTGTCGACATCTACCACCTCCTCCTAGGAACCTGCTAGACATCCTCTGGACGTCTCGAGATGTCTCCGGATCTATGTGGATAGATCAAGGAGTTCATTAAAGATGAGAATCTGCTAATCCTGTTGCCGGTAAGTTTAAAGGCTGTAAGGCATCCAAACCTTCCATCAGTCGGTGGATTGAGGAGGCTATTAAGGAATCCTTTGTTTCCACAATCTCTGGACCCTCCGGGATTCGTGAAGGCCCACTCTACTAGAGCTGTGGCTCCTTCTTTTGCTGAGAGGCGTCTTCTGCCTCTCAACATGATTTGCAAAGCTGCCTCCTGGAGCTCTGAATCGACATTCATCTCCCATTACAGACTAGATGCCAGTCTAGCTGAGTTTTTCGGCCTTTGGGCAGACTATTCTTAGTTCTGCCAGGCAGGAAGACCCTCCCTAGGGGTTTCTTCTTGCTATCTCCCCATCTGTGCTGCTGGTAGGACGTAAGGGAATTGTTAATTTCTAACGATAATTTTTTTTCCCTTAGTCCTAACAGCAGCACACAAATTTCCCACCCTAGTAAGTCTAGTTTTTTTCTTACTATAAACACAGTGGGCTGGGGGTTGACTTCCCCCTTTTAAGGAGATACTTAATTGTTAAATTGAGTTATTAGTCTTGGGCTCATTAAACATTCTGCCGGTCCTGCCAGTCCACGGAGGGTGGTTAACCCCATCTGTGCTGCTGTTAGGACTAAGGGAAAACAAATTGTCATTAGAAATTAACGATTTTCATATGGAAAGAAAAATAAAAAGTTATGGCTTTGGGAAAGCAGGGAGTAAAAAACAAAATTGGAAAATTGCAGGGTGCGAAGGGGGTTAAGTTGATGCTAATTTACAGTTTAATTTCTGATTGATCCTTGTCTCAAACCCACTAAGGATTGATTATCATAATGGAGAATCAATTGACATACATAGAATGTTCTATTTGTTTCCTTTAGGAAGCAATAAAGTTTAGATATGGTTTGAGTTTTATGGCTTCTTAAAACAGCGGATATTTGTAATAGTATTAGTTGCAGGAAACAAATAAATAACTTTTTTCTCTAGGCAATGGACAACTTTTCTAGCCGGTCAAGGTGACTGGAAAAAAAACTTTTTATGAAAGCTTTGTCATTCAGTTGGCCAAATATATCAGTGAAAACTAAACAACTAAATCATCTTTTATAGTTAACACCCAAATTATTATCTGGCTTATATAGGCCTACCATAAAATGTATAAACAATAAGCTGCCTTTAAAAAAAAAAGAAAAAAAAATCAAGATTTATAGAAAGATTAACCACTTCAGCCCCCCTAGCTTAAACCCCCTTAATGACCAGACCACTTTTTACTATTCTGTACTACACTACTTTCACGGTTTATTGCTCGGTCATACAACTTACCACCCAAATGAATTTTACCTCTTTTTCTTCCCACAAATACAGCTTTCTTTTGGTGGTATTTGATTGCTGCTGAGATTTTTCGTTTTTCTGATATTAATCAAAAAAGACCGCAATTTTCTCAAAAAAAGTTTATATATGATCATCGCTGGCAGGCTGTAGTTTAACTTCTCTGCTGCCCGGTGCTGTGAACGTGTGCGCGTTCACAGGAAGTCTGGCGAAATGACGCGTAGATGGGTCAACGAGGAATAACCCGGCCGCCCACAGGATGCATCCCTGCGTTAGGCGGTCAGGTAGTGGTTAAAGAAGAACTCCTGTCAAAAATGTTATTCTCTGACCTGCTAGAAAGTTACATGATGTAATCTGTAGTGAATGTAATTGTCTTACTAGTGGCTGTATTTATACTTCTCACCTGTGTCATGTGAAAAACAATCAGACTCTCCAACTGAAACAGCATCTTATCTGTGGACAGGAAGTCAGTTTCTCTATGGATCCCTATGGGAGCCTCACTCTTAGGCTCTATTCACACGACCATATGTTGTCCGCAAAAAAACGGATCCGTGTCCGCAAACAAACGGATTGCATTCCGTTTTTTTGCTGATCCATAGACTTCAATAGGGCCATGTCCTGATTTTCACTGACAAGTATAGGACATGTTTCATTTTTTTTGCTGAGCTGTGCAATGGAAGAAAAGTGAATGGGACAGCATCTAATCCGCAAAAAAACGGACAACATACGGTCGTGTGAATGGAGCCTTAGTCTCATAGGAATGAATAAAGAAGTAACTGACCTCCTGTACTGTCTCAGTTGGAGATCAGAGAGTTGGTCACATTACATCACTTTCTAGCAGGTCAGAGAATAAAAATTTTGTTGGCAGTTCTACTTTAATAGGGGGTGCCATCAAACTGGTATAAAGTAGAGCTGGCTTAGTTACCCATAGTAACCAATTTAAATCCACTTTTTTTCCAATAGAGGTGTAAAAAGGAAAGGTGGAATCTGATTGGTTGCTATTAGCTACTAAGAGAGTTCTACTTTTCACCAATTTGATAACTCCCCGGCAAGAGTTTACATAAAATAACTTTAGGTAACATGTATATCAGTATAGTAAATGTCAGTATTCAATTTTATCTAAGGCAATTTATTTTTTGTCCAATTAGCTAATAATTGTTAAATAATACCATATATTACAGCGATAGACTTAAAAAACCTTCCTAGAACCTACATTAACTTTTTATAAAAGAAGTGCACCTTTTGTGTATATTCCAATAAAGTTTATTTATAGTAGGTATAAAGCAGGGCTGCACAACTGTACCCCCAGGGATTAGATGCTTATTACTAAGGGTGAACGAATTGAGTTTCTTATTCAAGATCGATTCGTTCCTAAACATCGTTTTAATGCTGTATGGAGACCTCCGTTGAGGCAAAATTTGTTAAGTCCGAAGTCACGCGAGACTTTAGTGAATAACATCAGGCTTCAATTCTACAACTTAAAAAACATTTTAAAACATAAATCCAAGTACCAAAGCTGACTTCAGATTCCTATTTCAAAATGTGTGGTAGAATCAAAGCCCAAAGTTATTTACAGAAGTCTTGTGCAACTTCGGATTTAACTAATTTTGCTTTGCGGAAGCACATGCATTTTAATGCTATACGGAAACAGTTCTCTATACAGCATTAAACAAAGTTTAGGAGAAAGTCGACTTCAGATCTTGGATCCGGAGCTCGATTTGCTCACCTCTAGTAATAATTATCTAATCACTAATCAGCATTAAAACAAAGTTTAGGAACTAATCAACTTCAGATCTTGGATCCGAAGCTCGATTTGCTAACCTCTACTTATTACCTGTGGTTTGGGGATAAGTGTTCTTTGTCGGTAAAGACTTTGAAATGATTAAAGGCAATCTGTCACTTCCGACCCCCCTATCCAACTATCCTATCAATATCTATAGTTCACCTGATTAAAATGCTATTTTTGTTTTATTATCCGAGGCTCCATTTCTGAGTTATCATACTTTTACTAATATGTAAATTTAGGCCTTTGGTGCCATGAAGGCATCACCATTGCTCTTGTTGTACCCAAGCTTAATTCATTTCTGTGGACAGCCCCTCACTAGTTGCTTTGATTGACAGGGCCAGGCAGTGGCAGAGCAGCCAATGATGGGCTATCCACAAAAAATGAGTGGAGCTTGGGTGCAAGAGCAATAGTGATGCCCTCATTGCACCAAAGGCCTAATTTGTATATATAAAAAAGTCTCACATCAAGAAAAGAAAAACAGTGTCTTAATTAGATGAATCGCAGCTATGTGTCTATGTAAACAGTGGGATAAGGTGGTCATTTGTGACAGATTCCCTTTAAAGACCACCTGCCGTATCTTTACTGTGGACGACTCAGGTCCCTAACACTTATTCCATTACCACATATACTTGATTTCTACTGTCACTGATCCTATATTACTGCCAGCTATAGTTATTCCTTCCTATTAAATTACTAGTCGAAGGGTCTTTTACATGGTTGAGGATAAGGACAATTATCTGGAACAAATGTACCTACAAACATTCATTCCTGATGATTCGTTACTGTAAGTCTTGCTGTCTGCCTATTTGTCAGATAATTGTATCTTTAATACGACATCTACAATCTTCATTTCTCGGGAAAACATCTCCTTGTCTGAACAGTGCTGTTGATAAACAATTGAACTGTATGGGAATGCACTATCATAGTATCAAATGTGTCATTTATAACACTGGTGCCTTCTTATGTGCTAATTGGCCCATTTGGCCCCTAAATCACCAGGGCCCAAGCACAGTGACTACCATTGCACCCCCTGTAAGTAGGTCTCTGAAGTCCTATTAATATCCACAGCGATAACATTTTCCACAGAGTCACTTATCACCCATAACCCCAAAATTCCCCCTCCCCCACCACCACTTAAGCAACAGACTTCACAATACCTCCATCAGCTTTTTCTAGTTCTTCTCTGTCAGGTGAAAGTTACATACAAGTAGCTTATCAAGCATGTGATAGTTAAAGTATTGATCTCAGTAATTGCACAAAAAGAGAATCATTACATCCAAGACTAACTGGACCGACTTAAATCCAGTACTGTCCTCCCTACTTCATAGTTAGCCCCCTAAAACACACATACCTTTTGTACACTTATGAACCTGACAGGCTTGAAAGAAGGCAAACGTAAATCAGATGTTCAGCCTAAGTGACCTTATTTTAAATGATTTCCTGTTTAATGAGCTGCTAAATGCATTTAGAAGAAAATACATCTATGGTGCAACATTTATCCAAAATTATCTCCTACCTTAGGTGTTTAGTAAAACTTATTTTTATGTGTTACTTGCTGCCAGCTTTTAAATGGTTTAATTGTATTTTTTTTATACTGGACAATCCATTCCACTATCAAGTATTATGCATACAGTATATATTTTACTACTTGCTTCAGATGCTGAGGTTAGTCTAGATTTTACACAGTTTTCAAATCTGTTTGTCTTGAAGATTAACTATATTTTGTTCTGTACAGATTTGACAGTATTTGTACTTGTAAAAACAATGGAATAAATGGTGCCATCCTCTTTTCTATTCCTGTCTGAAGAATAAGAAGTAGCTGTGGCACCAGCTATAAATAAAACATTTCCTTCTTGGTCTGCTAATAAACATACATTAATAATTACAAGCATCTTAACAGGGAGGCCTATCAGTGATTTATTGTGCGATCTTCATGCAGCTAATCTTCCCATAAAGTCAGAACAAATTCACATCATAGCCTAAACTTGGCTTGTGGAAAGCGAGTGTTTAAATATAAAGCTATTTCTTCCTAAGGAAGCAGAACTGAATCATCTTAAACCTATAAAATTTAAGTCCTACATCATCATAGTGAAATACCAAAATAATACTGGTTAAACCACATCCTACTAAAGTAACTAGAGATCAGTGAAGTTTTGAAAAATTTGATTCGGCAACTTCACTGAAGGTAGCCAAGAAATTGAATTGTTCCAAATTAATTTGTCACAAATCACTATAAATCAGATATACCCAGGCCATTCTGTCTTAGAGTTCAGCCACACAGAGCAGCCATGCTGCGGACAGGTTGCAGCCGATCTGTGGAGAACCGCATGGCCAATTAGCCTGAAGCTGACTTTCATTTAATAATGAAGACCGCAATGTATAGCCTTATTTCATTGTTAATGGCTGCATGGCACCTTTAAACAGGGGCAGTTGCTGGTATGGGGTTTGGCTGGGTACAATATGCATATTATTGCTGTTCTTGCCTGCAATCTCCTGCAGGTTATTTGACAATAAACACTGAATATAATCAGCTCTGGGTATCACTTCTCCAACCTCAGCTCTCTCCTGCCCTACAGGTAAAATCCCTTGTTCTGCTAGCTTCTTTTCTTCATTTTCACATCATCTAATATCGATGAGAATATGTAATCAGGAACGTCCAGCTCCTCCTCTCTCTGCATCTTGCTGACTTTTCTAGGACATGGAGACTTTGAAGGATGATTTGGAAGAAGTAAAGCCAGCAAAAGATTAGGATGGTCAGACTCATCATTAAGATCTGGCTCTACTTAGGGGTGCAGATTAGATGGTACTGGTTGGCATGCTGGCAGTGGAATAATAAAGGCTTACATCTTATTGGTACTAAGTTACATATCTTAGTTTATGTCTCATGTAGAAATAAGTAAAGGTAGGAATAAATAAATAAAACTGACACAGAATAGGTCTCCCTGCACTCCCCCAATATTCTTCTGTTCATCATTTTCAGCAACACTGTGCCTAGCGCATGAGTGTTTGCCACTTCTCACTCTATGCTCGGCTCACAGGACCCCACAGGTATGAGGGCTTTTATAGGGCTCTGACATCACAGGGAATGGTTACCAACAGATTGGCTCTCTGCATGACATTAGGGGTGATCTTGCATTCCTGGGCTTGTTTCCTCTACACTTAGTTTCACTTTTTAACACATGCAGACTCCATTTTAGGAAAAACTGATTAATTACTACAAAGCACGAGGAAATGCAGATTGTTTGCGAATCAAAGTTTTTCTAAACTTTGGACCAAATGCTGCTTCAAATGATTTGCTTCGCTTAATACTATAAGTAATAAACTTTAAAATGGGTTCTCTAGTTTCATAATAATATGTTGTTCATCTGTCCCCAGTACTCTAAAAATTGCATATGGTTACCCAATATACATGTTTTTATGTCAGAGCTTTCCTTCCCCTATTCCTGGCATCACTGTATCCTGGCAGGAGGTTTACATTGCAAATATTCCTGCTGGATTTTCTAAGTGTATCCAGCATGTTTTGCTCTGGAATGTTGCACAGGGTTTGCACTACATCGCTAAGAAAGGGGAGAAAAACAGGTACTGTGTATAGGGCACAATATGCAGCATTTGGGCTACTCTGGGTACATAAAAAAAAATATTATAACTGTCACGAGGGTGTCAGGAGCCACGTCTGAGTTCCGTTATACTCTGGGTCAGGAAGTCGCAGCGGTTGGCTGCGCGCTCTATATCTAAAGATCACGCTGTTACTTAATGGTAGCTTTCTGTGTTTGTCTTGCAATCCTTTTTGTCTCACTTAGGGATCCTTAGCTTCTTCTCCTCAGCTGTTTCTTGTCGGTCACTCCCAACCTCCTTATATTCCCCCTTCCCATTTCTCTAGTTGCCAGATATAGAGCTTCCTGCCTGGACTTCTATACTGACCCACTGGAGCTGTGTAGCTGTTGTCGCTGGTTGTTGTACCTGAGCATTACCCTCCGGATCTCTGTTGGGCTTTTGTTGTCCGCTGTTATCGCCCACCTGGGATTATATGTTTTGTCTGTATTGTCTTTCCTCTCCCTGGTGTTTTCCTTTAGTTTTAGTGGAGAGGACTAGTGCTCCCACCGCCCTATTCACTACTTACGGCTCATCTTAAGGAAAGCCAGGGTTTAGGCACTTGATCGGCGTACGGGTGAAAAACCCGTCTAGGGACGTCAGGGCAGTCAGGTGCCAGCCTCAAGGTGAGTTAAGGGTCACCACCTTTCCCTCTCCCTTGGACAGGGCTTCCCCTTTTCCCTCCCTTTGCGTCACACGTCTGTGATCAGTACGCCGGTTGTGAGAATGACACTGGAGAACCCCATTAATCACAGTTGTCATGGAATGCAGAATCCACCATAATTAATATGCAAAAAATATAATTTGGTACTTTAACCCTTTAAGGACTCGGGGTTTTTTCATTTTTGAATTTTCGTTTTGCGCTCCATGCCTTCCGAGAGCCATAACTTTTTTATTTTTACGTTCACATGGCCATATGACGGCTTTATTTTTGCGGGACAAGTTGTACTTTCCAACGCCACCATTTAATATTGCATACGATGTAGTGGGAAGCGGGAAAAAAATTCCAAATGGGGTGAAATTGCAAAAAAAAAACAATTCTACCACAATTTTACGGGTTTTTAAATTACGACGTTTGATGTGTGATAAAACTGACCATTTAGTTTTATTCTACAGGTCAGTACGAATCCGGCGATACCCAATATGTATAGTTTTTCTTGTGTTTTGATAGTGAAAAAAAATTCAAAAGTGGGAAATTTTTTATTTTTTTATTTTTGTCGCCATATTTTGACCCCTATAACTTTTTTGTAATTAAGTGTATGGCATTGTATGGGGGCTTATTTTTTGCGGGCGATCTGAACTTTTAGTTGATACCATTATGGGGTGTGTAGGACTTTTTGATCACTTTTTATTAAATTTTTTGAGGAAATGAAGCTGCTCAAAATGGCGAATCCGCCATTTGGGCGCTTTTTTTCCGTTTTTCTGTTTACCGTATGGGGAATATATTTTTATATTTTTATACCACGGGCGTTTTCGCACATTATGACACCCATGATGTGTATTTTTTAAAAAAATTATTATTTTATTTTAATTTTGGGGAAAGGGGGTGATTTGAATTTTTAGGTTTTTTTATTTATTTTTTTATTTTTTTATTTCTTTTATTTTTCTTTTACACTGTTATATAGGTCCCATAGGGACCTATATAAATCAGTCATCTGATTAGTTTAACATAAACTCCAATACACTTGTATTGGAGTTTATGAGGATTTTATTATTTTCCTATGAAGCCCTATTGCTAACAAGGGCTCCATAGGAAATAGTAAGTGATAGCCTCATGCTGAATGAAAGGCTTGAGGCTATCCTCACAGCGCCTGATTCTCCCGATCACCACTAGGGGGAGCCGGAGAGCTGCCGAAAGTTTTACTTTCGGTTTTAGCTGCAGCAGATGCCGTGGTCAGGATTGACCACGGCATCTGCGGGGTTAAATGATTGCGATCGGCATCGCTGCCGGCCGTGATCATTAGCCGCGGGGGTCAGCTACAGGAAACAGCCGGACCCCCGCAGCGATCGCGCCCACAGAGGGCAGGAGCGGGCGCCATACTTAGGGATCGGACCCATGACGTACCCATACGTCATGGGTCCTTAAGGGGTTAATTTACTTTTGTTGTTATATTTGGTTTGGTACATTTGATTTGGTATTGAGGTCTGTTCTTCCCAATATTGTGGGAAAAATTTTGGGAACATGTGACTAATTAACAGTAGGGTTGAGCAAACCTGAACTGTAAAGTTTGGGTTCGTACCGAACTTTAGGGTTTTTGGTACGTGTACTCAAACCCAGACATTTCTGTAAAAGTTCAGGTTCAGTGTTTGTCGATTTCTTGGCGCTTTTTGAAAGGCTGCAAGGCAGCCAATCAACAAGTGTTTCACTAGTATGCCCTTAGAAGCAATCAGAGCCATGCCTACTAATGGCAGGGCTGTGATTGGCAAAGAGCATCATGTAACCCAGCCTCTATATAGTCTGGAGTCACGTAGCGCCGCACGTCACTCTGCTCCTATTAGTGTAGAGATAGGATGCTGCTGCTGCTGTGAGGAAGAGATTAGGGAAGAATTCTGTTGAACCTGGTGGTGTTAAATCTTCAAATCTCAGCGATTTTTGAGGGTGCTATGCTACATTTTTGTACCCAGCCCTGAGCCCAGTGACAGTGAAAAATAACTGTTAATCCATCTGCTAGTTCGGTGGGCGTCGGCAGCCATTTTTGCAACTGCAGTGCACTTGCAACTGTATGTGAACTTCATGTGTGCCAGGGACATTACTTTAATTCTGTTCTGGTAGCTCAGTGGAGGACAAATTCCATTTTTTGGCTGGTCAAGTACCCCTGCAGCCTGCAGTGCATACCTGGCAGTGAAAATTTTTCAATTACATCAGTCTGTGACATATTTTTGAGACCTAAAGAGATTTTTTATCTGTTTGCAACAGGCACTGCATATCTGACAGTCCCATAAAACCGTTAAATACTGCATTTACATTGGTGCTATACAAAAACACACTTTGTGCTAGATAGGCGACAGGGAGGTAAAGTAGTAAAAATTATCTGTTACATTATTGGGTGACATCAGGGCCGGTTCTAGGTGAAATGGGGCCCCGGGGCGAAAAACAATAAGGGGCCCCCCCCCCCACACATGACACTTGCTGACTTTAACGTCCCGTATTGTAAACAAATGCAAGTGGCAAAGCAACATGTACAAGTAAAAATTTATTTAATATTTATTATTACAATAAATGCAACAAAAAAGGAATCAAATATCAAAATTCCCAAGTTCCAAAGTATTTTTCCAAATAAACAGTGCAGTTAGATTTTTTAGGTAGGCTTAAAACCCCGCTGTAGGGAAAAATTTGGTATTTTCTCTCAAATGGGTACATAACACACTACAAACAAAAACAAGATAGATAGATAAATATAACATCGCTAAATCGCTAATTCAAAATTAACCTATGGCATGTGAACAAACATTTCTAAAGTGGTCTGAAAATAAGTAAAGTGCTATTAAATTATATGTGCAATTACATCAACAATGACATGGGAATTAAAAAAAGTCATCCCAGGTAAGTAAATGCAACATCAACATTACATAAGCTATAACAAAATTGTTTCCATCAAAATAATAAGAATTACCATATAGAAATAAATAGAATTATTATAAACAAATAATTTAACATGAAATGTTTTAACTTAACGTTAGATAAAAAAAAATACTGCAACATCAAGCAAAAATAAATACTTTAAAGTGCAATGGTTTGAGGACCAACAAAATCATTGCTTTGAAAGAGTTTTATGACTTATTAAAAGTGAACCTTTCTGGCTTTTGCTGAGGCAAACTCTTCTATCACTTTTGAGAAATCTAGATTCCTGCAAATGTCTTGCTCAATTGCAATCTCCGCCAGGCCATTTAGCCGATCTTGTGACATCGAGGATCGTAAATAGTTCTTGATTAGCTTTAAACGTGAAAAGCTTCTCTCTCCAGATGCCACTGTAACTGGCACACTCAGGAGGATACGAAAGGCCACACTGAGATTTGGGTAAAGATCCAAAAGGTTGGCTCTGTATATGTAATTTAACATATTCAGGGTGGAATCAGATACGTCATTAGGCATGCTTCTTATGGCAGTAATTATTTCTCGCTTTAAGTCATTAGGGTCAATGTCCCCATTTCTTCTGAGAAGTCTTTACAACAATCGTCCAGTCTTTGTTGATCTTTAGCAGCCTTCATCTCCTTTGTACTAAAGAGGAAACCGAAAAGATTGTAGAAAGTGTTTACTTGAGTAAATCTTTCTTTTATGCTTGTCAGGGCAACATCAATCAGGGGTAGAAAGAAAACTTGTTTTATATGTTCTTCTGGGGTGCAGCTCACCTCATCTATTCCTTCATAGTCAAACATTCTTCTTTTTGTTCTTTTTCTCTTGATGGGCAACACAAATTCCACACCTATTTCTTCTCCCAATTCTTTAGCAATGGAATGGGCTGATTCAAAACCAGTATCTCTGTATTCTTGCAAGAATTCCAGGGCTGCTTCAATTTCTTTTGTTAGGACATCCATCCCAATACTTGGACTCTGGAAGAGCTTGCTGGCACGATTAATGTGGTACAAAACATCATACCACACCACAGTGCAGAGAGTGAATCGACCTGAAGATATCTCCTCGGAAAGGCTCTTAGCCTCTGCAGCTGTCACATGATCTTTCTTTGTTGTTGCATGGATGACAAGATCTTCAAGTGCAGAAACAACATCCCCTAGGTTAAAGCGCAGAACCTTAACACTATCAATCCGACACTCCCATCGAGTGTCAGAGAGGGGTTTGACAGTGAGACGAGGGCAGTTCTGCTTCAAGATAGCCCACCGCTGTGTAGAGGAACTAAAAGAACATAGATTCTCTGTAAAATGCCAAAAATGTGACAGAAAAAACAGAAGATTTGGCAGCATCCAATATTATTAAATTCAAAGTATGACTGCTGCAGGGCATAAACAATGCTCGTTTATTAATGGCCAAAATCCTTGTTTGGACACCCTGTTTCTTCCCCTTCATGTTACTGCCATTATCATAGCTCTGACCTCTGCAGTTATTAATACTGATATTCAGTTCATCCAGGTGTTTTAAAAATACATCACACAAGGCCTCCCCAGTTGTTTCTTCCACAGCAAGGAAACCGGCAAAGTGTTCAAAAACTGATGCTCCAACTGACATTTCACATTTCACAATGCGAATGGTTATTGAAAGTTGTTCCACATGGCTTGTATCAGGTGTGCAGTCCATGATCACACCATAGTACTTTGCTGTACGAATTCTTTCTGCCACAGCCTGTAGTATGGTATTACCCATCTGCCTTATAAGCTCGTTTTGAATGTCCTTACTGAGGTAGTGCTGTTTAATTTTCTTCTTCTGAATTTTTCTCACATGTTCATTCATAACTGAGTCATATTTAGCAAGAAGCTCCACCAAGCCAAGAAAATTACCATTGTGGGGATGATATAGTCTATCTGTACTTCCACGTAAGGCCAGATTGCGTTGTGCCAAATGACAAATAATGTCTATTATCCTTGTAAGAATAGAGCACCAGTAAGATTTTTCCAGTTCAATCTGCTGCATGTTGGCACTATCGACTGTCCTTTTGCAGACATCCCTGTGCGTAGGCTATGCCAGTCCTGCATGCACTGCTCATGAGCAGCAGAGTGCTCATGTTCTCTCAGGTATGAATGGATATTTTTCCACTTGTTAAACCCATCTTTGGATATTGTGATATCCCGTTTTCCAAATATGACGCAGCAGAAACAAAATACTTTATCTACTTTCTCTGAGTAAACCAGCCATGTACGTAGAATTTTGTCTCCATTGCCTACTTGAATGAAATAATTTTCTTTAGTAAAACGTCTTGGAGTTGCTGATTTGTTCTGTGGAAAGACAATGTCCATAATTTGCTTGGGGCCTCTCTTCACTAACTCCATTCTCTGGGCATCAGAAATTGCATTAGGCCACAATGCTGGGTCGTCACTTAAAACATCAGTAATGTCTACATTTTCCGGTGGTAAAATAATACTCATGGGAACAGCAGAATAAGTGCTTTCTGTAGCAGTTTCAGTGGTGACTGGTTCACTTCCACATTGCATCTGTGCTTCCACAGAAGAGATGGTGTCCTTGGATCCGTGACCTTCAGCTTCCTCTCCCATTTCTGTGGCTGGTGGCAAAGGAGTTCCATCACTGGACGCTGAAGCTTCAACTTGCTGTGATTCTCGATGTGGTTGAAAGAATGATGTTAGTTTTACATAGGTCTCCAACTTCCTTGTTTTTTCTTCTGTTTTTTTCCTTTTCTGAGAACCGCTGAGATAGGATCGCTTCATCTTGGCCCAGTAATCTTACTATATACTTTAAAAAATATATTTATGTTCAAGTCTATTTTTATATGTAAGTATTAAAGTGAATTTTATAATGCAAAATTTCAGTTTACCCTATATCACTCCAAGAGTACAGGAGGGAGACACCAGTGGCTGCCTGCGGCTCCTCCCTCCTACCCCACTAGGAGTGCCACGTCAGTGATATCGATAAAACCATAAAACAGTACTAAGTGTCATCAATAAAAACAATAATTTGTTAATCGTGGCTGGCCCACACATCTGGTTCATCAATCAGTTTTGAGATTTAATTTGTGGACTTTCATACAGAAGAACTTGTATATTGTGTGGCACAGTGTATGCTATATGTGTATAACAGAAATGTATTTTACATGATAACTTACGATTACTTGGCTTGACCCTTGGGGATCTCGGACACCACTTGACACTTTGGCCGGGGGCTCGGTGGAGCTGATGTGTTTCATCCTAATGAGAAAGATTACATAATAAGGATTTGAAGAAGGTACAGAGGGAGAGCAGAGCAGAGAGAGGCTGGTGCTGCTACTGGGGGGGGTCATAACAAGGTCATACCATGGGGGGAGTAATAAAGCCCACCATAATACCCCCCCCAGTAGAACAAATTCTCCTTATATTAGACAGTGCAAAAAGATTATTAGACAGTGCAGAAACTGTCTAACTACCCCAAGTTGAGCTAATGTTCCCATAGTGCCCCCATAATGTGCTAGTATAAAATAGCCCTATATAGTGCCCCCAGTAAATGCCGCATAGTTCTACCCCCTTCCTCCTAATGCCCTGATAATGTACCAGTACAAAATGCCCCATATATACTGCCCCAGTAGATGCCCTCAGTGTCCCCTATAATTTGCAAGCATAAAATACCCCTTCTTAGTGACCCGCATAGATGACCCCATAGTATTCCTCTCCCCCGTCCACATAGTACCCACCATAATGTGTCCCAGTATAAAATGCCACTGTACAGAGCCCTCCATATAACATACCCCTTCTTTGTAGCCTCAGTAGATGCCCCTATAGTGCCCACCAATAATGTGCCAGTAAGAAGTGCCCCCATAGTGCAACCTAATAATGTGCCAGTAATAAATGCCCCCATAGAGTGCAAAGTAATAATGTGCTAGTAAAAAGTGCCCCCGGCCTTAATGTCACATTTCTCCCCTCCCTCCATCCCCTCCTCATCTCTCCTTCTGTGGCCCCCCCACCCCCCAATGGCACATTTCTCCCCTCCATGGCATGGGCCAGTGACACATGGCGGCAGCAGCAGCACATCTCCCTTCCCCCCATGGCCCTCATGGCACATTTCTCCCCTCCTCCATCCCCTCCCCATCTCTCCTTCTGTGGCCCCCACCCCCAATGGCACATTTCTCCCTCCATGGCATGGGCCAGTGACACATGGCAGCAGCAGCACATCTCCTGAGTCCCCCCCCCCATGGCCCTCATGGCACATTTCTCCCCTCCATCCTCCATGGCATGGGCCAGTGACACACACATGGCAGCAGCAGCACATCTCCTGAGTCCCCCCCCCCCCACATATCCCTCATGGCATAAATACCGGCGGTACTTTTCTAGTCTTCTCTTCTGAAGTACAGTGGCAGCCGCAGGCCTTCTTCACTGGTCGCCGTCCCGTCCGTCGCTTCCTTCTGCTCTCCGAGACCGAGTCTCTGGGGGCGGAGCTTCCCCAGCTTAGTGGCAACGTCATCTGAAGACGTGCCTGTGCGGCAGCTGTGAGCCTGCGCACGCAGCGGAGCTCAGAGCAGCCGCAGGCCCCGCCCCCTTCTCGCTCGTTCAGGCCGGGAGGCGGGCCCGGCCTTCACAGTCTCTGAGCAGTCTGCCTGCGCCGCCGCCCGCCGCTGCGCAAAGCCTGCCGAGTGGACTGTGGACAGCTTCAGCTAAGCCTAAGTGTGTGTAATGTGTTGTGCCTTGTGCGGGCCGGGACGGGCCGGTGCCGGGGGCCCCTAAGGACTCGGGGGCCCGGGGGCAATTGCCCCCCTTGCCCCTATGGTAGCGCCGGCCCTGGGTGACATTAACCCAGTTTTGCCATATACAAACCCCTGCTCTGCATAGATGACAGGGAGGTAAATTAGTAAAAATTGTCTGTTACATTATTGGGTGACATTAACCCAGTTTTGCCATATACAAACCCCTGCTTTGCATAGGTGAC
Source organism: Bufotes viridis (assembly GCA_033119425.1). Taxonomy (NCBI): domain Eukaryota; kingdom Metazoa; phylum Chordata; class Amphibia; order Anura; family Bufonidae; genus Bufotes; species Bufotes viridis. The sequence goes on from CM065591.1 coordinate 346,998,500, forward strand.
AGCGAGGTAAATTTGTAAAAATCATCTGTTACATTGGTGGCTGTCTGACCTTTTGCCATTTTTGCCGTATACAAACCACCGCTCTGCATAGGTGACAGGGAGGTAAATTAGTAAAAATCATCTGTTACATTATTGGGTGACAATAACGCATTTTGCCATATACAAACCTCTGCTCTGCATAGGTGACAGGGTGGTAAATTTCTAAAAATCGTCTGTACCATTGGTGGGTGTCATTTTACGATTTTTACTGTATACAAACCCGTGCTCTGCATTGCTGACAGGGAACTAAATTTAGTAAAAATGTCTTTTACTTCAGCGGGTGACCGCAAAAAATGAGGAGAGCGTCAAATAAGGGACGTGGCCCTGATTGTGGTGCTGCTGGTGTTGGTGGAGCTCTTGTTGCAGGGAGAGGATATGGTCGATCTGTGCCTGATACACACCCAAATAAAACACCTTCCTCAGGTGTGCGTAGACGACAGAGCCTTCAGCGTTATTTAGGCCCAAATGTCACTTTACGAATGGTGAGGCCTAAACAAATACAGTAGCTGGTAGATTGGGTGGCTGACAGTGCCTCCAGTACCTTCACATTGTCTCCCACCCAGTCCACTGCTGAAAGCTCAGAGTTGGTACCTGCAGGCCATGGGCATCTACCGTCCCCTAGACAGTACACCTGCTACTGCCCACCGCACCCAGGGACCGAGCACAACAAAGCCAGCTCCAAGAAGTTCCCAGGCATGGCAGTTCTTCAGACAATGCGCAGGCGACAAGACTTGAGTGGTTTGCACACTGTGCAATCAGAGCCTCAAGCGAGGCATAAACATTCTAAACCTGAGCACATCTTGCATGACCAGGCATCTAAGTGCAAAGAACGAGCTACAGTGGAGTAAACACCTCCAACACAAAGAAAGGTATCAGACTCCCCCTGCTCCCTCTTCTGCTTTAGTCTTGGCCTCTTCCTCCACCTCTGGAGTGACAGTGACACCTGCCACCCCACAAACAGAGGATGTGGCAGCAATGACCCTACGTCCGTCAACTTCTATAAGCAGCACCACAATGTCTTATGGCAGCGTTCAGCTGTCCATCTTCCAAACAATGGAGCGAAAGAGGAAATACCGCCCTTCCCACCGCGATCCCTGGCCCTGAATGTTATCATTTCAAAATTCCTGGACTTTGAAATGCTGTCATTCCATCTGGTGGAGATGGAGAGTTTTAAAAACCTTATGGCATTTGCTGTCGTTGCCAACTGCCACTACTTTTCCAGGCAAGCCATCCCTTACCCTGCACCTTCCTCAGTTGTGTGTAGACGACAGAGCCTTCAGCGTTATTTAGGCCCAAATGTCACTTTACGAATGGTGAGGCCTAAACAAATACAGTAGCTGGTAGATTGGGTGGCTGACAGTGCCTCCAGTACCTTCACATTGTCTCCCACCCAGTCCACTGCTGAAAGCTCAGAGTTGGTACCTGCAGGCCATGGGCATCAACCGTCCCCTAGACAGTACACCTGCTACTGCCCACCGCACCCAGGGACCGAGCACAACAAAGCCAGCTCCAAGAAGTTCCCAGGCATGGCAGTTCTTCAGACAATGCGCAGACGACAAGACTTGAGTGGTTTGCACACTGTGCAATCAGAGCCTCAAGCGAGGCATAAACATTCTAAACCTGAGCACATCTTGCATGACCAGGCATCTAAGTGCAAAGAACGAGCTACAGTGGAGTAAACACCTCCAACACAAAGAAAAGTATCAGGCTCCCCCTGCTCCCTCTTCTGCTTCAGTCTTGGCCTCTTCCTCCACCTCTGGAGTGACAGTGACACCTGCCACCCCACAAACAGAGGATGTGGCAGCAATGACCCCACGTCCGTCACGTTCTACAAGCAGCACCACAATGTCCTATGGCAGCATTCAGCTGTCCATCTTCCAAACAATGGAGCGAAAGAGAAAATACCGCCCTTCCCACCGCGATCCCTGGCCCTGAATGTTATTATTTCAAAATTCCTGGACTTTGAAATGCTGTCATTCCATCTGGTGGAGATGGAGAGTTTTAAAAACCTTATGGCATTTGCTGTCGTTGCCAACTGCCACTACTTTTCCAGGCAAGCCATCCCTTACCCTGCACAAACAAGTGGGGGACAAAATTAGGTGTGCACTGTGCAACGCCATCTGTGGCAAGGTCCACATAACTACCGATACGTGGACCAGAAAGCACGGCAGGGACATTATATTTTCCTAACAGCACACTGGGTAAATGCAGTGGCGGCTGGGCTTTAGGCGGATAGCTGTTTGGCTCATATCCTTATGCCACGGAGAATTGCAGGGCATTTCTCTTTGCTTCCTGATGCCTCCTACTCCTTTCTCCTCCTCTACCACCTCCTCATCTGGTCAGCGTAACATCTTCACCACCAACTTCAGCACAGCCAGGGGAAAATGTCAGCAGGCAGTTTTGAAACTCATCTGTTTGGGGGACAAACCCCACACCACGCAGGAGCTGTGGACGGACATGGAACAACAGACCGATGAGCAGTTAGTGCCACTGAGCCTCAGGCCCGGCCTGATGGAGTGCGATAATGGCGGGCGAAATCTCGTAGCAGCTCTGGGCCTAGCCTGTTTTCCGCACATCCCTTGAATAGTGCATGTGTTGAATTTGGTGGTGCAGAAATTCCTAAAAAAACACACCCGATATGTCAGAGCTGCTGCAGAAAGTGCAGGCCGTCTGCGTGCACTTTCGGCATTCTCACCCTGCTGCTGCTCGCCTGTCTGCGCTGAAGCGTAACTTCAGCCTTCCCACACACCGCCTCATATGTGACGTGCCCACAAGGTGGAACTCCACCTTGCACATGCTGGAGAGACTGTGCGAACAGCAGCAGGCGATAGTGGAACAGCACCACTTGACTGCCACTGATTGGGCCTCCATGCGAGACCTCTGTTCCTTGTTGCACTGTTTCCACTACTCCACCATCATGGCCAGTACTGATGACTAGAGATGAGCGAACACCTGGATGTTCGGGTTCGAGAAATTCGGTCGAACGTCCCAAAAATGTTCTGGTTCGGGATTCGAACTCGAGCCGAACTTTATCTCGAACCCCATTGAAGTCAATGGGGACCCGAACTTTTAGGCACTAAAAAGGCTGTAAAATAGTCCAGGAAAGGGCTAGAGGGCTGCCAAAGGCAGCAAAATGTAGGCAAATCCCCTGCAAACAAATGTGGACAGGGAAATGAATTAAAATAAAATAAAATAAAATAAATAAAAATTATCCAATATCAATTGGAGAGAGGTCCCACAGCAAGGAATCATGTGTCATATCACCCACCACTGGAGAAGGCCACTCTCATTTAGTTCGGACCAGCACCCAGACAGAGGAGAGAGGTCCCACATCAAGGAATCATGTGTCATATCAACCACCAACGGAGAAGGCCACTCTAATTTATATTGGACCAGCACCCAGACAGAGGATACAGGTCCCACAGCAAGGAATCATGCGTCATATCAACCACCAACGGAGAAGGCCACTCTCAGTTATTTCGGCCCAGCACCCAGACAGAGGAGAGAGGTCCCACAGCAAGGAATCATGCGTCATATCAACCACCAACGGAGAAGGCCACTCTCATTTAGTTCGGACCAGCACCCAGACAGAGGAGAGAGGTCCCACATCAAGGAATCATGCGTCATAACAACCACCACCGGAGAAGGCCACTCTCATTTATTTTGGACCAGCACCCAGACAGAGGAGAGAGGTCCCACATCAAGGAATCATGCGTCATATCAACCACCAACGGAGAAGGCCACCCTCATTTATTTTGGACCAGCACACAGACAGAGGAGAGAGGTCCCACAGCAAGGAATCATGCGTCATATCAACCACCACCGGAGAAGGCCACTCTCATTTATTTTGGACCAGCACCCAGACAGAGGAGAGAGGTCCCACAGCAAGGAATCATGCGTCATATCAACCACCAACGGAGAAGGCCACTCTCATTTATTTTGGATCAGCACACAGACCGAGGATACAGGTTCCACAGCAAGGAATTATGCGTTATATCACCCACCACTGGAGAAGGCCACTTTCAGTTATTTCGGCCCAGTACCCAGACCGAGGATACAGGTTCCACAGCAAGGAATTATGCGTCATATCACCCACCACTGGAGAAGGCCACTTTCAGTTATTTCGGCCCAGTACCCAGACCAAGGATACAGGTTCCACAGCAAGGAATTATGCGTCATATCACCCACCACTGGAGAAGGCCACTTTCAGTTATTTCGGCCCCAACACCCAGACAGAGGAGAGAGGTCCCACAGCAAGGAATCATGCGTCATATCAACCACCAACGGAGAAGGCCACTCTCATTTATTTTGGATCAGCACACAGACCGATAATACAGGTTCCACAGCAAGGAATTATGCGTTATATCACCCACCACTGGAGAAGGCCACTTTCAGTTATTTCGGCCCAGTACCCAGACCGAGGATACAGGTTCCACAGCAAGGAATTATGCGTCATTTCACCCACCACTGGAGAAGGCCACTTTCAGTTATTTCGGCCCAGTACCCAGACCGAGGATACAGGTTCCACAGCAAGGAATTATGCATCATATCACCCACCACTGGAGAAGGCCACTTTCAGTTATTTCGGCCCCAACACCCAGACAGAGGAGAGAGGTCCCACAGCAAGGAATCATGCGTCATATCAACCAACAACAGAGATGGCCACTCTCATTTAGTTCGGACCAGCACTCAGACAGAGGAGAGAGGTCCCACAGCAAGGAATAATGCGTCATATAAACCACCACCGGAGAAGGCCACTCTCATTTATTTTGGACCAGCACCCAGACAGAGGAGAGAGGTCCCACAGCAAGGAATCATGTGTCATATCAACCACCAACGGAGAAGGCCACTCTCATTTAGTTCGGACCAGCACCCAGACAGAGGAGAGAGGTCCCACATCAAGGAATCATGCGTCATATCAACCACCACTGGAGAAGGCCACTTTCATTTATTTTGGACCAGCACCCAGACAGAGGAGAGTGGTCCCACATCAAGGAATCATGCGTCATATCAACCACCAACGGAGAAGGCCACTCTCATTTATTTTGGACCAGCACACAGACAGACGATTCAGGTCCCACAGCAAGGAATCATGCGTCATATCAACCACCAACGGAGAAGGCCACTCTCAGTTATTTCGGCCCAGCACCCAGACAGAGGAGAGAGGTCCCACAGCAAGGAATCATGCGTCATATCAACCACCACCGGAGAAGGCCACTTTCAGTTATTTCGGCCCAGCACCCATACCGAGGATACAGGTCCCATAGCAAGGAATTATGCGTCATATCACCCACCACTGGAGAAGGCCACTCTCAGTTATTTTGGCCAGCGCCCAGACAGAGGAGAGAGGTCCCACAGCAAGGAATTATGCGTCATATCACCCACCACTGGAGAAGGCCACTTTCATTTATATTCGGCCCAGTACCCAGACCGAGGATACAGGTTCCACAGCAAGGAATTATGCGTCATATCACCCACCACTGGAGAAGGCCACTTTCAGTTATTTCGGCCCAGTACCCAGACCGAGGATACAGGTTCCACAGCAAGGAATTATGCGTCATATCACCCACCACTGGAGAAGGCCACTTTCAGTTATTTCGGCCCCAGCACCCAGACAGAGGAGAGAGGTCCCACAGCAAGGAATCATGCGTCATATCAACCACCACCGGAGAAGGCCACTCTCATTTATTTTGGACCAGCACCCAGACAGAGGAGAGAGGTCCCACAGTAAGGAATCATGCGTCATATCAACCACCACCGGAGAAGGCCACTCTCATTTATTTTGGACCAGCACCCAGACAGAGGATACAGGTCCCACAGCAATGAATCATGCGTCATATCAACCACCACCGGAGAAGGCCACTCTCATTTATTTTGGACCAGCACCCAGACAGAGGATACAGGTCCCACAGCAAGGAATCATGCGTCATTTCACCCACCACTGGAGAAGGCCACTCTCAGTTATTTCGGCCCATCACCCAGACAGAGGAGAGAGGTCCCACAGCAAGGAATCATGCGTCATATCAATGTCACTACCAGAGCTTTGAGACGTTCTCACAGCTCTGTTTCTCCACCCCTGTGATGATGTAACTACTAGAGCTTTGAGACGTTCCCACAGCTCTGTTTCTCCGCCCCTGTGATGAGGTCTTTACTTTCTGTTTCCTTCCTCCCAGCTGTCCCTCCTGTGTTTGATTGCTCTGCCTTTAAATCACCTCTCTTCCTTTGTACGGTGTTGATTATACTACTTCATTTGACCTGTATCTCTCGCTTGAGTATCTTCACTGGTGTGATATCTTTTCTGGACCTGTGTTCTGCTGAAGCAAGTACTTCGGACATTGTCAGCTGACTTTGGATCTGTTTTCACTGCTGCTGCAGCTCCTTCAGTTAAGTGTGCAGACATTGTGTGTTTCTGTTTGTTTTGCTGACTGGATCCGAGGCGACCCCGGTTCCGTCCATATACTGAGCAGGGCACCGGTGGCCGTGCCCCTTCCACTACTGTAGGGGTTACAGCGGTCATCAGCCTTAGGTACGCGGGCATGTCTCGATCCACCATCTGGATCTGGACATGGGCTTAGCAGCATAGGGAGAGCTTTTAGGGTCTGACAGGGGTCACCCTTTATGTTCCCTAGTTTGGGTCCGGTCAGTAGCTAACTTACTGTGTATGCTCTTGTTGCTCACATACAGCCGTGACAATCAACCACCAACGGAGAAGGCCACTTTCATTTATTTTGGACCAGCACCCAGACAGAGGATACAGGTCCCACAGCAAGGAATCATGCGTCATTTCACCCACCACTGGAGAAGGCCACTTTCAGTTATTTCGGCCCCAGCACCCAGATAGAGGAGAGAGGTCCCACAGCAAGGAATCATGCGTCATATCACTCACCACCGGAGAAGGCCACTCTCAGTTATTTCGGCCCATCACCCAGACAGAGGAGAGAGGTCCCACAGCAAGGAATCATGCGTCATATCAACCATCAATGGAGAAGGCCACTCTCATTTAGTTCGGACCAGCACCCAGACAGAGGAGAGAGGTCCCACATCAAGGAATCATGCGTCATATCAACCACCAACGGAGAAGTCCACTCTCATTTATTTTGGACCAGCACCCAGACAGAGGATACAGGTCCCACAGCAAGGAATCATGCGTCATATCAACCACCACCGGAGAAGGCCACTCTCATTTATTTTGGTCCAGCACCCAGACAGAGGAGAGAGGTCCCACAGCAAGGAATCATGCGTCATATCAACCACCAACGGAGAAGGCCACTCTCAGTTATTTCTGCACAGCACCCAGACAGAGGAGAGAGGTCCCACAGGAAGGAATCATGCGTCATATCAACCACCAACGAAGAAGGCCACTCTCAGTTATTTCGGACCAGCACCCAGACAGAGGAGAGGTTCATTCAACTTTGGGTTGCACCGCAAGATCATGGTAAAGTTAAAGAAATGAGGATTCAATAAAGAAGTGTCCCGGAGTACAAGAATACATGGTGGATGGGGAGGCAGTTATAAATGTTTATTCTGCACAAGGGAGGCACAGGTCCTGTGGGATCCATGCCTGGTTCATTTTTATGAACGTCAGCATGTCCACGTTGGCTGTGGACAGGCGGCTGCTTTTGTCAGTAATGACGCCCCCTGCCGTGCTGAATACACGTTCAGACAAAACGCTGGCCGCCAGGCAGGCCAGCACCTCCAAGGCATAAAATGCTAACTCTGGCCACGTGGACAATTTGGAGACCCAGAAGTTGAATGGGGCCGAACCATCAGTCAGTACGTAGAGGTGTGTGCAGACGTACTGTTCAACCATGATAGTGAAATGCTGCCTCCTGCTAACACTTTCCGTATCAGGTGGTAGTGCAGTTAGCTGTGGCGTGGAGACAAAACTTTTCCACTTTTCTGCCATGCTAACCCTGCCCTCAGAAGAGCTGGCCGTGACACTGCTGCATTGGCGACCTCTTGCTCCTCCTCTGCCTTCGCCTTGGGCTTCCACCTGTTCCCCTGTGACATTTGGGAATGCTCTCAGGAGCGCCTCTACCAGCGTGCGCTTGAACTCGCGCATCTTCCTATCACGCTCCAGTGCAGGAAGTAAAGTGGGCACATTGTCTTTGTACTGGGGATCCAGCAGGGTGGCAACCCAGTAGTCCGCACACGTTAAAATGTGCGCAACTCTGCTGTCGTTGCGCAGGCACTGCAGCATGTAGTTGCTCATGTGTGCCAGGCTCCCCAGAGGTAGGACAAGCTGTCCTCTGTGGGAGGCGTATCGTCATCGTCCCTCCGTATCCCCCAGCCACGCACCAGTGATGGGCCCGAGCTATGTCGGGTGCCACCCCGCTGTGAACCTGCTTCATCCTCATCCTCCTCCACCTCCTCCTCATCCTCCTCGTCCTCCAGTAGTGGGCCCTGGCTGGCCACATTTGTACCTGGCCTCTGCTGTTGCAAAAAACCTCCCTCTGAGCCACTTCTAACAGACTGGCCTGAAAGTGCTAAAAATGACCCCTCATCCTCCTCCTCCTCCTCCTGGGCCTCCTCCTCTTTCATCATCGCCCTAAGCGTTTTCTCAAGGAGACATAGAAGTGGTATTGTAACGCTGATAACGGTGTCATCGCCACTGGCCATGTTGGTGGAGTACTCGAAACAGCGCAACAGAGCACACAGGTCTCGCATGGAGGCCCAATCATTGGTGGTGAAGTGGTGCTGTTCCGCAGTGCGACTGACGCGTACGTGCTGCAGCTGAAACTCCACTATGGCCTGCTGCTGCTCGCACAGTCTCTCCAGCACGTGCAAGGTGGAGTTCCACCTGGTGGGCACGTCGCATATGAGGCGGTGAGCGGGAAGGCCGAAGTTACGCTGTAGCGCAGACAGGCGAGCAGCGGCAGGATGTGAACGCCGGAAGCGCGCACAGATGGCCCTCACTTTATGCAGCAGCTCTGACATGTTGGGGTAGTTGTGAATGAACTTCTGCACCACCAAATTCAGCACATGCGCCAGGCAAGGGATATGCGTCAAACCAGCTAGTCCCAGAGCTGCGACGAGATTTCGCCCATTATCGCACACCACCAGGCCGGGCACTCCAATGCATAGATTACAAAGTCACTACCACAGTTTAGGAAATGTTTAATATTAATATTTGCCATCATATTTTTACATACTAATTCTTTCTGCCAATGTGTAATCATATTATGTCATTTCTATGTCTGTCAGTAGTAACCATGTAATTAAGAGTTTCTATGTTCCACTTTTATTGATTGTGTGGTACTGTCTACATATTTAAGATAGTGTCCAGGGGCTGTACCATTAAGAAAAACCTGCTTTTCCATGTACCATTATTTTTCTGCCCCTTAGGATACAATTAGAGTAGAGCAAATCTAAGCTAACAAAGTAGAATTCGGTCTGAATTTCATGAAAAATTTGCTTTGCACCGAAGCTGAATTTCCTCGCACTTGATGGTAAAGAATCACATTTTTTCCTAAAATAGCTGCTGCACGTGTGAGGACATGTAGAAAGGAACTCTGGGAAGGTGGGATCAACCACACTGACATGCATGCAGCCAAACAGCAGCCAGCCCTGTGTTGTCACAGCCCTATCATATCACAGCAGCAGCCATCTTAAATTCTGCCATTCACCAGTGTACTGTACTTAGAGCAGGGGGAGACGTGTCTGCAGGCGCTAGGGACAGTGATAGGAAAGACTTGATAGTGGTGAAAAAACGATTTATAAGTGCAGGGAAAGGATAGGGAGGAATCGTTCCACAGCATTTATGTAGAACAGGGTTAAGTAGGGAGGTTACAAACTGGGCAATAGGAACAATCCTATTACACCTTGGTGCACTGACTGGGGATCCAAATTTCTATTATATAGCATTGTCATTCCAGCAAAACGTTCTTGTAAATAGGGTGCAAGTGCTGTTTGATACAGCCATTAATTGGATTTATTATAGGGAAATATTAATACAGTACGTCTTATTTGCCCTTGTGCGGTGCAGTTATTAGTGATGAGCAGCAGGGGCAATATTCGAATTTGCGATATTTAGCAAATATTTTGTAGAATATTCGTATTCGCAAATTTGCGGTAATTTTCTTGATTGTGAATACGGGCAATGTAATATCCACGTAATGCGCATGCAATACAGGCATCGTTAACTATAGCTACATTTTTCATGCTGCTAGAAGTTTCCTGAGACTGGAGAAAATGGTTGGCACGGCAGAACATTACAATAGCTTTATATGCAGATAGAGTGCTCCGATATATTCACGATTGCGCAAATTGGCAATTAATGATGAGCATAATATTGTGCAAAACGGGCAATTTCACTTTTTAGCAGGTCTGACTACATATTAGTGATTGGTGCACTAAGTATTGTTGTAAACTTGTGACATCACAGCACTATGTATGTATGTATGTATGTATGTATGTAGCATGTATGTATGGACAGCAGAACCTAACACTACCTAACACCCTGCACTGAAACACTATATCAGAATCCAACCTACGCTATCTCCCACTAACAATCTGTATTATATATATAAGCTATCTAACTATCTAATGTAATGAGTGGAAATCAGAGAGCACACCAATGACACTTCTGTCTCTCTCAGAACTGTAATAAACTGTATAAAATGGCTGTGAGGAGGTTCTTATATACTAAAGGGGTAGGCAACGTCCCTATTGGTTGCCAGGGATGTTGCTAAGCTCAGACAAAGACACTGCAGCCTTCTCATTGCTCCACAAGCAAAATGAGAGGTTACAGATGAAAAAAAAGTAGAATATTCGAAATTACGATAATATTATTATATTTTAAATATTCGCGAATTCTCAAAGTTGCGTTATTCGCGATTCGAATTTTCGCGCCCAACACTAGCAGTTATATGTTGTACAGCCCTTTTTGCCGTGTGTTACTGGGGAATTAAAAATATATTTGCCCTTGTGCGGTGCAGTGATATATACTAAAGCCCAGTTTGGCTTGTATTAGTGGCGAAATAAAAATATATTCGCCGTTTAACGTTGCATGTATCTGTTGAAAATAGAGTTGAGCAACCATGCTCGGTCCAACACCAGTTCGCTTCGAGCATCGCTATGCTCAGCACATGGTGGTATTAAGCCGAATACCACTTGTGCTCGAGAGCAATGCTCGAATCTTCTCACCACACGTTTCTTGCCTGCTACGCAGCCAATTAACGTGGAGGTGAGTACTGCACTCACTGTACTACCATAGCCATGTAGGATACTGGCATTACAGTGATTGGCTGGCCGGAATGAGTCATCCGTGTTCGGCTCAGTCTTAGTTAGGGAGAGCTGTGCTGAGGAAGGGACAGACAGTGTAGGGAGTGATATAGGAATATTTTTATTAGAAAAACTTTTCAGTGACCCAAAAGTCCTTTTAAGGACTATTGTGTGGAGCAGCAGCAATATATTTTTTTAACGCATCCTGTGCTAAATAGCATCTAATAGGCTGCTGCGCACAGTTAAATTATCTGCACCACATCTCCTGTGTAAAGTGTGCACATCCCAAAAATATCTTTGACATCCAATTAACTTTTTCCGTAGATCGTGTCCACTGCGGACAGCGACATTAGCTGCGAGACATCTGCAGTGTAACGTATGCGCTGAAAACATGTTTTAGATGATCAGATCAGAAGGCCCTTGCTCCAAATGTTTTCGAGGGTCACCAGCAGGCCATCAATCATAATTTTTCGAAGGTGTGTATGATGCCCTCCTTTATGTGTAACAAAGGGTGTATTGGAGTGCTGATTCCTTGTAATTTTGGGAGCCCTTTTACTTGCAAAGGCATTATGAGTGTAGGGGTCCCACTACAGTACCTGAACAATTGAACCACTATGTGAATGAGGCCCTCCTTTGTGTGATATACAGGTTGTATCGGAGTGCTTCTTCCTTGTAATTTTTGGCAGCACTTGTACTTTAAATACGAGTAAATACAGGAAAGAATGTTTCCTTACAATTTTTCCTCTAAAATCAATTTTATCTTTAGTTTTGTGCGTATTATTGTCAGTCTGTTAAAGTGGCGTACTACTTGGACAACATCGTTCCCAGCAGCGACTTGGGAGTCCAAGATGCATCCAGACATCCTCCCCATGCTGTTCCCGAACTATTTTGGTGGTGTTTCCATCAATTTCTGACCTTTTCCTATGAACCTGGCACTTTCCCCTCTTCAGAGCAGGGGATGCCTGGTTTAATGCTCTGGTTCTCCAATTGACTTCCATTATAATCGGGTGCTCGGTAGAGCATCCGAGCATCCTGATGTGTTCGGCCCGAGCACCCGAGCACTTGGGTGCTCGATCAACACTAGTTGAAAAGCCTTTTGTATTGTTTATAAGTAAAAAAAAAATTAGGGCCTAATTGCCCTTGTGCGTTGAAGTGATATAATATAAAGCCCAGTTTGCCATGTATTAGTGTTGAAATAAAAATATATTCGGCATTCAGCGTTACACGTATCTGTTGAAAAGCCGTTTGTGTTATTTATAAGTAGAAAAAAATTAGGGCCTAACTGCCATTCTGCGGTGCAGTGATATATTCTATAGCCCAGTTTGCCATGTATTAGTGGCAAAATAAAAATATATTTGCCCTTGTGCGGTGAAGTGATATATTATAAAGCCCAGTTTGCCATGTATTAGTGTCGAAACAAAAATATATTCGCCGTTCAGCATTGCACTTATCTGTTGGAAAGACTTTTGTGTTGTGTGCAAGTAGAAAAAAATGAGGGCCTAATAGCTGTTCTGCTGTGCAATGATATATTCTAAAGCCCAGTTTGCCGTGTATTAGTGGCAAAATAACATTTGATTATTTGATCTAACAGTATGTCAGACAGAGAAACTCCAGACCCTGCACAGGGGAGTGGAAGAGGCCTAAATGTTTCTGGCGCAGGCAGAGGTCGCAGCAGAGTAAGAGGCCGTGGCAGCAGGGGTTACTTCGAGAGGCATGAGCTCCCAGTGTCAGCTAGCAATCGTATCGTGACCAGCAACCAAGCGGTTCTTGAATGGTCGACTCGATCTTCGACTTCGTTGCAAGTGTCATCAGACACCCCCAGCCAAGAGTCAGTGGGTTTGTCAGACACAACCCTTAGTTGGCATGGCCCGGGAGCAGGCCCTGTGCCCTTCACCTGCCTCTGTCCTTTTCTGTTCCCTCGGCCAGAGAAGTATTGTATGCTGTGGGATCAGCTCCGCTATACAGTCAGGACGAGCTCCTAGAAGACAGTCAGCAGCTACTGGCAAGCCAAGATGTGGAGGAGACATGCGCCTCTTCCTCCACTAGGTGGGCAAGTAGTGAGGAGAAGAGTGGTGTAGGAGCTGGTGTTGCGAGGGGTCAGGCTCCTGACCCAGAGACGGTTGAGGAGGACATCAGTGACGCGCAGAGAGTACTCAATGAGGAGGATGATGTAGCTGATCACACTTGGGAGCCGAGTGATAAAGGGGCTTCATTTTTTTTTTAAATTTATATAATAATGTAATATTATAAAATGTGTTGTCTCCATGATAAATCTGTAGCATGAGGGCCCCGTGTGGCTTCTACACACTTTCAAAATAATCCTTCAGCGGGGCGAATAGTTGCCTGATGACCGGGAAGCTCCATTACCTTCCCAGGAGCTTTATGTCGGGAGCAGTAGTTCATTTCTGAGATGTCCGTATAGTGCAGGGGGAATCCGAAGACCCTCATCATCTCCGTGCACCCCAGGATGTCCTCCTTCCTATCCATGATAACTGGGAACTCGTGATTTTTTCACTGATGAAGAGACCAGGGGCTGGAAGTTATGGTTTGAATCTTGATGAACTTCAGGACTCTTCCAGGCTCCAAGCAATCTAAAAGCTTTGTCTTCTCATTTTCTGTAGCTACTAGATGCCTGTTCATACCAGACAGGTTCCCCCAGAAGCATCTGGCTTGAAGAGCAGCCGATACCACACTTGCACACTTAATCTTGACAGGATTTGTCTCCAGGTAGAGAGAAATTGTTCATTGGAATGCTTTTTACATCGCAGCCACGTTCTCAAATAAGCAGAAGACTGGCCAATTCTCTCCTGTATTAGGCAACACTTCATTAAGTAATAACACAGGGCATGAGGAGGAGGGTCAATCATAGAGGCTGAGGAGGACACAAAGAAACATATATTCGATACTTAAAACTTCAAACCTGTAAACAGGTCCCAGCCGACATCAAAGATCCAATGAGGGGGACGGCAAGAAGCACCGGAGACCGAAACATCAGAAGGAGGGTGACCGCCCCGTCTGCGAGCAAAGCCGCAAGCAAACAATGCCAGACAAGGCGGACAATCGCAGGTGATCCACCGAGAGTCTGGTCCAGCAGAACGCCAAGGGCCCAGAGGTGGCGTCCCGCAGTTCAGATAGAGAGGCTCAAGTCTTGCATAGTGCGGTGGGATAGAACGGTCGGAGGGAGGAGCGACATAGCAAACCTATGTCATCACGTCTTCACCCCCTCTGACGAAGGGGCTTCATCATCAGGAGAATAGGATGTCAGCTTGCCCGTGAGGCAACAGCGGAGCCAGCAAGTCGCTAGTGTGGCCGGGAGTCAGCAGGGTGGCAACAGTGGGAGGTAAGTAGCCAAACATGCCCAGGGTAGACCACCTGCTTCGCCTGAGCCTACCTCTCCAAGAAAGAGCTGTGCACAGGTTTACGGAGGCAGCGGCGGTAGCAGTCAGTCAGTGTGTCGTGTTGGGGGTAAAATCACCTATTCGGCAGTGTGGCAGTTTTTTGTTAAGGGAAGTGTGACCAGGGTGCCAATCTTGACAGTCAAGGCTCCATCACCTCAGCCCAAAGGAGCTGTCTGTCCTTCTCTTCTACACATTGTTTGCTCCACATACAGGATCCATTTTTGGGGGGTTATTGTTCTGATGGATCAGAGGAAGGAGAAAATAATCAGAGACGTCAACTCAAACTTACTGCTGACACCCTCTCCACTCTGTCGGGGGGCTCTACTTGTACAAGCGTTTAATAAAACAGGTTCTGTTGACATCTATGTGGAATCAGCTGATGACGGTGTAAAAGGAGTGCTCTTCTTCTTGATGCTAACATTGAACTGTAAGGCTGAGTTCACATTTGAGTTATTTGGTCAGTTTTGGCCAAATAAGTGAAGTGTCCAGTGATTCTAAGAGTAACGCTTGTCATCTGCATGTCATACGGACTAACAGTATTATTTGACTACCAAAACAGACTCCCTATGTGTGTTACTGCAAGGCACAGTGTTCTACACCACTATAAAGGCTCTCTGCAGCCAGAAAATTTGCCGCAAACAAATTTGGATCGAACAAAATTTTCCTCCAAAAATTTGGCGAACTGGCGAATCGAATTTTTTAAAAATTCACTCATCTCTAGTTACAGTCCTGGAACAGACCCTTCTAGGTATCAATGGTTTACCTCCTCATATGTCAGACTTTTTGCAAAAATATTTTATCTTTTTCAATGTCTTTTGTTGTGTTCTATGTGTAGAAAATGCACTATTCTGATACTAAAACGTGAAGGAAGCATCAACCATACTCATACTATCTTGAGTACTTTCTATGAAATAGCCACAGGAAAACCATGCTGACTAGGTTTGAGTATACCCGAACTGTAAAGTTCGGGTTGATACCGAAATTTAGGGTTTTTGGTACCCGGACCTGAACCCGAACATTTCTGTAAAAGTTCGGGTTCGGTGTTTGGCGATTTCTTGGCACTTTTTGAAAGGCTGCAGGGCAGCCAATCAACAAGCATTTCACTGCCCTTAGAAGCCATCACAGCCATGCCCACTAATGGCATGGCTGTGATTGGCCAAGTGCAGCATGTGACCAAGCCTCTATATAGGCTGGAGTCAAATATCGCCGCACGTCACTCTGCTCTTCTTAGTGTAGGGATAGGATGCTGCTTCTGCTGTGAGGGAGAGATTGGGGAAGAATTCTGGTGTACTTGGTGTTGTTGAATCTTCAAACTACAGTGATTATTGAGGGTGCTATGCTACATTTTTTTACCCAGTCCTGAGCCCAGTGACACTGAAAAATAACTTTTAATCTATCTGCTAGTTCGGTGGGTGTTGGCAGCCATTTTTGCAAGTGCAGTGCACTTGCAACTGAATGTGAACTGCATGTGTGCCAGGGACATTAGTTTAATTCGGTTCTGGTAGCTCAGTGGAGGATAAATTTCCTTTTTTGGCCGGTCAAGTACCCCTGCAGCCTGCAGTGCATACCTGGCATTGAAAGTTATTCAATTACATTAGTCTGTCACACATTTTTGTGACCTAAAGCGATTTTTTATCTGTCTGCCACAGGCACTGCATATCTGACAGTCCAATGAAACCGTTAAATGCTGCAGTTACCTTGCTGCTTTGAAAAAGCCATTTTTTTGTGCTAGATAGCAAATTTGCGTGCTACAATGCATTTCTGACAGTCCAATAAAATCGTTACATACTGCATTTACATTGGTGCTATAAAAAACCACACTTTTTGTGCTAGATAGGTGAGAGGGACGAAAATTTGTAAAAATCGTCTGTTCCATTCATGGGTGACATTTTACCATTTTTGTCATATACAAACCTCTGCTCTGCATAGGTGACAGGGAGGTAAGTTTCTAAAAGTCGTCTGTTACATTCTTGGGTGACATTAACCCAGTTTTGCCGTATACAAACCTTTGTTCTGCATAGGTGACAGGGAGGTAAGTCTCTAAAAATCGTCTGTTACATTCTTGGGTGACATTAACCAAGAATACAAAGCCCTCCTCTGCATAGGTGAAAGGAACGTAAATTTGTAAAAATCGTCTGTTCCAATCAGGGCTGTGGAGTCGGTAAATAAATTTTCCGACTCCGACTCCTCAGATTTTGAAACTTCCGACTCCGACTCCGACTCCTCGACTCCGACTCCTCTGTATTTAATATGCAAATACAAAGCTGTTCCACCAAGTTCTTCTAATCTCCTCTAGCACAGAGAGGAAGTTGAGCAGAAGCTGCTGCCTTCTCCTTTGTGTGCTGATCTTCTGCTGAAGATAGAGCAGTGGGAGGATCCAGGAAGGGGCAGGGGAAGGGGCATTTATTTTAAAACATGATTTTCCTAGTAGAATCCCATAGTCATGTTTAAAATTTAAGCTAACAATCTGAGTTTACATGTTTTATAGCCTTAGCTGAATGATAGCAGTTTTTCAAATGGTTTACAGCTTCAGTCTTGAACTATTGACTATCCATTCCCTTCACTTATACAAGTGTCTCCAGTCCTTAATCAGTTATCAGTGAGAGGCTAGGATAACCATGGGTTCCCTGTAACAGCAGACCACAAGACAATGGAAAGTGTAAGTATTGCCGCTCCTTAAAGGGACACTGACAGGCTGATTTTCCAGCTAAAGCTATATATATACTGGTATTCATCAGAGAATTAGGAATAAAACTATACTAATGTTACCCCCAGTTAAGCTGTACTTGTGTTTAAAAAACATTTTAATCTGTATGCAAATTCACTATCTTTGTGCCCAATGGGGCAGGGTCTCCTGCGGCTTTGTGCCCAGCCGCGCCTGAAGTACAGCTTCCCAGCGCTGTTCCCCTCGTTATTATTTACTGCACTGGCCTTTTTTTTCAGGCTAGCTGAACGCTGAAATCCTGCGCAGGCGCACGTGTAGAGTGCTGGCAGCAGCCTCGTCTGGCTATGCTGAGGCTGTGCCAGCTTTCTCTCTTCCTCCTCGTCCTGTCTAATGCTGCCAGTACTCCACATGTACGCCTGCCCCCTTGGGCACAAAGGTAGAAAATTTGCATATTGATTAAAACGTTTTTAAACACAAGTAAACCTCAACTGGGGTAACAGTCGTCTAGTTGTATTCCTAATCCTCTGATGAATACCAGCAGATATATCTTTAGCCGGTAAATGAGCCTGTCAGTGTCCCTTTAACTGCATAGTAAAGCATATGAAAAGCATGCTTCTTCACGGTCCCTTAACGTCTTTGTTTAGCGGTAACGTGACGCACTGCATGCATTGGCCTTTATTCTTACAGTAGAGAAGTAATTAATTATAACTTTATCTGAATTGGGACATTTAAACTTGCTTTTTTTTATTCCAATTTTTTTTTATTCCAATTTAAATCTAGTAGGAGTCGGAGTCGGAGTCGGTCCATTTTTTGCCGACTCCGACTCCAGGTACCCAAAATTGACTCGGTCTCCGACTCCTCGACTCCACAGCCCTGGTTCCAATGATGGGTGACATTTTACTATTTTTGCCGTATACAATCCGCTGCTCTGCATAGGTGACAGTGAGGTAAATTTGTAAATAATCATCTGTTACATTCTTGGTCAATAAAGTACCCCTGCACTGCAGACCAAGCCTCTATATAGGCTAGAATCACATATTGCTGCACGTCACTCTGCTCTTCTCAGTATTTAACGGTGATATATACAGGCTATGCTGCATTTCTGACATTCCAATTAAACCTGTACATACTGCAGTTACTGTGCTGCTATAAAACAGCAAATATCTTTGTGCTAGATAGCAAATTTGCCTGCTACGCTGCATTTCTGACAGTCCAATAAAACCGTAACATACTGCATTTACATTGGTGCTATAAAAAAAACACACTTTTTGTGCTAGATAGTAAATTTGCATCCTACGCTGCATTTCTGACATTCCAATCAAACTGTTAAATACTGCATTTACATTGCTACTATAAAAGAAACACAGTTTTTGTGCTAGATAGGAAATTTGTGTTCTACGCAGCATTTCTGACATGCCAATAAAACCGTTAAATACTGCAGTTACATTGCTGATATAAAAAAAACAAAAAGACAGTTTTTGTGCTAGATAGCAAATTTGCAGTCTATGCTGCATTTCTGGCAGTCCAACTAAACCGTTAAATACTGCAGTTACATTGCTGCTATAAAAAAACATAGTTTTTGTGCTAGATAGCAAATTTGCGTCCTACTTTGCATCTCTGATATTCCAATAAAACTGTAACATACTGCATTTTTATTGTTGTTTGCAAAAAACACAGTTTTTGTGCTAGATAGCACATTAGGATCCTACGCTGCATTTCTGATATTCCAATAAAACCGTAACATACTGCATTTACATAGTTGTTTGCAAAAAACCCTGTTTTTGTGCTAGATAGCACATTTGGACAGTCAAATTAAACCGTTAACTTCAGCTGTTAAATTGTTGGTTGGAAAATTCTAATTTTTTGTGATAGTGAAGTAATTGTATTGAATTTCTCCGTTACACTGTTGTGTGACATAAATAAATGTATTCTATTTATGACTCTGGCACTGCCTTACTGTTAGTGAACTTAATTGTTGACTATTGGCAGTTAAATTGTCACCTGAGATAAACCATCTGTCAGTTATGTGGGTGAACGCAAATAATAAGGAGAACGTCAAATAAGGACGTGGCCCTGGTCGTGATGGTGGTGGTTGAGCTCCTGTTGCAGAGAGAGGACATGGTCACTCTGTGACAGCTACAGTTCAAGTGAAACACCTTCCTCAGTTGCAAGTAGGTGACAGAACCTTCAGCGTTATTTAGTAGGCCCGAATACCGCTCTACGAATGGTAAGGCCAGAACACGTACAGGTGCTAGTAGATTGGGTGGCTGAGAGTGCCTCCAGTAGCTTCACATTGTCTCCCACCCACTCCACTGCTGAAATCTCAGAGTTGGCACCTGCAGGCCATGGGCATCTATCTTGCACCTCACCCCCTTGCAAATCAGCCAAGCAGTCTGAGCCCCAAGTCATGTGTTTAGATTGTTGGATAATCTCTACCCCTTTTTTCTTTAAAAGTACCCCTACACTGCATACCTGACTGGGAAATATATTCTGTAAATTCGGCGGTGTTTAGATTGTTGAGTGATCTCTACCTCTTTTTTCTTTAAAAGTACCCCTGCACTGCATAGCTGACTAGGAAATATATTCTGTCAATTTGACGGCGTTTAGATTGTAGGGTGATCTCTACCTTTTTTTCTTTCAAAGTACCCCTGCACTGCATACCTGACAGGAAAAAATATTCTGTAAATGCGGCAGCATTTAGATTGCTTGGTGATCTGTACCCCATTTTTCTTTCTTACTAACCCTGCACTGCATAAGTGACTGGGAAATATATTCTGTAAATTTGGAGTTTAGATTGTTGTGTGATCTATACCCCTTACAAGCGCATGTTGGTAGAAGCGCTGCTGATGGCATTCCCACCTGACACCGTGGCCTCAGTGGAAGCACAAGGTGAAGGCAGAGTAGGACGAAGAAGTTGCCAACTCAGCTGGGGCACGACCAGCACCTCAGAAGGCAGGGTAAGCATGGCCGAAATGTGAAAAAGCTTTGTCAGCACACCACAAGAACCAGCACCACCAGCTGATATTGAAAGTCTTAGCAGGAGGCAGCATTCCAGCAACTTGGTGGAATAGTATGTGTGCACATGCCTACATGTACTTACTAATGGGTCTGCCTCATTCAACTACTGGGTCTCCAAATTGGGCACATGGCCTGAGCTTGCCCTTTACGCCTTGGAGGTGCTGGCCTGCCTGCAGCCAGTGTATTGTCTGAATGTGTGTTTAGCACGGCAGGGTGCATTATCACAAACAAGCGCAGCCGCCTGTCCACAGCCAATGTCAACAAGCTCATGTTCATTAAAATGAACCAGGCATGGTCTTACCCACATTTTGCTGCCTTTTGCAGCCCTCAAGCCCTTTCCATGAATCTTTTAGAGCCATTTTAGTGCCCCAAAGTCTGGGTCCCCATTGACTTCAAAGGGGTTCAGGGTCAAGTTCGGGTCAAGTTTGGGTCCCGAACTCAAACTTTGCAACAAAGTTTAGCTGAACCCGGTGAACCCGAACTTCCAGGTGTTCGCTTAACTCTAATGCTGACTTCAAATATCTTTGGCGTGTGCTCGTGATGGTAGATTCACTGGGTAGCTAAATGTTTTGGTTGGAACAAGAATGGGGAACAGAGTCTAAAGTTGGCCATACATATTTGATCCTGCAAATTTTGGGATCACAGTCATCTAAAATGTTGAAATCACACCTGCCAATGGTCCAGTTTTTGGCGGTAAAATCCTTTAAACTAGAATTATTCATGCAGTGTCCCACTACATGTGAAAAGGTGACACTTCAAACTTTTGTATGTCATCAATTTCCATTCTCAATTTCTATGTATTAAGCTGCTGATTCCATACAACAGGCTAGTAGCTGCACTTACAAACATTCTCCACTAGATGGTGCTAACCCGTCATTTATATCGGACAGCTCAGTCATAGGAAGTGAGTTGAGAGTTGGGAGTTGTGAGGGGAGGAAATCAAGTAAATTAAGCTATGTACCCCTGAGTGCTATCCAGGAGAAAGACAAGAAAGATAGGAACCCAAGATCAAGGATTACTGGAACCCTTCCTTTTTGTAGTGCCACTGTACTGTAGTCAGAGACTAAGTGGATTAGTAGTATTGAAGCAACCTGTTCAAATAATGGAGCAGAAGACTGATGCCTGCCGCTAGGACGACTGCCCTGTTGGTTGCCAAGTGCTAAGTTCTAGTTTCCAAGAACCAAAAAGGCTGGATTTCTAGAGCAAGTGAGACAAGTTAAAGGAAAGTGCCACCCAGTTTCAGATTGAGTTGGAACCTGCCATCTACCATCTACCATCTACTGCTACATAGTAAATCACCAAAGGTTATAGCCAATACTGGGCCACCATGAGCCCAAGTACCACAACTATATATCAAAACGCCTGTGGTATATAAATCAACACAACCTAAATAGAGAATACCAGACCGCGTATCATTGCAAAAACATCTTTATTTCCATATTAAAAAAGTGCATATAGCACATACAATTAAAAATTACATAAGGGGGGTGCATAGATGGGCGGCATCCAAGAGGAGAGACAGAGGGGGGGGGGGTTGGTAGTAAACAAGTAAGCAAGTAGGTTGGGCAAAGTGCAAGTGCATACAATCAAAAGAATAATGACATACCCATACTGTGTCTCTCCTCCGGGATGGCGCCAACCCCGACGTGCGTTTCAAGCCTTCGTCTGAGGCACAAGCCTTCGTCTGAGGCCTTCGTCATCCTCTTGGATGCCGCCCATCTATGCACCCCCCTTATGTAATTTTTAATTGTATGTGCTATATGCACTTTTTTAATATTGAAATAAAGATGTTTTTGCAATGATACGTGGTCTGGTATTCTCTATTTAGGTTGCACTGCTACATAGTGCCTGTTGTCTGTAGTGTTGAGTGCGAATATTCGAATATAGAATTTTTTTAGCGAATATCGGCACTTCGCTAATTTGCGATTGAATTAATCGCATTGCAATTTCAACTTAGACCTGGTTTACTATGGTTGGCTTGGTAGAATTAGCGAATATGACGAATGTATTCATCACATACCTCAAAAAGAAGATAACTTCGTTTTTGCTCTATATTCGTCAACTTCGATAATTCTAGCAATCAAATAGGAAGGTTGACTATAGAGACAGCTGTGTTTAATTCGCTATGCGATAATATTACTTTTTTTTTTTTATAAATAGAATAATTATAATACTTGATAATTATTATAATTATTCTATTTATTAAAAAAAATAAAAATAATAATAATATAATCGCATAGCGAATTAAACACAGCTGTCTCTATAGTCAACTTTCCTATTTGATTGCTAGAATTACCGAAGTTGACGAATAGGTAGCTAATACGAAGATGGAGAATACTTAATTATCTTCGTTTTGAGGAATATGACGAATACATTCGTCATCTTCGCTAATTCTAGATATCAAACCAATAGGAAAGTAGCCTTGTTACAATCGCAATATGCGATTATTTAAATCGTATATTAATCGCGATAACTAGAATAATTACGAATATTCGATTTAGACGAATATGAATGAATATTCTAATGAATATTCGCGAATTTCGTCGAAATTGAATATGGCACCTGCCGCCCATCACTAGTTGTCTGGAGTTGCAGCCGACCTCCATCTTATGTACCAAGGCATTACTTATGTGGATATTACCTACCTCAAGGCAAATATTTCAAGTAAAGTTCTCATTGGTTCAACTACTGCCTCTCTCCTTATACCATACCATCTCTCAATGCAACTAACGGTGCTGGCGTCATGAACACCAGGGACCCTGCCACCCAGGCACCCTAAGCACCCACACCACCAAGGGCACCTCAACTACCATCTGGCTGTGGATCCCTGGACAAATAGAGAGCGCCCCAAAGGATTTTGCACTGTCCTTCCCTTCACTGCACGCTGGCCCAGAGAACTACAGAACAGTGAGCAATACTACTACCCCCATCGGCTTACCATACACTACACTCACATTGCCCCTGTGGTCCAGTTCCTACCAAATTCATTCCTTTAGTGCAGCAAGTGTCAGAAGATTCCAACATAGATTATCTACAAGAGAACCATGATGCTTCCAAACAGAGGATGAAAAGCAAAAAAACTGAAGATGCTAGTTATGGCAAACATAGATTTTGCATTCTTATTTCTACTCCATATTAAAAGATTTCAGGAATGAGTAATAAGATGAGCAAATCAATTCTTGTTATCAATTTGTTATGAATTTTTCAAAAACTTCAGCCTCTGTGATTTAAAAGGGACTATAGGTGGGATGTCAGCGAACATATATGCATTATAAGATCTTCGAGGCTTGTACATTGGAAGGATAGCATATCTGTTAGACAGTGGACAGGGAACGTTACTTTACAGTGAAGAGAAGACAGTAGCTAGTTAATTTTATAATTAAAGAGGTTGTTGCATAAATAATATTTGACATATTTAAAAACGGCACTTGGATCTAAATACTTATTTTAATTGCATGCAATGAAAATGTAGATCTAGCCACAAATTTATTCAATAAAATGTTTCTGTTCTTTTCATTATTTCTCCATCCACCCCATTAACGTGGATGCACATGCTCAGATGCTCAGTATCTATTTAGCACCTTAATACTGCAATGGTTTGCTATCATTATTAATATTATATTGCAATAAAATAATGCATATAATATTAATAATTAAGTTAAAGGGGTTTTCTAGGCCGCTGATACTGAAGACCTATCCTGAGGATAGGGCCAATCGGTGAAGATCTGACAATGAACACCCCAACTGATTAGCTGTTTCCTGCAGCCTCTGGCGCTCTAACTAGCACTTTGAATGGGACAGGAAGCGCAGCGCCATCAAAAGTGTGGTGGCCATGAAGGGTTATTGCAGCTGCAGCAGACTAGCTATGGTAACCCAGCACTGTCAGCAGTGCTTCCTGCTCCACTCAAGAGCTAGTTCTAGTGCCAGAGGCTCTAGGGAACAGCTGAACTGTTGGGGCGTGGGGTGTTGAAACCTAACTTATCAAATATTAATTACCTCTCCTATGCATAGGTCATTAATATTAACAGCCTGGAAAACCCATCTAAGGGTACGTTTGTACAAACAAGATTGATTTATGTTTAATGAAAGATCAAGTTATTCTGGTTCCCACAAATTTATATACAGAATAGATTTTAAACATGCTGTAAAAATGGAACAATTCTGCACTGTTTGGCTGAAGCCACCATAGTCATACAGAGACAAATATTGCAAATAATAAGGGTGACAAAGTTATATACAGAATGCAGAAAACAGCACAAGGATCTAAGGAGATGCCCAAAATCAGTGCTTAAATCAGACATGTATTCAGCATAGATATTTTCACACATAAATATATATTTGTATACATTCATTTAACATAAAATATCTGCAATTAAATGTATGAAAACATCTCCCTGGAGATATTCCAGTATTTAAAGACTTGGTATATTTTGTACATAGTTTATATGGCTGGATAAGGTTAATAATAAAACGAGTTAATAAGAAAATCCAGATTTCATAACTCAATATAAACTCACAGAAAATCATGTCAGCAACTTTATTGTGCTGGACTTCATGACAGTAGAAGCAGCTTGAAAGGTAGCTAAATCTGTGTTTTAGAAATGATGAATAACTTCTGTATACAACAATTGCATGTAGCTTTTTTCTATCTCAGAAAACATCCCTGCTTTTAAAATATCTCTAGTTTATGCTTTAGTCAGCTGAAAGAGGAAGATATCTGCCAAAAATGTAAAAAGTACATTTTTTTATTTTTTTCTAATAGGCCTAGATGAATCCTACCTCAACTATGTCAATCTGCTATTACTAACATGAACACAATAGATTTAAAATATGTATTTTTCTAGGAATTTAAAAGTTGGCCTATGAAGAT
Organism: Bufotes viridis; assembly: GCA_033119425.1. Classification (NCBI taxonomy): domain Eukaryota; kingdom Metazoa; phylum Chordata; class Amphibia; order Anura; family Bufonidae; genus Bufotes; species Bufotes viridis. The sequence goes on from CM065591.1 coordinate 347,023,713, forward strand.
ACAGTAAACCTGTTATATAAATGTACCTAATATGGAATATTTAACGGAAATATGTAATCAAAAAATGGTCTATTGTTTAAATTGAGTTTTTATAGTAAACATATTTTTTAAAATGTTTTATGATGTTATTTTTAATTTTCTATATCACTATAATAAAAATAAAAAAATTAAAAAATACTGAAGTTTTTGCACTGGAGACCAAGCTTAATAGTAGATCCCCCTTTTCTGCAATCATATCTTTATAATTACAGGCCGGCTTACAATTACATCACTGCCTAGTTTTAACTAATCATCAGTGACACATTCCCTTTAACACTAGCAATAATGTCCATTCTATGAAAAAAGTACAATGGGTTCGGGAATACTCTGCCCCCTAATATATCACCTAGATGCCATCATTCTGTCCCCCGTATGCTCTTTGTACAAACAATCTGATGGAAAAATATATATATATATATATATATATATATATATATATATACTCACCATTAACTTCTTAAAGAATGAGATATATGGCAACCCACGCAACCATGCCAGGAGGAGTATTCACTGTATATTGTACTTATTATTACCATTGATTATATAGATATGAAATACAAGGAGCAGATACTGGATATACATAATGTACCTATTGTTATCTTGTTATCATTGATTATACAGTGGGGACCATTTTTTATACCAATTAAAACTCAGCTTTCATTTCTTAAACTGCTGTGGTATAATGAAAGCTGTGCTGTGATTGGCTGCTATGGGCAACAAACAGGAACTAGATGTTACCCTTTTGGGATTTTTTCCACATTACGATGCATGATCCAGTAGATATTGAATCTGAGCAAGTTGTTGATGTCAATGCCCTTCTTATTAATTATAGGTCGGGGCCTAGTTTACCCTCCCCTGATACTTCTTACCTTCCATCTGTGAATGCTCCTGTTCATCAGAACTCTAGTGATGATTTTCTTTCCTCCACAAGAACTCTTTTTTAGAACTCCCCTTGCAAATTACCAGACCTCTAGGGTGTCACTTGGTCTAATCCCTCCAGTTTGTGGCAATGATTACTTCTATTCTTATCAGTCCCAAAAGCCAGGGCAACACTAGGTTCTTTCGTCAACCCGAACTGAGGTCCATCAGGAGATCGGGAAAATGAAAATAGACCTAAAGGCTACAGAGGGGAAAGAAGATAAAATAAATAAATTAACACCACTGATTGGGAGAAAACAGTAAAGTTATTCTAGTTATTGTCCCAATAGTGATTAACTTCTTTCAAATGGCTTGTTATTTTGTTCTACTGCTAATCCATGTGGTTTTACATTTATTTTAGATCGTAACACATTTATCTGTAAGCTCAAATTGGCTAGACACTTTTCCATGACCCATTCTCTTATTAGTACCAACGCTTGAGATCTTGATCATCAGGCATACAGTTACACCATATATGTTTCCAAAGTGACTCCTTCTGTAAATCTCCCCACATTTGTTATACCCTGCCCTTCTATATCAGTGGATGTTCAACCTAAATTTGACTTTTATCCCCTTCACACAGAGGCCCCTGTGTGGAGACCTTTTTCACAGTGGTTAACAATGAATTTAGGTATTTGCATTGTTCCACCAATATTACTCATAACTAGAGATGAGCGAACTTTAAAAAAAAATCCGGTGTTCGGCATTTGGGTCGTGGTAAGTCGCGCATCCCGTTATGGATTCCACTATAGCGGCACATGGAATCCATAAGGGGCGGCTGCCACCAACCCGAACTGTTGAACAGCTGAAGGACCTGGGGTGACGTCACCGCCATGTGATCAGTGCAGGGTGTGTGGCTAAGCACGGGATCAAATCCAGTGCTGAGCAACGCCCCCTGCACTGATCACATGACAGTGACGTCACCCCAGGTCCTTCGGCTGTTCAACAGTTCGGGTTGGTGGCAGCCGCCCCTTATGGATTCCATATGCCACTATAGTGGGATCCATAACGGGATGCGCGACATACCACAACCCGAATGCCGAACGCCGGACTTTTTTTTAAAGTTCGCTCATCTCTACTCATAACCTGACACCTCACTTATGAACGGCTATGAGGACCTTATCTAGGAATACTGATATAGTCATTAGATCAGCGGATAAGGGGGTAGGAATATCATACAAGACAGTCAAGATTATATTGCCAAGGAAGATAGAATTCTGGCAGATAGTGAGTGTTATGAGCTACAGACTGAAAAACCCCTTACCAATTACATCTTGGAATATCAGGATATGATTATGGTGGCTGCCAATGATGGTCTTCTCACTAAGGAGAAGAAATATTTGGATGTACTTTATGTCACGAAACACAGAGAGGGGGGAGGCAAGTGACCACTGAACTCCACCCTCACCCCCTGTCCCTGCCTACTTGCCTCGCAAGTGCTAGCGACAGGGGACAACTGTACGGCAAACCCTAACTTAAATACGTGCAGGGAGGACAAAAAGACAGACAACAGAATAGTCAGACAAGCCTGATCAAATACCAGGAGAGCAAAAACGGTACCAAATGGGGAGAGTGGAGAGTAGTCAGAAGCAAGCCAAAGTCAAAACCAGGAGGAAACATCAGGACCAGAGGAGTAGGAGATCAGAAGATCAAGAATAAGCAGAGGATAAAAATAACCAAGCACCAGGATCGCAGGTAAAACCTTAATAACATGCAATCTGTGGCCAGCAGACTGCCTGTTTAAATAGGGAGCCAGAGGGGTCATGTGATGTGGCCAGCGTCACATGACTCCACACAGACTACACAGCCGAGCGCCGAGTGATCAGCTCAGCGCTCAGCCCTTACACAATTCGCATGGATGAGCATAGACGCATGGGGGGGGGGGGGGGAGCATAGTAGTATCTGGAGCACGGGCGACGCCGGACACGCTGATGATGCGCTCGTGCTCCGGATGTGCCCGCCTCCTAGACCGCGCTGTGACAGTACCCCCCCCTTTCACGCGAGGCCACCGGACTCAAGGACTCAAGTGACGGTTTCTCAGGATGTTCCTCGTGAAATTTCTTAACAAGTCTGGTAGCATGAACATCTCTTGCAGGCACCCAGGATCTCTCCTCAGGTCCATAACCCTTCCAATGCACGAGGTATTGCAACGAGTTACGGACTCTCCACACATCCAAAATCTTAGAAATTACAAATTCCAATGAGTCGTTAAGAAGTATCGGCGGCAGAGCAGGATGTGACGACACAACAGGAGCAAAGTGTTTTTTTCAAGAGAGACTTATGAAAGACATCATGGATATAAAAGGAATCAGGCAACTTTAACTGAAAAATACTGGGTTAATTACCTCAGTAATCTCGTACAGACCTACAAAGCGAGGCGCAAACTTCTGAGAGGACACTTTGAAAGGCAGATTCTTAGAGGATAATCACACCTTTTCCCCAACCTGAAAATCTTTCCCACTAGAACGTTTTCTATTAGCCTTGATTTTATAAATATTATATGTAAAGGAGGAATAGGTAGGGAGGGCACTCCTGTATCTGGATCACCAATGTTATGAGATATACTAAGATTTACTTAAAAAGTATCTTTTAATTGGTATTTAAAAAAAAAGAGGTTAACAATTGTAAACTTCATGCTCTAAATAAACAGTGCACACTAGCTAAAAACCATTGTGGTTAAATAACAGAGTACTCCACTATAGATCCAGAATGTGGTAATATCCTGCCAGATAGCAGGAAAGCACAATAAAACAAAAAGCTTGCTTTTGTATGTGCTATGTGGTAAGTCCAATTACTGCCAAAAGATGCCCATAGAACACTGTGGAGGCTCCTTAGCTGTCTTTAAATATTATATTGCACGCTTGAGAATTGGTGACGACAATTGATGGTCTAGTAACAGTCCCCAAATGTTTAGGGGTCAATCTCTTGTGCAGGGAGCACTCCTTTTATATATAAATAAATAATTAATAAATTATTTCAAGTGTTCAGGGCTCACTCTCTTGTACAGTGAACACTCCCTTTATATAAATTGTTAATTGGTCCAAGTAGCTGTATAATTAATACATATCCAATAATCCAAGTGTCTATGGGAAAGCCGTAGGTAACATTGCACAGTATAATTAATCCATGCACCACTCTGTGGAGAAAAGGGTTGCCGTACTGGCTACTTTACCGCTCCTGCGTGTGTCTCTTTGGCTGCGCGTGATCCTCTGCTCTTGCTTCGGGAAAGAAGCGTCCTGCTCTGTGATGTCTTGCAGAGGTCCCGTTGGAATTGCACATGGCGTCCCACGTGGTGCCTTGTATTGCCGGCTAGTGCGGGATGCTCAGAAGGAATCTTTGTCTCACATATACAGTCCCAATTAGATGCTGGTCATACTCCTTATAACAAGCCGGCAGGGAAGGGGGGGACAGCGCGATGGTAAACAGCCGGGCAATCGACCTATCGTCCCCCGACAGCCTGCACCCCATCTAGATCATATGAAGCCGAACATGGAATTACATTCAAAGATCATTTTAGATTCTGCCTTCTACATGTTCGCTATGTGGTCTCCTCCTCGCCAGGGTCTTTTAATTTTCAACAATGCTGCAAATTTCAATGTGCTGGGGTCCTTATTATGGTATTGTTTGTAGTGTTGTGATAGTGAATGAGTCTCTGATCCTTTTCTTCTATTGTTCATGTGTTCAGCAATTTGTATCTTGAGTGTTCTCTTTGTACGTCCAATGTACTGTTTTGAGCACGGACATTGTATGATGTAAATTACGTCTATTAAATTACAGAATAAGCTATCTTTAAATTTATAACTGTATAAATTGTTACGTGTTGATTGTATTTCAATTTATTTATTTTTTTCCGGAAAGTTGGTTATTTTGCAGTTATTGCAGGATAAACATCTGTAGAAGCCTTTTGAAAAGAGCCAAATACGGTTGCTGCCTAGAGATTTGTTCCTTCCTTAGAGATGTCGCGAACATAAAATTTTTCGTTCGCGAACGGCGAACGCGAACTTCAGCAACGGGTGAACCAGACAAACCACCATAGACTTCAATAGGCAGGCGAATTTTAAAACCCACAGGGACTCTTTCTAACCACAATAGTGTTGGAAAAGTTGTTTCAAGGGGACTAACACCTGGACTGTGGCATGCCAGAGGGGGATCCATGGCAAAACTCCCATGGAAAATTACGTAGTTAACGCAGAGTCGGGTTTTAATCCATAGAGGGCATAAATCACCTAACATCCAGTGTGTGTATACGATCAGGTATGATGTTGTATAGATCAGGTAGTTTAAGGGTTACGCCCGCTTCACAGTGAGAGACCAAACTCTGACAGACCAAACTCCCCGTTTAACGCACCGCAAACAACCGCAAACAGTCCAAATTGCGGATCCCCAAAACACTGACACTGGTAACGTGCGATCCGCAATTTGCGGAACGCACATAGCCAGCACTAAAATAGAAAGTGCCTTTTCTTGTCTTGCGGACAAGAATGGGACATTTCTATTTTTTTCAGGAACGGAATTGGGGATCCTGAAAAAACGGATCCCGAATAAACGGATGCGTTCCAGCCGCATTGAAAGTGAATGGGTCCGCAAACTGCGTAACGGATGCAAACCCAAATTACGGACTTGTGAATGGACCCTAAGATGGATGCTGTCCTTGCTTTTTGATAGGAGGTGGGAGGGTCTGGGAGGGAGGGTATACTGATTGGCTGGAATGTGTCTGATGACTGTGAGGTACAGGGTCAAAGTTTGCTCAATGATGACGTATAGGGGGCGGACCGAACATCACATATGTTCGCCGCCGCGGCGAACGCGAACAAACAATGTTTGCCGGCGAATAGTTCAGGACATCACTATCCTTCTTATGGAAGGGGCTACTAGGAGTCCTAAATTGGGTGCTCTAGTATAAGAGATCATTGGTTTTGGTGTTACTAAAGGGCCGATAACTTTATCTTTTAATGGATGGTGCCAATGTTTGTTAATTATCTTCTCTATGTTTTTGGAATCAGTGCTATATGGTAATATAAGACGTAGTTCGGAATTCGTTAATTAAACAAGGAATTTTTTTCATTATTTTGGGAGGTGCTGTGGAATTTGTTCTTTTATTAAAATGTGTGGTGGATAGTTTCTGGCCTCAAATTGTCTTTTTAATTCTACAGCCACTCTTTCAAACTCTTCATTTTGTGTACAGTTTCTTTTAAGTCGCCTAAATTGGCTGGTCGGGATATTTGTTAGCCAACGTGGAAGATGACAACTGGAATATAGAAAATAACTGTTTCTCATTGCAGGTTTGTGATAGGTGCTACATATCAGCTGTTGATCACTCACTGTAATTTTTAAGTCCAGAAATTCAATACTTGACTTGCTAATATTACTAGAGAAAGTGAGATGTTTGGTATTATTGTTAAGAAGTTGTATAAATTGAATTAGGCTATCCTCTGTATCTCTCCAGATAAAGATAATATCATCTATATATCGACGCCAGAGTACCAGGTCCGTCCCCATGAGCGAAGTTATGTTTTCCGTCTCACATTCAGTCATGAATAAATTAGCGTAACTGGGGGCGAACCTGGTACCCATTGCGGTACCCCGTTTTTGGAGGTAAAATGTTGATTCATAGAGAAAATGATTATGTGTCAGGATGTGTTCTACTCCCACGTTTATGAACTGTATTTGATCTTTTTGTAGTTGGCCATATATATTTAATTGGGATTCCAGGAAGGTCATTCCATGTTTATGGTCTATATTGGTATAAAGAGAGGTCACATCTAGGGATCCAAAAGTTACCAAATTGTGTTTTTTCTGATGTTGAAATAATATTTGTGGTATCTTTAATATACGCTGGGATCTGTTTAACAACTGGCTGTAATAACTGTCGATATACTGCAAAATATTAGAAGTTATGGACCCTATTCCTGATATTATCGGGAGGCCTGGTGTCGATATATAGATGATATCATCTTAATATGGAGAGGTACAGAGGATTGCCTAATTCAATTTATACAACTTCTAAACAATAATACCAAAAATCACAATTTCTCAAGCAATATTAGCAAGTCAAGTATTGAATTTCTGGACCTAAAAATTACAGTGAGTGATCAATAGAGATGTCCCGAACTATTCGCCGGCTAACAGTTCCCGGTGAACATCGCATGTTCGCTTTCGCCACTGCGCGCGAACATATGCAATGTTCAGTCCGCCCCCTATAAGTCATAATTGAGCAAACTTTGACCCTGCAGACACCCAGCAGACACATTCCAGCCAATCAGCACACCCTGTGGCTGGCGCTGCCGGATTACGTGGTGAGGCATAAACCAGCAGAGCAGCCCATCCTGGACCTACTACCAGCACTGCCGTACAACATGGTGAAGTGGCGAGCACTAGAAGGGCAGTTGAAGCTGGTACGGTGGCACGTGCAGTAATTCCCCCATCGCAGCCACCGTGCAGACAGGCCCGTAGAGCCCCTAGAATCCCTGAGGTGCTGGCAAACCCTGATTGGCAGCCCCCATCTTCAGCCGCTCCATTAGTTCCCCCTTTCACCGCCCAGTCAGGAGTTCGGCTGGAGACAGCTCAGATCGGATCGGCACTGGGGTTTTTTGAGCTGTTCTTCACTGCGGAGCTCTATGACTTAGTCGTGGCAGAAACAAATCGGTATGCCACTCAATTTATAACCGCCAACCTGGAAAGCTTCTATGCCCAGCCTTTCCGGTGGAAACCACTCCAAGTTTCCGAATGTAAAACTTTTCTGGGCCTTCTCCTCAACATGGGCCTGACAAAAAAACATGAATTGCGGTCATATTGGTCCACCAACCGAATTCATCGCATGCCCATGTACTCTGCTGCCATGTCCAGGACACGATTTGAGACCATCCTGTGTTTCCTGCACTTTAGCGACACCACCTCCCTTCCCAGAGGCCACCCAGCTTTTGACCGGCTCCACAAAATTCGGCTCCTCATAGACCACTTCAACCTGAAATTTGCAGATTTGTATACCCCCGCACAAAACATCTGCATAGACGAGTCCCTAATACATTTTACCGGGCACCTTGGCCTCAAACAGTACATCCCAAGCAAGCGCGCCCGGTATAGGGTCAAATTGTATAAGCTCTGTGAAAGGGCCACAGGCTATACACACAAATTTCGGATCTATGAGGGAAAAGATGAGACCCTGAAGCCGGTCGGTTGCGCTGACTACCCGGGGAGCAGTGGGAAGATAGTCTGGGACTTGGTGTCACCCTTATTCGGCAAGGGGTACCATCTTTGTGTGGACAATTTCTACACAAGTGTGGCCCTCTTCAGGCATTTGTTCTTAGAACAGATTGGCTGCTGTGGCACCGTGCGACCTAGTCGCCGGGGCTTCCCCCAACGGCTCATAACCACCCGTCTTGCAAGGGGGGAGAGGGCTGCCTCGTGTAACCAAGAACTGCTCACGGTGAAATGGAGAGACAAGCGTGATGTTTACATGCTCTCCTCCATTCACGCAGACACGACAATACAAATTGAACGGGCAACCAGTATCGTTGAAAAGCCCCTCTCAGTCCACAACTATAACCTCCACATGGGAGGGGTGGACTTCAATGACCAGATGTTGGCCCCGTATTTGATTTCCCGCCGCAACAGGCACTGGTATAAGAAGGTGTCTGTATATTTATTTCAATTGCCTATGTATAATAGTTTTGTTCTCTACAGTAAGGCTGGGAGAACAGGATCCTTCCTCAAATTTCAGGAAGAGAGCATCGAGAACCTCCTGTATCCAGGAGGTTCCGTGGCCCCAACCACCAGTGTAGTGAGCCGTCTACACGAGCGAAATTTCCTCAATGTCGTTGCTGGTACCTCAACCCAACCGCCACCCCGAAAAAGATGTTGTGTCTGTAGCAGGCGTGACACCCGTTATTTCTGTTCTGACTGTCCTGACCACCCTGCCCTATGCCTAGGGGAGTGTTTCCGGAAGTACCACACTCAGGTACACTTAGAGACGTAGGGACAGCACAACACAGGTAGTTTTTACAATCAGGGTCTAGGGTCTCTCAGGATACTAGGTCTTGAGAGACCCTAACACATAGGGGTGCTGGGGTGCTACAGCAGAAATGTGAAACGGTAGAAACGTCTCCTTTCACTTGGGATAAAGTGCATAATGTACTTCGCACCATCTCTGTGTGATTTACACTTTACACATTGTCCTATGGGAGAGGAGAGATTTCTGCAAGGAAAATAAAGAGTGAAAAGAAAAAAAAAAAAGAAAATTAAACAGGTAGCAAGAAAAAGAAATCTTGAGTTAGTTCAGGTTTTAAAAGTTTTGATGTTCAGGTTTTATAAAAAAATGTTTTATGTTCAGGTTTTATAAAGTTTGTAACGTTCAAGTTTATGAGCCTGCTGCCTGTTTTTTCTTCTTTTTTTTTTTCCCCCCTAACCACCCTTTATTTTCCAGGTAGACCAACGGACCAACCGACGAAAATGCTGCAGCACTAATGTGCATTCTGAGAGAAGCATTGCGATGCTGTCAGAAGACAGGTGAAGTCGGTGTATGCAGCGCTGCAAGGCGAGATTTCTCCTCTGCAGTACAGCTACGTTTGCCCAGTCATATGAGCTGAGGAGAGGTGTTGGAGTTCATATGCTTTGGCAAACACTTTGTATAAAAAATCTGGCAAAGATGTCTTCCTCCACAACGATCGATTGATTGATGTGAATGGAGAAATCAAGTTTGCCAGGACATAGGAGCTGAAGTGGGTATCCGCTAACTTGTGCCAAAAAAAAAAATCTTCTATGAACTTGCCATTCCCTCATAGAATACCTTGGGGTGTCTTCTTTCTAAAATGGGGTCACATTTTGGGGTATTTTTATTGCCCTGGCATTTTAGGGGCCCTAAAAAGTGAGAAGAAAAATGCGTAAAAATGCCATCCTAAAAGGTACTTATTGGAATTAGGGCCCCTTTGCGCATCTTGGCTGCAAAAAAGTGTCACTCATGTGGTATCGCCGTACTGAGGAGAAGTAGGGCAATGTGTTTTTGGGTGTATTTTTACATATACCCATGCCGGGTGAGAGAAATATCTCTGTAAATTGACAACTTTGTATAAAAAACATTGAAAAAGTTGTCATTTACGGAGATATTTTTCACACCCAGCATGGGTAGATGTAAAAATACACCCAAGCTACGTTGCCTACTTCTCCAGCTGCGACGATACCATGTGTGCCACTTTTGCAGCCAAGATGCAAGGCCTCAATCGATGAGTACCTTTAGGATTTCACAGGACATTGTTACGCATTTCGATTCCAAACTCCTTCTCACGTTTAGGGGCCCCTAAAATGCCAGGGCAGTAAAAATACCACACAATTGACCCCATTTTTGGAAGCAGACACCCCAAGGTATTCTGTGAGGGGTATAGTGAGTTCATGTAAAATTTTATTTTTTGTCACAAGTTAGTGGAATATGAGACTTTGAAAAAAAGAAATTCAATTCCCGCTAACTTGTGACAAAAAATAAAAACTTCCATGAACTCACTATGCCCATCAGCGAATTCCTTAGGGTGTCTACTTTCCGAAATGGGGTCACTTGTGTGGTATTTATACTGCCCTGGCATTTTAGGGGCCCCTAAAGTGTGAGAAGGAGTTTGGAATCCAAATGCGTAAAAATGCCCTGTAAAATCCTAAAGGTACTCATTGGATTTAGGGCCCTTTTGCGCATCTTGGCTGCAAAAAAGTGTCACTCATGTGGTATCGCCGTACTCAGGAGAAGTAGGGAAATGTGTTTTGGGGTGTATTTTTACATATACCCATGCTGGGTGAGAAAAATATCTCTGTAAATTGACAACTTTGAATAAAAAAAATTGAAAAAGTTGTCATTTACAGAAATATTTTTCACACCCAGCATGGGTATATGAAAAAATACACCCCAAATCACATTGCCCTACTTCTCCCGAGTACGGTGATACCACATGTGTTTTTACCTTCATGTATTGGGGCAGCACCTGTGGATCTCAGCAATACGCAGACCTGCCTTCATAAGGAGGAGGAGCAAAGTACGTCTCCTACGTCAGTGCCTGAGGAAGCGCATCCGCGCGAAACGGCCGTCGCCTGTTGCGGACGTCCACGCCAAGGCTGTCTGCCCCACTGCCGAAGCTGGTCTAATGACCATGAATAATCAATAAACGCATCGATTATCAAGCATCGTGTGGTGAGTTCCGTCCCGGCTGTTCTTTCTCTATTGCTGCTTATACTTCATGAATTATCTTCACTATTGGGACTGAGCACCATTGAAAGCGATCTTTTTTGAAGGGAGTGAGGGAGTTGCTAATACATACCACAGTTGGATATAGGGTGTATCTCTGAGTGCCACAGAAAAATTCTCTCTACTTTTGCTCATGATACCACATGTGTGCCACATTTTTGCAGCCAAAAATAAATCAGTGTGAGACAGCACCATCGGCGGCCGGATGGCCGGTAGTCCAGGATGTCGCGGTGCCCGCGATGTCAGGTCCTGACCTGAAGAACCCCTCCAATGGTAACAGATGAAAGAAGATCGCAGCACTCCAAGGTCTTCTAATTTTCAAAGTTTATTCCACCACGTGAAATGCGACGTTTCGACCCAGGGGGGGTCTTTATCAAATCCAATGAGTACCTTTAGGATTTCACAGGGCATTTTTACGCATTTGGATAACAAACTCCTTCTCACGCCTTAGGGGCCCCTTAAATGCCAGGGCAGTATAAATACCACACAAGTGACCCCATTTCGTAAAGTAGACACCCTAAGGTATTCGCTGATGGGCATAGTGAGTTCATGGAAATTTTTATTTTTTGTCACAAGTTAGCGGAAATTGATTTTTTTTTTTTTACAAAGTCTCATATTCACTAACTTGTGACAAAAAATAAAATTTTACATGAACTCACCATACCCCTCACAGAATACCTTGGGATGTCTGCTTTCTAAAATGGGGTCACTTATGTGGTATTTTTACTGCCCTGGCATTTTAGGGGCCCCTAAAGCGTGAGAAGGAGTTTGAGATCCAAATGCGTAAAAATGTCCTGTGAAATCCTAAAGGTACTCATTGGATTTAGGGCCCCTTTGCGCATCTTGGCTGCAAAAATGTTTGGATGCTCAAAGGGGCCCTAAATACAATGAGTACCTTTAGGATTTCACCGGACATTTTTACGCATTTGGATTCCAAACCACTTCTCACTTTTAGGGGCCCCTAAAATGCCAGGGCAGTAAAAATACCACACAAGTGACCCCATTTTAGAAAGTAGACACCCCAAGGTATTCCCTGAGGGGTATGGTGAGTTACTGTAAAATTTTATTTTTTGTCACACGTTAGTGGAATATGAGACTTTGTAAGAGAAAAAAAAATCCATTTCCGCTAACTTGTGACAAAACATAAAAACTTCCATGAACTCACTATGCCCATCAGCCCTTGACCTAATGGTGTCTACTTTCCGAAATGGGGTTCATTTGTGAGGTTTTTCTACTGTCTGGGCATTGTAGTACGTCAGGAAACAGGACAGGCGCTCAGAAAGTCAAAGTGCGGAAATTCACTTTTTTGAACCATAGTTTGTAAACGCTATAACTTTTACCCAAACCAATAAATATAAACTTATTGCATTTTATTTATCAAAGACATATAGAACAATAAATTTAGAGAAATTTTTTAGAGAAATGTAGTTTTATTTGACAAATTTTTCAACAGAAAGTGAAAAATGTCATTTTGTTGCAAAAATTTCGTCAAAAAAAGTAAAACATCAAAAAAAGTAAAAATGTCAGCAAGAATGACATAGCACCAAATGAAAGCTCTATTAGTGAGAAGAAAAGTAGGTAAAATTCATTTGGGTGGTAAGTTGTATGGCCGAGCAATAAACGGTGAAATTAGTGTAGTGCAGAATTGTAAAACGTGGCCTGGTCATTAAGGGTGTTTAAGCTAGGGGGGCTGAGGTGGTTAATATAATTGCAGTTACTTGCCAGTGTGTCAGGCCCACAGACTGTACTGTGCCCACTGCCAGTGCCCACCACTCATATCGGGTGGCACAGTACCTTGCAGATAAAACAGTGATTTAAATTTTACCCTTTAATATAATTGCAGTTGCTTGCCAGTGTGTGTTAGGCCCAAAGACTGTACTTTGCACACTGCCAGTGCCCACCACTCATATAAGGTGGCACAGTACCTTGCAGATAATAAAAGTAATTTAACTTTTACACTTTAATATAATTGCAGTTGCCTGCCAGTGTGGGTCAGGCCCACTGACTGTACTGTGGCCACTGCCCACCACTCATATAGGGTGGCACAGTACTTTGCAAAAAAAAAAGTCTTTTAATTTTTACCCTTTAATATGATTGCATTTGCCTGCCAGTGTGTGTCATGCCCACAGACTGTAATGTGCCCACTGCTCACCACTCATATAGGGTGGCATAGTACCTTGCAGATAAAAGAAGTCTTTTAATTTTTACCCTTTAATATAATTGCAGTTGCCTGCAACGGTGTGTCAGGCCCACTGACTGTACTGTTCCCACTGCCAGTGCCCACCACTCATATAGGGTGGCACAGTAACTTGCAGATAAAAAAAAGTCATTACATTTTTACCCTTTAATATAATTACAGTTGCCTTCCAGTGTGTATCATGCCCACTAACTGTACTGGGCCCACTGCCCACCAATCATATTGGGTGCACAGTACCTTGCAGATAAAAAAGTTAATACATTTTTACACTTTATTATAATTGTATTTGCCTGCCAGTGTGTGTCAGGCCCAGAGACTGTACTGTGCCCACTGCCCACCACTCATATCGGGTGGCACAGTACCTTGCAGATAAAAAAATCATTTAATTTTTACCCTTTAATATAATTGCAGTTGCCTGCCAGTGTGTGTCAGGCCCACTGACTGTACTGTGCCCACTGCCCACTAATCATATCGGGTGGCATAGTACCTTGCAGATAAAAAAAGTCATTTAATTTTTACCCTTTAATATAATTGCAGTTGCCTGCCAGTGTGTGTCAGGCCCACTGACTGTACTGTGCCCAAGCCCACCACTCATACAGGGTGGCCCAGTACCTTGCAGACAGAAAAGTCATTTCACTTGTCCTATGTAATATAATGGCAGTTGCCTGCCAGTGAGTGTCAGGCCCACAGACTGTACTGTGCACACTTCCAGTGCTCACCACTCATATAGGGTGGCATAGTACCTTGCAGATAAAAAAAGTCATTACATTTTTAACCTTTAATATAACTGCAGTTGCCTGCAAGTGTGTGTCAGGCCCACTGACTGTACTGTTCCCACTGCCCACCACTCATATCGGGTGGCACAGTACCTTGCGGATAAAGAAAGACATTTAATATTTACCCTTTAATATAATTGAAGTTGCCTGCCAGTGTGCGTCAGGCCCACAGACTGTACTGTGCCCACTGCCAGTGCCCACCACTCATATAGGGTGGCACAGTAACTTGCAGATAAAAAAAAGTAATTACATTTTTACCCTTTAATATAATTGCAGTTGCCTTTCAGTGTGTGTCATGCCCACTAACTGTACTGGGCACACTGCCCACCAAACATATTGGGTGCACAGTACATTGCAGATAAAAAAGTCAATACATTTTTACACTTTATTATAATTGCATTTGCCTGTCAGTGTGTGTCAGACCCATTGACTGTACTGTGCCCACTGCCCACCACTCATATCGGGTGGCATAGTACATTGCAGATAAAAAAGTCATTTAATATTTACCCTTTAATATAATTGCATTTGCCTGCCAGTGTGTGTCAGTCCCACTGACTGTACTGTGCCCACTGCCCACCACTCATACAGGGTGGCTCAGTACCCTGCAGATAAAAAAAGTCATTTCATTTTTCCTCTGTAATATAATGGCAGTTGCCTGCCAGTGAGTGTCAGGTCCACAGACTGTACTGTGCCCACTGCCCGCCACTCATATAGGGTGGCACAGTACCTTGCTGATTAAAAAGTTATTACATTTTTACCCTTTAATATAATTGCAGTTGCCTACAAGTGTGTGTCAGGCCCACAGACTGTACTGTGCACACTTCCAGTGCTCGCCACTCATATAAGGTGGCACAGTACCTTGCAGATAAAAAAGTCATTTAATTTTTACCCTTTAATATAATTGCAGTTGCCTGCCAGTGAGTGTCAGGCCCACTGACTGTACTGTGCCCACAGCCCACCACTCATATAGGGTGGCACAGTACCTTGCAGATAAAAAAAGTCATTTCATTTTTCCTCTATAATATAATTGCAGTTGCCTGCCAGTGAGTGTCAGGCCCACTGACTGTACTGTGCCCACTGCCCGCCACTCATATAGGGTGGCACAGTACCTTGCAGATAAAAAAGTATTTTAATTTTTCCTCTGTAATATAATTGCAGTTGCCTGCCAGTGAGTTTTAGGCCCACAGACTGTACTGCGACCACTGCCCACCACTCATATAGGGTGGCACAGTACCTTGCACGCATAGTACCACTAATCAAAAAAACATAACAGGCAGAGGCAGGCCACCCTGCAGGGGCCGTCGTGGTTGTGGTGCTGTGATTTACTTTGGCCCAAGAATAATGCCCAGTGCTCAGAGGCCACATATCCTGAACTCGAAAAATTCTGAGGACATAGTTGACTGGCTTACAAAGGACACCCTATCTTCTACAGCTTCCGCTCGGAACCTTGACGCACCATCCTCCTCCAGCTCAGCTTCCGACACCTCTCAAGTTACCACTCGCCCGCCCGCTGCCACCACCAACACTAGCACCACAGCCGCTTTACTTAATCTCTCAGTGAAATTATTTAAACTTCAGTTGGAAGAAATGAGTGGTGCACAACCATTATTGCCAGAGGATGTAGATAACAGGTATATGTCTCAGTCAGGCAGCATTACACACATGGATGTGCGGTGTGATGATGATGATGTACCCGCTCCTGCTTCCTTTGCTGAGTTGTCAGATACAAGTGAAGCGTTTGATGATGACGATGTGTCTGTGGATGTTAAGTAGGTGCCCGTTCGAAGAGAAGCCATAGGCTTTGAAAAACCGCCATCGCCTGCAATCTCCCGAACATGCGCACCAGCACAGTCATCACTACATCAAGATTGACGCATAGAGGAATAAAATTTATGTCATGAGTGTGTCAACTATTGACAACTCTTTGCTGTTGTTTGCGGTGCGTTAAACGGGGAGTTTGGTCTGTCACTGTGAAGCGGCCGTAACCCTTACACTACCTGTTCGATTCCAAACTATTTAGGAATGTTTTGTGATTTATGCCCTTTATGGATTAAAACCTGACTCTGCGTCAACGACGTAATTTTCTATGGGAGTTTTGCCATGGATCCCCCTCCGGCATGCCACAGTCCAGGAGTTAGTACCCTTGAAACAACTTTTCCATCACTATTGTGGCCAAAAAGAGTCCCTGTGGGTTTTAAAATTCACCTGCCTATGGAATTCTATGGCGGTTTGCCCTGTTCGCCCGTTCGCGAACATTTGCGGAAGTTCGCGTTCGCCATTTGCAAATGGTAAATGTTATGTTCGCGACATCTCTAGTGATAAACAGCTAATATGTAGCACCTATCACAAACCTGTAATGAGAAACAGTTATATTCTATATTCCAGTTGTCATCTACCACGTTGGCTAACAAATATCCCGACCACCAATTAAGGCGACTTAAAAGAAACTGTACAAAAAATGAAGAGTTTGAAAGAGAGGCTGTAGAATTAAAAAGACAATTTGAGGCCAGAAACTATCTACTACACATTGTAGATTCATCACTGGACAAAGTAAGGGACATGAGAAGGGAAGATTTCTTTGTGAATAACCCAATCCTTTGATTTGCCGCCTGCTCAGGGGTTCCCGCTTAGCTCGTCCTCCTAGGCCACATTTTAGTGGCACCTGGGACGTAGCTTTGGTCCCAAATTTTTTTCTTCCTGGCCTTCCAACGGTCAGTTATCTTTACGTCAATGATCAGCTAAGTTGGTCACTCTCTTTTGTTTGATCTCATGCAAAAGGGTATCGGATGTGCGGGCGTTAGATCATGACGCCCGTTCCTTTTCCCCTGAGGGGGTTGTGTTCAATATATCCCATCGGACTAAGACGAATATCCGGTCTGTTACTTATCCGGGCTTTCCGGAGTCGGCAGCTTTGTGTCCGGTTGCCTGTCTTAGGGAATATGAGTCACGAACTTTAACGTTACGTTCTCCCTCTCATCCACAATTGTTTATTTTTTTTCGTCGCCTTTATGGTCCGGTTTCCAGTATCACCTTGTCAAGGTGGGTTAAGTGAATTCTATCCCTTGCCGGGATAGACACCTCGCAGTTCACAGCCTATTCTGTATGTAGCGCCTCGGCCACCTCATTAACCTTGGCTGGGGCGAAGCTGGAAGATGTTATGCATCTGGCGGATTGGTCCCAGGTGTCTACGTTTAGAGAATTCTATTTCAGACCAGGTCCTCATGTGTTTTCCTCCATTGAGTCGAGACTTTGAACTAGCAATGGGAGTCTCCGTGACTTGCAATAAAATTAGAGGATTTTACTAAGTCATGACGTAAAGTCATGTTTTTATAAAAGACACGGAGGCGAGCATTGCCCCGCCCTTCTTTTTTTCCCTCCCTCATAGGCGGACTATCGCCTATTGTGTTTTTTCTGCCTCATATGCTGCTTGCATGTATATGATTTTGTGTGTTTTATTTTGATTGCCTGGAGAATCTCCAGTGTTGTGGGTATTATTTATTCCTTTTCTTTTACAGTATGAATCACCAGTCGGCAGAATAGTTCTCCTTAGAGTTCGTTGATTCCCAGTTCTAAAACTTGGACTTTCTGTTCCACGGGCCTTCCGGCAGTTGTTTACGGGGTCCTTTTCTCGTTGCTGTTGTTGTTCCGGAGTTCAGTCGTCATAGCCGGTGCAGTTCCCAGTTGGAGTTGGATCTTGTTCGACCATCAAAGAAAGAGGAAGATGTGCCTGAAAGGGGTCCTATTATAGGGGATCCAAGGGGGTGGGGCTAGCACCTCATTGGAGGATTTGTTTAAATATTTTGGTTTTTTCTTTGCTGCTATTTGTTAGAGTAAAGAAAGAGAAAGCAATGCTCGCCTCCGTGTCTTTTATAAAATCATGACTTTACGTCATGACTTAGTAAAATCCTCTAATTTAAATAAAGGGAGTGTTCACTGTACAAGAGAGTGACCCCTGAACACTTGGAATAATTTATTAATTATTTATTTATATATAAAAGGAGTGCTCCCTGCACAAGAGAGTGACCCCTGAAGATTTGGGGACAGTTACTAGACCATCAATGGTCCGCACCAATTCTCAAGCATGCAATATAATATTTAAAGACAGCTAAGGACCCTCCACAGTGTTCTATGGGCATCTTTTGACAGTAATTGGACTTAGCACATAAAAAAGCAAGCTACCATAGGTTATTACTGTGCCACTCTTTACAGTTTTTAATTGTCAGAGATACTGACTGATATGAACAACTTTTACTGTGCTCCTTTTTGTTTTATTGATCTTTCCTCCTATCTGGCAGGTTATCACCACATTCTGGATCTATAGTAGAGTACTATGTTATTTAACCACAATGGTTTTTATCTAGTGTGCACTGTTTATTTAGAGTATGAAGTTTACAATTTTTAACCTCTTTTGTTTTTAAATACCAATTAAAAGATACTTTTTAAGTAAAGCTTAGTGTATTTCATAACATTGGTGATCCAGATACAGGAGTGCCCTCCCTACCTATTGATCCTTTACATATAATATTCTTATCTGGACAAGGGTGTTGCCCAGTGGGAAAGAGCACCTATACCGTGAGGGCTGATGGGTGAGCCATTGAGTCTCCAATCGAATCTTGATTTTATGAATATTTTGTGTTTTATCTTGATTCGACTGAACCCGAGCCCAAACTGTGCACAGTTCAGACGAGACCCTATCAGCCTCCAGGCTGGACGAGGAGACGGAAG
This sequence comes from Bufotes viridis, assembly GCA_033119425.1. Taxonomy (NCBI): domain Eukaryota; kingdom Metazoa; phylum Chordata; class Amphibia; order Anura; family Bufonidae; genus Bufotes; species Bufotes viridis. Next base: position 347,042,587 of record CM065591.1, read on the forward strand.
AACCAGAATGAAAACGCAGATGGAAACCATAATTACAAAAGAATGGGGAGACCCCAGTAGAGGAATTAACATGATTGCTTATAGCAAATCAGCCAAAGAAAGATACTTGACCCATAATCGCTGATCTTTAGAGACATATGCCCTGAGATACTGCTCTACATTGAGGTGCTCAGTCTGACCATTACTCTCCGGGTGATAAGCAAATGAAAAAGACAAGTAGATTTGACATCTCTGACAGAAGGCTTTCCAAAACTTAGACACAAACTGAACCCCTTTGTCAGATACAATATTCTCAGGAATACCATGCAAGCGCACAATTTGGTCGACTAATATGGCGGCCAGAATCTTAGAAACAGGAAGCTTAGCAAGAGGAGTAAAATGTACCATCTTACTGAACCTGTCGACCACTACCCAAACCACAGTCTTACCCTCTGCAGGTGGCAGGTCTGTGATAAAGTCCTTAGAAATATGAGACCAGGGTCTGCTGGGAATAGGTAGAGGTTGTAACTCACCAACGGGACAAGTCCTAGGGGTTTTAGCTCTGGCACACACATCGCAGGCCAACATCCTTGGTCTGCGATAACCTTAACATCCTTGAATAAGGAAAGCCACCAGTAGGACCTAGATATCAGTTCTTTAGTTGCTTCAATACCCAGATGTCCACACAAAGCTGAATCATGGCACTCACCCAACAGCTGGAGATGAAATTGTTCAGGTACAAACAACTTATCTGCTGGTGTTGGTGCTGGGGCGAGATGTTGTTCAGCCTCAATAAGAGTCACCAGATCCTGGGACAGAGTGGCTACAAAGACTTTTAAGAGGCAATATGGTTTCGGTTGTTGCTTCCGTGGGCTGAAAAGCGCAGATACCCTGAGACAGCGCATCAGCATTCATGTTCTTACTTCACCATCTAGCTTGACGGGGGTTCAACCAGAGTCAAGAAACATGAGATTCTTGTGATCAGTGACCACAGTGACACAATGTTTAGCCCCGTGCAAAAAGTTTCTCCACTCCTCAAATGCCCATTTAATGGCCAGCAACTCCCGGTTCCCCACATCATAGTTTCTCTCGGTGGGAGATAAATTTTATGGAAAAGAAGGCGCAAGGCCTCAGATTGGTAAGGCTGGGAGGACCTTGTGAAAAGACCGCCCCTGCTCCATCCTTGGAGTCATCCACCTCCACAATGAAAGGTCTTTCCTGATCAGGCTGAATCAAAACAGGAGCGCTAATAAAGGCTTTTTTAAGGGTCTCTCAAAAGCCTCAATAGCAGCCGCAGACCAGTTCTCAAGATCCAACCCTTTTTTGTTGAGGTCAGAGAGGGGTCTAGCGATCAATTAAAATTTTTTAAAAGATTTCCGGTAATAATTGGCAAATCCTAAAAAACGCTGTAATGCTTTGTCTTTACCCAATCCATAATAGCTAGAACCTTGCTAGGATCCATTATAAAGGCGTGAGGAGTGAGAATACGTCTGAGAAATGACGTTTCCTGGACCCCAAACACACATTTCTCTCTCTTGGCAGCTCAATGATTTTTTCTCAAAGTTTCCAATACCAGTTTTACATGAAAAACATGAGAATCACGATCAGGAGAAAAAATTAAGACATCATCAAGGTAGATTATAACAAATTTACTCTCTGAAAATATCGTTCATAAAATTTTGGAACACAGCTGGCGCGTTGCTAAGTCCAAATGGCATAACCAGATACTAAAAATGCCTGGCTGGGGTATTGAACACTGTCTTCCATTCATCTCGCTCCTTGATTCTAATTAAATTATATGCCCCTTTAAGATTGATTTTAGAGAACCAGGTAGCCCAGCACCCAGTATCTGATTAAATAAATCAGGAATCGATAGAAGGGAGTATTGATTTTTAATCATAATTTTATTTAATTTACGATAATCAATACAAGCCCTTAGGCCTCCATCCTTTTTCTTTACAAAAATGAATTTCCCCCCCATAGGAGATACTGATGGTCTATTGTGCCCCTTAATAAGACTCTCCTTAATATAATCCTCCATGGCCTGACGTTTGGGTTTAGAAAGATTATACAGACGTCCTTTGGGAAACCTGGCTCCTTGTACCAACTCAATGGCGCAATCATAGGCCCTATAGGGCGGTAGAGACTCGGGTATCGAGGAAGAGAACACATCCGAGTATTCCTCTATAACCACAGGGAAAACATTGGATTCAGCTGAGACTCCTGCTTGTATTATGGACAAGCACAAGTCACAACCTATCCCTCATTTCACTAGTTCCCCCTTAAACCAATTAAAGGTGGGGTTAGGCAGTAAAAGCCACGGCATTCCCAGTACTACCTCTATGGGTAAATTTTTAAGAACCAGCAGGGAACACATTTCAGAATGACACACCCCCACAGTCAGGGAAATGTCAGGGGTAAACATTTTAACAGAACAATCTACCAGGGGGGTGGAGTCGATTGCCATGATGTGGATAGGATTAGGCAGAAGCAACATAGGGACACCTAATTTTAACGCAAAATCATGATCAATAAAATTGGCAGCTGACGCAGAGTCAATAAAGGCTTTACCAAAATATCTCTGATTACCCACAGAAATAGTTATAGGTACCAATAGCTTATCCTTGACCACATTAGGAAGTAACTGGTCTTTAGACTCCCCAACCTTGGGTGATTTACTGGAGGCTGGTGTCTTGGTGCACTGGTTGATCCAATGATCGGGATCCCCACAGTAGAAACAAGCTCCATGTTGGCGTTGTTATTCACTGTGGGTCATCCCAATCTGCATTGGTTCTTCAGAAGCAGTTTAGGCTCTGCTCATGGGATACATCTCAGACTGGATTACCTCCTGGGAAGAAAGTACACGTTTCTGTCGTCTCTCCCTAACAAGTGTGTCAAGTTGGACAGCTAGTGTCATGGTTTCCTCAAAAGTCTCAGGAAACTGGTAATTCACAACCAGGTATTTAATGGTCTCTGACAGACCTGCCCTGAACTGACTCTTTAAGGCTGGTTTGTTCCAACCGGAGGGGGCACACCATCTCCTAAACTGAGTGCAGTGCTCCTCAGCAGGTAGATCACCCTGTACCAGACCCTTAAGGGCAGTTTTAGTGACCATGGCTCTGTCAGCTTGATCATAAAAGGTCCCCAGGGCCTGGAAAAACCCCTCAACAGAACTACGGCAACTGGCGTCAGCAGGCAAAGAAAAAGCCCAACCCTGAGGATCCCTCTGTAATCGAGAGATTATTATGTACACTCGTTGGGCCTCAGTACCAGAGGACAAGGAATGCAATCTGAAGTAAAGCTTGCAGCTTTCCCTGAAGGCCAAAAATGTATTGCGGTCTCCTGAGAATGGTTCAGGAAGCTTAATGTGGTGCTCTAAATGGCTGGGGGTATGAGCAGTAGAAGAACTTAATCCCGTCTCATGTAGATGGAGTTTCTCTCCTAATTCCTGAACCATCTAAGTCAGGTTGAAAACATGGTCGGTCAGGGTAACCAAAGGATCCATGTTAAACAGTGGTAGTATTAGGGATGTTATTCTGTCACGAAACACAGAGAGGGGGGAGGGAAGTTACCACTGAACTCCACCCTCACTACCTTTATCTGCCTACTTGCCTCGCAAGTCCTGGACGTCAAACCCTAACTTAAATACGTGCAGGGAAGACAAAAAGACAGACAACAGAATAGTCAGACAAGCCAGGTCAAATACCAGGAGAGCAAAAACGGTACCAAATGAGGAGACTGCCTGTTCAAATAGGAGGGTCATGTCACGTGGCCAGCGTCAAATGACTTCACACAGACTACACAGCCGAGCACTCATAGACGCGCAGAGGGCGTGGACAGTAGTATCAGGAGCGCGGGCGATGCTGGACGCGCTGATGATGCGCATGCTTTTCGGACGTGCCCGCCTCCTAGACCACCCCATGACACTATACCATACTTTACCCTTTACCCTTTTTGAAGTCATTTCCCGAAGTGCACACATTTCTGATTATTCCCCCCCCCCCAGAACGATCTATTATTTCAGGGATCGGTTCAATAAGAAGTCACTTATCACATTTTCGAAACACATGATAACTCTCCTTATCATATCTCAAAGATTTCATGCAACTGATCAATGAGCTATTGCAATTGAAACTGGATATGAATTTTTCTGATGTTTCCATTTTTATAGACGGTTTGTCAGCCGCCTCTATACTAATATATCCCACTCTGGAGGGATTTGGGCAGCCCAGCATTAATTCATCAATGACCTATGTATGCTCAGTTCCCAGCAAGAATATTTTTTACAGGCTATGCATTTTATTTTACATCATAATATTTTTAGTTTTTATGGTTCCATATTTAAGCAAATCAAGGGCTGTACTAAGGGCTCACAATTTGTGCCGGCCTATGTAAATATGTTTATGGCTTGTTTTCAGGATACATATATTTTGTCAGCACATTAATTTAGTACCAACATCATATAAAATAAAAGATATATTGATGATTTGTTTGACTTGTGAAAGGGTGATGTGGATGGTGGCAACATTTTTATGGAGGGACTTAATAAGAATGAGTTTGGTCTTTCATTTTCTCATCATTTTTCTCATTTTTTGGACTTGAATGATGAGGATAAACTGTTGTACTAATTAATTTTTTTTAAACAAGCTGATATTTTGACACAGATGTCTGATTAACAGACTTGTGATCAGGCCATGAACTAACATAAGCTGATTGTTTACAATCAACCAATAGAACCACCAATAAGTCAGTCTCAATGGCATAATTTATTTACCACATTTACCAGAGGGCACATTGAGATAAGGAGAATATTATGGCAATATTGGAATCCCCTACTCAATGACCCTTACCTTAGGCATATACATTGCCAAAACTGCCTTATTTTTAGAAGATCATTTACCATTTGTAATATTTTTGAAAATAGTAGGCTGAGGAGGTCCTGTATACTAAACATTGTTATGTTTCTGTAATGGACATTCACGGAGATTGCTGAGACAACCACTTGGCAACAAGTGGTTTGATCTGACAGGTTTCCTTGTGGATCAATAGGCGTCTGTGTTGTTTCTGGTAATGGCCACACCCCTTGTCATTTAACCTGCTTCTCCCACTATGCTGTGTGGTTTATAGCTTTAGTTTCAGTTGTGGATGGCTGGTGTGTGGATCTCGGCAGAGTTCCTGGTGCTTCCATTGCTATTTTGAAGTTAAGTCTTTCCTTTCCCTTTTTGTATTTTGTTTAAGTTCTGTGTGCTACATTTCCCTGTCATTTGTATTAAGGCCTGAGGGAGACTCTAGTTTATCCATCCTTTTGGATGAACAGGTTGTCTCAGTCCTGACATTAGTACCAGGGTCCTATAGGGTGAGTTAGGACATAAGGTATTCCTGTGTATGAACTCACCTACCTCTGGGGTCTGTTCATACTGCAAGTTAGTCAGGACTTTGATTAGGGTTTTACTAGGAGGTGTCCATCTCCTTTCCCTACTTTACAGGCCTTATTCCCTCACCCTTTCCCTCCTATGTTTGGTGTGGTGTTTTCCTCCCACACCCGAACATGACAGTTTCCTCAGATTAGAGGGCTTTTTAGATGTGGTAACTCATATTCCATATACTGCTTGAATATATCACGTAAGAGAAAGTGCTTTGCATCCACAGTAACAAATGAGCAATCTGAAATAACCAGTTTTTGATCTGCAGCTGAGAATATGTGATTTACTGATTACAATGCCATTGTCATCTGCAATATGTCATACATACTATCCAGCTCCTATGTAACGGGATCAATAAAGATAAGTTCTATGACACAGAGGTTTTTATGACATAAGTGGTTGTTTACCAACTGATATATACCGGTTTGGCGTATAACTATCGGAGATTGCAACACAAAGGTTATTTGTGCTGCACTCTGCGACTTTTCCCTGTTCACGCCAGGTCTAAACAAGGGGGCATGGCATGGGTGGGGAAAGGGGCGGGTCGCCATGCCCTTCTCTTTTATCATTTTCTACGTTTGTTTTAGGCATAGAAAATATTCAAATCTACACCAGCAAAGAAGCTAGTGTAGCTTTAGACTGGCACCTCTACATAACTGGCTGATCCACCGCCAGCGCAGGGGTTATTAAGACTGGCGTCTTAAACCCTTGTCTCAATAAATGACCCCCATAGTATGTTATGGCATTGTACAGTGGAACATAATAATAGTTTTCATAACATTACAATTATTCTTATTGAACAAGCTCCTGTTATGGCCGGCATTTTAGACACCAGTCTTAATAAACCCCTAAGCTGATAATGGTTCCTCCGAAGTTATGAAGAGGCATCGGCCTCTCCATAACTTTGGTGGATCTTCTGCCAGTTCTAAATTCTAAATGTAAGACCGCTTCCTAGCGGTCTTACATTTAGACCTTTTTCTGCTCCTGAAACAGGCATAGAAAATGCTAAATGAGATGGGCCTGTCAGACTGTCCCCTTCCCCGCCCACACCACACTCACTATTTTAGACCTAGCATGAGCGGGGAGAAGTCGCAGATTGCGGTGCAACTAATCATTGTGCCGCAATATGCACCTGAAATACACCTAATATAGACGTATTTCAACATCATAAATGACCCCCCAAGTCTTTAGTAACCAGCGTGCACAAGTTTGAGGGTCATTTTCTGTTAAATGGAATTGTACATGGCCTGATGAAGATGTGATGTCCACACCGAAACACAATATCTTTGTCTATTATACAGGGTGACCCATGAAAAAGTAGCTCGACTTCAATATCTACCAATCAAACTGCCTAATAATAAATCTGTCTTAGTTGTCTATTGTAACCAATCAGAGCAGGGCTTTTATTTTTTCCAGAGCCCTGTAGGAACTGAAAGCTGAGCTCTAATTTGTTGCTATGGGCAACTAAGACTGTTTTATTATTCAGTTTGAAAAAGGGGCCTAATGTGTCAGAAATATGGTGTTCTCCATGGAACTGCGAATAGTAGTGGAAGGCTGTATATGAAGCAGATCAATTAAGGAAACACAAGAGACTTCTGCAGTCAGGTACCCTGGAACAAAACCACAAGCTAAACATTGTGTTCAGAGTCTGGTTCGGAAATTGCATCAAACTGGCTTTGTTGCAAACATTAAGAAACCGAGGCCTCCATCGATCAGTATAGCTAAAGTTGGGCATGAAATTCAGCAGCGGATTGCAAGTAGCCCCCAAAAATCAACTCGAACACTATCACAGCAAGTTGGCGCATAATGAATGACATTTCAGTGAGTGCTGAAATCTCTGAACCTGAAACCGTACCAAATAACGTGTGTGCAGAAACTGAAAGAGTCTGACAAAGCTAAATGTGTAAATTACTGGACTTGGTTAATGACTATGATTTCTGACAGACATTTGGACCCATTATTGTACTTCATCACAAAGTAAGCTTGTTTTCTTTACATGCATAGTGTAACGGAGTGCCGGGGGTGCCGAGGGCAGACTCGGTCTCCCATCGGCCACAGACCTGCTGCTAAGCTTCAGGAATGAGGACCTGTGTTTGGCCTCATTCCCAGGGTGACCTTGCTAGCTGGGAGGCTCCCTGCTCCTTGGTCTGCCTTGAACGCCGAGCTGATCACTCGGTGCTCGACTTGTCGGTCTGTTGGTCATCTGACGTTGGCCACGTCACATGACCCTCACTCCCACTATAAATACAGGCGGCCTGCTGGCCACAGGTTGCCTGTGATTTTTGTCCTATAGGCTGTGTACTTTTTGTTATTTGCTACCTTTGGAATTGAACCTGGATTCGCCTCTTGACATCTCTTCTGCCTGCTCCCTGTACCTTGACGTTACCTCTAGGATTTCGACCTCGGTTAGTTTACGGATTTGCCTTTGCCTCTTCCTTGTTCTGACTTGACCTCCTGGACTGACCTCGGCTAGTTGACTCGTCTCGCCTTTGTTTTTGGCTACCTCTGGTCCACTTTCGTTTGCTTCCCTTTGGCTGTCCCCTTCCCTGCCGTCTCTCTCTCTCTCTGCTTGCACTTAGTAGGTTAGGGACCGTCGCCCAGTTGCGCCCCGTCACCTAGGGCGGGTGGTGCAAGTAGGCAGGGACAGGGGACCGGGTGGCAGCTCAGGGGGTGCACCTCCGCTCTATCTTGATACCTGTTACTCTACCCTCGTGACACATAGGCTTTAAAGAAGTCCATTTTCAACATATTTTGTGACTTGTGGATAATAAAAAAAAAAATCCACTTGCTCATTCATCTTGTCATAGTATTGTTGGAGGCAGGATATTTTTTCATTGGCCAACCTGTATTTAAAATAAAGAAAAATGATTATGGCACTGGCCATTTTTTATTTATTTATTTGTTCCTGCATTCTAACATCTGGGATTGTCCTTCATCACCCACATTGTGCTGTGCTGCAGTCAAGGACTACTACTATATGCCCTAACAGTTTTGTAGCCGGTTTGCACAATAACACAAGATGAGAGCAGAACCACACAGCCTCCCCCTTCTTTCTGGTGCTTTATCTGGTGATGCACTATGTTGGCTCTGTGTTTTTCATTTATAGATTCATAGACCTAAATATATTAATTTTTGTGAGACAACCACTTTAATAAGCTGACTAAGACTACATGTACAATATAAAAAGATCAAGATTCTTTTATTATATGACATATGTTTATAAAGCTATTTTATGTTTAAAAAAATTGTTATCAAGCACTGTAGCATTAGCAAAATAAACCATGCGGGATGTTTTTAGCTTATTTACATGAAAAAAGATGACATCATGTCTGATATTATTTCACAGTGGGTTTGAACATTTCCTATTTAAAATATCCCATTTCTCAGGTCGTTTACACTAGAACGATAGTCAGAGACACAATGAATTTCTGATTCCTGTGGCTTTGAAAGCGCTCAGAAATGAAAACTCTTTATTAAACAGTTCTCTGGTGAGAACAATGACTTTAAGTAGGTCTATGAGTTAAGGAGGAGCTAATTCCTAAAGCAGCGTGGGCTTTGTTTATTGGGAAATAGCTGCCTGCTTGACTCTTATTACTGCTGGTTGCTTGAGAAACCAAGTGGAGAAAAATACTGGTAGTTAAAGCTTAGCAGTGCCCAGGACAATGATAATAAAGTATAACAAAAATGGCCATAGTTGACTTAAAGACCCAGTTCCTAAGGCACACAAGACACAAAGCTCTTCAAACAAAGATTTATTCTCCATTCATTATATCTTGAAATTGGTTTCATGTGATTGGAGATACTTTATTAAAAGAAGCTAGCCATATATTTTAATACGGTACTATTAATAACGTGTCACACAGTATCCAACTGAGCCTATTTAGTACAATATGGCTTTTTTAGCAGAGGTAGTTATCAATAATAGGTAATGAAAAATTAAACAATGGACTTGTGTTCAATTGTGATTTGTGCAAATACATTTTACCCAGTAAAACACCAGAGAGTTCAGTTTAAACAGAGCAGTTTGGTTTTACTTGGAGAAGAGGAGATCTTTAGAAGTCTTGCACCCCTCTAAGTTTAAACCTTTTCAAATGCTGAAATCTTTTCAGTTTGCTAAATCTCTTATGTGTGAAATGGAACATTTAAATACGGATTTATGACTTTTATCATTAGTACAACATTTTGCTAAAATAGCATACGTAGGCATCATACTAATCTTCAGTTATACAACAAAAATGAATGTTTCCCATCCCTTAATGCTTCCCATCACTTACTTTTATCGTTGACATTTTAATTGTAGTTACAAAATGCACATCATTTAGGCAAATAATTCAGTTAAATAATCAAAGGTGTGGGTAGATATAGGATGAATTTCTTCTAATAATGTAAGAAAATAGAAACTCAGCGGCTCAACCTCTCACCGTAAATGGATAAGGTGCTCACCTTATTGACCCACCCTCAGGCCCAAAGTAAAAGTGAAGACAGCAAAAGAAAGGTTCACACTCATATGGGCTCACTAGAATAACTAGTGGTATGCAAATTTAATAAAACATATAAAATAAATACACCTCAGGCACAAAATAAAAGTGAAGACAGCAAAAGAAAGGGGCACACTCATATAGGTTCACTAGAATAACCAGTGGTATGCAAATTTAATAAAACATATAAAATAAATACACAACCCCAAAAAATCAATAGGCAAAAATCATGCATGAATAAAATGTATATGGGCCCTATAGAGATGTAGTACTTATGGGAGAAATGGCGCATAAACAACCTATGCTATCTGTACGCCACTATGAGCGCATACGCAACAAATAAGTCCCGTGCACAAGTGCGTTGCTTTGCAACTGGCCGTTTAGCTCTTCCTTTATGCCGATTGATGTATGACAATCACAACAGTATTAAGATGTTTTCAACTGCAGTCCGGTTCATAAATGTAATAGTTTCAGTCAGTGACTTGATAAGCCTCCAACATTTGCTTCTATAACAGTGCTAGTAAATGCAGAGTGATGAAATAAGTAGAGTTGAGCAGACACCTGGATGTTCGGGTTCGACGGGTTCTGACGAACTTAGGAAAAAAGTTTGAGTTCGGGACCCTAACTTGACCCGAACTTGACCCCGAACCCCATTGAAGTCAATGGGGACCCGAACTTTTGTTCACTGAAATTTCTGTAAAAATGTCATGGAAAAGGCTAGAGGGCTGCAAATGCCAACAAAATGTTGTTAAAAGCATGGCAAGTGCAAATGTGGATATGGAAATGACTTTAACCACCTCAGCCCCCCTAGCTTAAACACCCTTAATGACCAGGCCACTTTTTACAATTCTGCACTACACTAATTTCACCGTTTATTCCTCTTCCATACAACTTACCACCCAAATGAATTTTACCTCCTTTACTTCTCACTAATAGAGCTTTCATTTTCTGCTATTTTATTCTTGCTGACATTTTTTCTTTTTTTGATATTTTACTTTTTGCAAAAAAAATTTACAAAAAAATGCCATTTTTCACTTTCTGTTGGAAAATTTGTCAAATAAAACTACATTTCTCTACAAATTTTTCTCTAAATGTATTGTTCTACATGTCTTTGATTTAAAAAATGAAATAAGTGTATATTTATTAGTTTGGGTAAAAGTTATAGCGTTTACAAACTATGGTGCAAAAAAGTGAATTTTCCGCACTTTGACTTTCTGAGCACCTCTCCTGTTTCCTGACGTAATACAATGCCCAGACAGTAGAAAAACCCCACAAACAACCCCATTTCGGAAAGTAGACACCCTAAGGTATTCGCTGATGGGCATAGTGAGTTCATGGAAGTTTTTATTTTTTGTCACAAGTTAGCGGAAATAGAAATTTTTTCTTTTTCTTACAAAGTCTCATATTCCACTAATTTGTGACAAAAAAATAAAATTTTACATGAACTCACCATACCCTCCCTCACGGAATACCTTGGGGTGTCTACTTTCTAAAATGGGGTCACTTGTGTGGTATTTTTACTGCCCTGGCATTTTAGAGGCCCCTAAACGTGAGAAGTGGTTTGGAATCCAAATGCATAAAAATGTCCTGTGAAATCCTAAAGGTACTATTGGATTTAGGGCCCCTTCACTGCAAAAAAGTGGCACACATGTGGTATCGCCGTACTTGGGAGAAGTAGGGCAATGTGGTTTGGGGTGTATTTTTACATATACCCATGCTGGGTGTGAAAAATATCTCTGTAAATGACAACTTTTTCAATTTTTTTATGCAAAGTTGTCAATTTACAGAGATATTTCTCTCACCCAGCATGGTTATATGTAAAAATACACCCCAAAACACATTGCCCTACTTCTCCTGAGTACGGCGATACCACATGAGTGACACTTTTTGCAGCCAAGATGCGCAAAGGGCCCTAAATCCAATGAGTACCTTTAGGATTTCACAGGGCATTTTTACGCATTTGGATTCCAAACTCCTTCTCACACTTTAGGGGCCCCTAAAATGCCAGGGCAGTATAAATATCACACAAGTGACCCCATTTCGGAAAGTAGCTCCTATGTCCTGACAAACGTGATTTCTCCATTCACATCGATCAATCGATCGTTGTGGAGGAAGACATCTTTGCCTGATTTTTGATACAAAGTGTTTGCCAAAGCATATGAACTCCAACACCTCTCCTCAGCTCATATGCCTGGGCAAACGTACCTGTACTGCAGAGGAGAAATCTCGTCTTGCAGCGCCGCAGGCTCATAAACTTGAACGTTACAAACTTTATAAAACCTGAACATAAAACGTTTTTTATAAAACCTGAACATCAAAACTTTTAAAACCTGAACTCAAGATTTCTTTTTTCTTGCTGCCTGTTTAATTTCTTTTTTTTTTTCTTTTCACTCTTTATTTTCCTTGCAGAAATCTCTCCTCTCGCATAGGACAATGTGTAAAGTGTAAATCACACAGAGATGGTGCGAAGTACATTATGCACTTTATCCCAAGTGAAAGGAGACGTTTCTACTGTTTCACATTTCTGCTGTAGCACACCAGCACCCCTATGTGTTAGGGTCTTTCAAAACCTAGTATCCTGAGAGACCCTAGAGCCTGATTGTAAAAACTACCTGTGTTGTGCTGTCCCTACGTCCCTAAGTGTACATGAGTGTGGTACTTCCGGAAACACTCCCCTAGTCATAGGGCAGGGTGGTCAGGACAGTCAGAACAGAAATAACAGGTGTCACGCCTTATTCCACTCCTGCTACAGACACAACATCTTTTTTGGGGTGGCGGTTGGGTTGAGGTACCAGCAACGACATTGGGGAAATGTCGCTCATGTAGACAGCTCACTACACTGGTGGTTGGGGCCACGGAACCTCTTGGATACAGGAGGTTCTCGATGATCTCTTCCTGAAATTTGAGGAAGGATCCTGTTCTCCCAGCCTAACTGTAGATAACAAAACTATTGTACATAGACAATTGAAATAAATATACAGACACCTTCTTATACCAGCGTCTGGTGCGGCGGGAAATCAAATACGGGGCCAACATCTGGTCATTGAAGTCCACCCCTCCCATGTGGAGGTTATAGTCGTGGACTGAGAGGGGCTTTTCAACGACACTGGTTGCCCGTTCAATTTGTATTGTCGTGTCTGCGTGAATGGAGGAGAGCATGTAAACGTCCCGCTTGTCTCTCCATTTTACCGTGATCAGTTCTTGGTTACACAAGGCAGCCCTCTCCCCCTTGCAAGACGGGTGGTTATGAGCCGTTGGGGGAAGCCCCGGCGACTAGGTCGCACAGTGCCACAGCAGCCAATCTGTTCTAAGAACAAATGCCTGAAGAGGGCCACACTTGTGTAGAAATTGTCCATATAAAGATGGTATTCCTTGCCGAATAAGGGTGACACCAAGTCCCAGACTATCTTCCCACTGCTCCCCAGGTAGTCAGGGCAACCGACCGGCTCCAGGGTCTGATCTTTTCCCTCATAGATCCAAAATTTGTGTGTATAGCCTGTGGCCCTTTCAGAGAGCTTATACAATTTGACCCCATACCGGGCGCGCTTGCTTGGGATGTACTGTTTGAAGCCAAGGCGCCGGGTAAAATGTATCAGGGACTCTTCTACACAGATGTTTTGTGCGGGGGTATACAAATCTGCAAATTTCAGGTTGAAGTGGTCTATGAGGGGCCAAATTTTGTGGAGCCGGTTAAAAGCTGGGTGGCCTCTGGGACAGGAGGTGGTGTTGTCGCTAAAGTGGAAAAAACGCAGGATGGTCTCAAATAGTGTCCTGGACATGGCAGCAGAGTACATGGGCATGTGATGAATTGGGTTCGTGGACCAATATGACCGCAATTCATGTTTTTTTGTCAGGCCCATGTTGAGGAGAAGGCCCAGAAAAGTTTTACATTCGGAAACTTGGAGTGGTTTCCACCGGAAAGGCTGGGCATAGAAGCTTTCCGGGTTGGCGGTAATAAATTGAGTGGCATACCGATTTGTTACTGCCACGACTAAGTCATAGAGCTCCGCAGTGAAGAACAGCTAAAAAACCCCCAGTGCCGATCCGATCTGAGCTGTCTCCACCCGAACTCCTGACTGGGCGGTAAAAGGGGGAACTGATGGTGCGGCTGAAGGTGGGGCTACCAATAAGGGTTTGCCAGCACCTCAGGGATTCTAGGGGCTTTACGGGCCTGTCTGCGCGGTGGCTGCGACGGGGGAATTACTGCACATGCCACCGTACCAGCTTCAACTGCCCTTCTGGTGCTCGCCACTTCACCATGTTGTACGGCAGTGCTGTTAGTAGGTCCAGGATGGCCTGCGCTGCTTGTGTATGTCTCACCACGTAATCTGGCAGCGCCAGCCCCACTATGCAGCCCTTGAAACGGATCCTGCGCTACCTGAGGTCTAGCGACATGGGGCCTGGTACGCCTGGTGGTATCAGGGACCTCAACCTCCTTGTCCGAACTTTGGGTCAGACTGCCACTGCTTTCTACAGGTTCATATTCTGACCCGCTAGATTCGTCAGATGAGGGTTCCCATTCCTCATCCGACTGGGTCAGAATTCTGTAGACCTCATCAGGAGAATACCCCTTATTTGACATTTGGACGACTACATTTAGGGGCTATTCCCTGAGACTACCCAAGAAAAAGAGCAAGCCTGTCTTACAAATGGGAGGGTAGTGAAGCACAGAAGCCGCTGCGATTGATAAAAAAGATCAAAACTGATTTTTTTATTGCCGCAGCGCTTGTGAAGTGATTGTGCAGTGATTACAAAAAAAAATTTTTGTCACTGAGGCGGGGCGGGCGTGGGTGAACGCACGTGTGGGCGACCGATCAGGCCTGATCGGGCAAACACTGCGATTGGGTTTGGGGGGCGAACTAAGGTGACACTAATACTATTATAGATCTGACCATGATCAGTTCTGATCACTTACAGATACTACAAAAGTACAAATGCTAATTAGCGCTACGCTAATCAGCGAATCAGTGACTGCGGTGCGGTGGGCTGGGCGCTAACGCTAACTACCTACCAAAGGGGGCCTAAACTAATCTAAACCTAAAAGTCAATCCTGGTGAAAAAAAAAAAAGTGACAGTTTACACTGAACACTTTTTTCCCTTTCACTGGATGATTGACAGGTGACTGAGAGGGGTGATCAAGGGATTAATTAGGGTGATGGGGGGTGATCAGGGCCTGGAAGTGTGGTGCTTGGTGTACTCACTGTAGAGATGTGCTCTCTCCTGGGTCCAACAGACGAAAAGGACCCAGGAGAGGGCACAGAAGCCATTTAATGCATTATATTTATAAATATAATGCATTACATGGCTCTTGATTCGTTTTTTTTTAAATCACCAGCCTGCCAGCGACAATCATTGGCTGGCAGGTTGGTGACGAACTTCTCCTGTGCCTGTTCAGGCACACAGATCGCATCATCTCGCCTCTCGCGAGATGACGCTCCCGCGTGTCAACGAGGAACAGAAGGACCGCCGAGATCACGCGTATCATGCACAGACGCCATTATAGGATAAAGTTCAACCAACGCTGAAATCTGTGGAACCCAGGATCAACCAACCTCACTCGGCCACCCACCAGCTAGACAGTGGGGGCCAAAAAAAGGGGCAGCAAAACTTGAGTTTTTGAGTTTGAGTTTTTTTTTTTTTTTTTTTTCTGACATTTCATTAATGTCACACACCCTCTTTTTTTTTTTTTTTTTTTTTAAACACACACCCTTCCTGAACCTTACTACTCCCCCTTGCTGAGTGAATTCACCTGTGCACCCCCTGGATAGAAACAAAATGCTGAAGCCTAATTTGTGTGCAAGGCTGCCCAGAGGCAACAAAAAGTTGTCCTCTGTGGGGGTGAATCAGTCTGTGTCCTCTGTATCCCCCCATCCACGCACCAGTGATGGCCATGAGCTGGTCTGGGTGCCACCCTGCTGTGAACATGGTTCCTCCTCCTCATCCTCCACCTCATCATCCTACAGAACTGTGCCCTGGCTGGACAATTGTGTACCTTGGGTTTGTGTGTGCAGGAACCCACCCTAGGAGCCACTTGGGAATTACTGGCCGGAAACCCTACGAAATGATCCCTCTTCCTCCTCCTCCTCCTATGCCACATCCTCTTTTTTCATCGCCATGAGCGTTTTTTCAAGGAGGCATAGAAGTGGGATAGTAACGCTGAGAATGGCATTATCGGCACTGGCCATGTTGGTGGAGTACTGTACAGCGCAACAAGGAACACAGGTCTCGCATGGAGGCCCAGTCATTGGTGGTGAAGTGGTGCTGTTCCGCCGAGCAACTCACCTGTGCGTGCTGCAGCTTAAACTCCACTATTGCCTGCTGCTGCTCGCACAGTCTGGCCAGCATGTGCAAGGTGGAGTTCCACCTTGTGGGCACGTCGCATATGAGGCGGTAAGCGGGGAGGCCGAAGTTACGCTGCAGCTGTGACAGGCGAACAGCAGCAGGATGAGAACTCCGAAAGAGCGCACAGACGGCCCGCACTTTATGCAGCAGCTCTGACATGTTGGGGTAATTATTAAGGAATTTCTGCACCACCAAATTCAGCACATGCGCACGTCAAGGGATGTGCATCAAACCGGCTAGTCCCAGAGCTGCTACGAGATTTCACCCATTATCGCACACCACCAGGCCGGGCTTGAGCCTGACTGGCACAAACCACTCATCGGTCTGTTGTTCAAGGCCCATCCACAGCTGCTGCGCGGTGTGGGGTTTGTCCCCCAAACAGACTGCCTGCTATCGTTTACCCTTGGCTGTGCTAAAGTTGGTGGTGAAGGTGTTATGCTGACCGGATGAGCTGGTAGAGGATGAGGAAGCAGAGTTGGAGGAGGAAGCAACAGGAGGCAAACTGAAGCGCCCTGCAATCCTCGGTGGTAGAAGGACATGATCCAAACTGCTATCCGCCTCAGGCCCAGCCGACACTGCATTTACCCAGTGTGCTGTTATGGAGATATAATGGCCCTGACCGTGCTTACTGGTCCACGTATCTGTAGTCAGGTGCAACTTGCCACAGATGGCGCTGTGCACACCTGATTTTGTCCCCTACTTGGTTGTGAAGGGAAGGGATGGCTCGCCTTGAAAAGTAGTGGCTACTGGGCACGACGTACTGTGGGACAGCCACCGCCATAAGGCCTTTAAAACTATCCGTCCTCACCAGACGGAATTACAGCATTTCAAAGGCAAGTAATTTATAAATGCTGGCATTCAGGGCTAGGGATCGCAGGTGGGTAGGGGAGTACGTCCTCTTCCTCTCCAGCGTTTGTGATATGCAGGGCTGAACGCTTCCGTGGGACATTGTGCAGATGCTTGGTGACCCAGGTGTTGGTGTTGCTGTCAGATTCTGTGTTTGTGGGGTGCCAGGTGACACTGTCACTCCAGAGGTGGATGAAGAGGTCGTGACTGCAGCAGAAGAGGAAGCAGGAGGAGCCAGAGACCTTTCTTGGTTTTTGAGGTGTCTACTCCACTGCAGCTCGTGCTTTGCACTTAAATGACTGGTCATGCAGGTTGTGCTCATGTTGAGAATGTTTATGCCTCGCTTCAGGTTCTGATTGCACAGTGTGCAAACCACTGTTGTCTTGTCTGAAGCACTGCCACGCCAGGGAACTCCTTGGACCTGGCTTTGGTGTGCTCAGTCCCTTGCTGCGGTGGGTAGTAGGAGGCGTACTGTCTGGAGGACGGCCTCTCCACTTTTGCACCCTGCTCCCTTTTCTGCTGTGCTGGTGGCTCTGTGCGACTACCGCCTCTTCCTCCGAACTACATCAGTCACTCGCATGACCTTTATTCCATGTGGGGTCAGGGACCTCATCGTCCTCCACATCATCTTCCACCCACTCTTCACCCCGACTTCCTTGTCGGTCTGCACACTTTCGAAAGCCCCAGCAGTTGGCACCTGTGTTTCGTCATCATCTGAGACATGCTGCGATGGTCCTCCCATGTACTCATCTTGAAAAATAAGTGGTTGAGCATCGGTGCACTCGATCTCTTCCACTTCTGGGGCAGGGCTAGGTGGATGGCCCTGGGAAACACTGCTAACAGATCATCAAAAAGCAGAAGAGACTCCTGCATAACTAGGGGCTCAGAATGCTTGCAAGGGGGTGAGGTGAAAGACTGATGGACATCGGCTGCAGGTGCCAAATGTGGTCTTTCAGCAGGAGACTGGGAGGGAGACAATGTGAAGGAACTGGATCCACTGTCAGCAACCCAATCTACTATCGCCTGTACTTGTTCAGGCCTCACCATTCAAACTGCTACACATGGAATATTACTGCCAATTTAAGTGTTATGGAACCACTGTGTTTACCAACAGATTTGACTTAGTGGTATTTCTATGGATGTTATCCTGGCAGCCCCTCATATTTGCTCTTAAACCCCTGTACAGAGTCTTCACTTGACTGCAGGGGAATCATCAGGCCGCTACCTCCTGGTGTAGTCTCTGTGTGGTTAACAGCTGACCCATGGTGGTCAGAAACACTGGTGCAGGGCACCAAGGAGTCAGGCAACATCGTAGTCATAGAGAGGGTGAGGTCAGGTATGGCAGACTACAAGCAATATAATAAAAGGGAATGTTCAAATAAGACAGAGAAAGGTCAAAGCAGAGGTCAGGCCACAGGTCAGGTCAGAAATACAGCACGCCTTTGCAGGAACTTAGAAAGCTAAGGAACCTATTGCACAGGGACCTTCCCACAGGGGAGTTTGCCTTAAGTACCACAGGTTTGCCCGCCATTGGCCGGTTAAAATGAAGATGTGTGCGCTGGCTCTTTAAGAGTTGGAGGGAGCATACATGCCCTCCGTTCAGAGGAGAAGAGGCCTTGCCAAGCAGGTGACAGCCGGTGTGGACGGACCCACTTGGGTTAAAGACATTGGGAGGTGAGCAGCCACTGTTGTAATATTAAACTTAATCACACAACTTAAAAAATGTAAGAATAAAGGAATTATTTAATTCTAAAAAGATAAGAGAAACAGTAATGGTAATCAGTACAGATGAGCAAAATTTAAAAAAATGTGAATTGTTCCGAATTAATTCGTCACAAATCGATATAAATCAGGTATACCCAGGCAACTCTGTCTTAGGATACAGCCACATGAAACGCCTGTGCATTTAATAATGAAAACTGCACTGTATATTCCTTCTTCATTGTTAATGGACGCACAGGGGCTGTTGCTGGTATGGCGGTTGGCTGGATAGGTGGGGACAATATGCATATTATTGCTGTTTTGGCCTGCAATCTCCTGCAGGTTATTTGACAGTAAGCACAGAATATTAATTAGTGTTGCGCGCGAATATTCAAATTTGAACTTTTATCGCGAGTATTGACACTTCGAAAATTCGAGAATATTTTGAATATAGTTATATATATTCGTAAAAACGAACATTCGTTTTTTTTTTTCATCTGAACCCATTACCTACTATACCTACCTGCTTCTTGCTTGTGAGCCAATGTGAGAAGGCTGCAATATTGTAGTCTGTAGTGAATTAGAATATTCTTCATTATTTAATTTAGTTTTTCTCTTATGCGAAAAATCGGCAATGTAATACTCGTGTAATGCGAATATTCTAAAACACGAATATATAGCATTATAGAATATAGTGCTATATATTCGTTTTTTAGAATATTTGTAATTTTTTCCAATTTAATGTGAACAGTCATAAGCCCAAAAGCAACTTACTCAGGGAGGAATCATGACTTCAGATGGGAAAAAATTACGAATATTATAAAAAATAATATATAGCACTAAATTTTATAGTGCTATATATTCGGGTTTTAGAATATTCACATTGATCGAATATTACATTGCTGATTTTTCGCAATCAATAGCTTAATCTCGAATACGAATATTTGCGACTATATGTCGAATATTCTAACGAATATTCGCGAAATATCGTAAATTCAAATATTGCCCCTGCCGCTCATCATTAATATTAATCAGCTCTGACATTCCCACTTCTCCAACCACATTGCTCTCCTGCCCTACAGGTGGGAGCCCTTCTTCTGCCATCTGCTTTTCCACTTTTTCTGCATTATCTAATATTGATGCGAATATGGCATCAGGAACATCGAGCTCCTCCTCTCTCTCTGCATCTTGCTGAATTTCTATTACATGGAGACTTTGAAAGATGATTTGGAAGAAGTAAGGCCAGTAAAAGATGAGGATGGTCATCATTAAGACCTGGCCCCCCTAAGGGGGGGGGGGGAAATTGGACGATATTAGTTGGCACGCTGGCACTGGAATAATAGAGGCTTTTATCTTATTGGTATTGAATTACATATATTAATTTACGGCTCATGTAGGAATATGTCATTGTAGGAATAAATAAATAAAACTGACGCAGAATATGTCTTCCTGCACTTTCCCTGCACTCTTCTTTTACAATATTCTTCTATTAATCGTTTTCAGCAACATTGTCCCCAGCACATGAGCACTTGCCACATCTCTCCCTATGCTCAGTTCACAGGACAATGGAGGAAACTGCGTTGGATGAGGGTTTTATAGGGCTGTGACATCACAGAGGATATATATCTACGGATTGTCTGGCTGCACAGCATTATGGGTGATTTTGCATTCCCAGGCTTCTTATTTTCACTTTTTAACATTTTGGTAAAAACTGATTTGTTACTACGAAGTGAGAGCAAATCACTACTCTTATGCTATGATAGCCGGGGAAGGGGAGAAGCAGAAAGAAAGCAACAGCAAATTGTGTGTGTAAACAGTGATCTGCTTCCCAGAAACAATGATTCCTTGTGGAGGTGAACGATTAAAGCAGTCCTCATACAGAGGAGATGATTGCTGCATGCAAATGCAGCTGAATCGTCTGACAATCAGCCAATTATTGGAAAGGAACTGTTGAGTCCCTCTATTTCAAGCTCAGTCATTCTGTGTAAAAGGACTTTTACTTAAAGAGCTTTCATCTGAAAATGCACATTAAAATACATATATCCACTCACATGGCGGCCCCCGGTGGTGCTGTATCAGCTTTTCATTTTCCAAAATGTGCCCCCGTTTGTCCGCAGTGGCCCCTGAAACAATTCGCGCCTCATATGCAAATGAGCTATTCGGCTCAACTGGGCGGTCCTGCAAAAGTTCTCCGGGGCGTGGCTTTCTTCTCCCTGGCACGGAGCGCATCCAATTAGCGTGCCCCGCTCTCAGCAAGGGAGAAGAAGCTCGAGTTCTCGCGAGATTCTTGAGAACTCGAGCGGTTTCACACAGCCTGAGCCGGGCGCCATCTTGGAGTCCTCTGGGGAATCCAAGATGGAGCCCGGCTTAGACTCAAGCTTCTTCTCCCTGGCTGAGAGCGGGGCGTGCTAATTGGATGCGCTCTGTGCCAGGGAGAAAAAAGCCACGCCCGGAGAACTTTTGCTGGACCGCCCAGTTGAGCCGAATGGCTCATTTGCATATGAGGCGCAAATTGTTTCAGGGGCCACTGCGGACAAACGGGGGCACATTTTGGAAAATGAAAAGCTGATACAGCACCACCGGGGGCCGCCATGTAAGTGGATATATGTATTTTTTTTTTCTTTTTCAAAAATCTTTTTATTAATTATTGATAATCCAACAATGACATGGAGAAAACATGACGAGAGGCCAATATACATTAAAGGCCTGTACAATTGCAAAGCCATCGTATGTTATGTCAAGGCATTACATACAAATATGCTCCTAAACGTGTTGAGATGGCAGTACCGAGAGTCTTCTCCAGCTGCTCTGTTGATCGCGTAGAGACATGTATATCTTTAGATTAAACTAGATAAACTTAGGTTAACACATAACTGTAGTTTAGAACCACAACATAAATCAATTGACACAAGGTACGTATCACAGAGACGAGAGGTGGGAAGGAAAGAAGGGGGAGGAGGATGAGCCGCATAGCCACTAATGGTGAATGAAATATCCAGTCTAATGTATGCATCCTATTATAATTATAACTAAGACTCATAGTGAGTGGGAATCAAACCGTCTGAACGACGCCCAGGGGGACCAAATATCGTGAAAGAACTTATGTGTCTTTGTCTCCCATCTGGCAAGCTCTTCCAGTCTATAGAGAGAGTCTACTTTATCTATCCATAAGGCCAGATTCGGGAGTGCGGAGCTTTCCACAGAGTAGGGATGAGTATGCGAGCTGCAGCCAATAAGTGTCTAAGTAGTGTTACAGTGTGTTTAGGTAGTTTATCCGGTAAAATGCTGAAAGAGGCATATCTTAGGGTCCAGAGAAAGGTCTAGACTCACTAACTTGTTAATATGTGAGAGTACTTCCTTCCAATAAGGTGTAATGCGTGGACAAGTCCACCAAAGGTGAAAGTAAGTACCAATTTGATTCCCACATCTCCAACAGTTAGGATTGTAACTAGGGTTATATTTGTGCAGGAGAGCTGGGGTTAGGTGCCATCTGGTCAGGATTTTATATCCGCTTTCCTGCATACGGACACAGCGAGAGGTCAGCTTCGGGGCCGCAAAAAGCTGTTGCACTTCAGAATCTGAAAGTGTCGTGGAAAGATCAGATTCCCATGCCGCTATGAAAGGATGTTTCGACTGTGTTTGTGATAGTAGGAGTAGTTTGTGACAGAGCGATACCACTTTTTTCGGGGGTTTAACTTATCTCTGCTATGAGAGATTCAAATTTAGTCAGTGGTCTGTGTAAGTCACCCTTTTTCAATAGGGGCTTAAATGCAAGAATGAACTTATTGTATATCATGGGGGAGATCGAGGCACAATTTAGCAGGACTGCTAGCTGTTCTTGTGAGGGGTGCACGTCCGCTCCTAATAATGAGTCTATAGAGTGATTATTTTGTTTGATATCAATAGGAACAGAGGCATTGTAATCAGGGTCAAATGAGAGGATGAGGTCCTTAATGTGCATTAGTGGGGATGGATATGGGGCTAATTGCGCTATAGGATTGACTTGTTTCCACATCCTGTTAGTTTCAGATGTTAATGGGTTACCAATTTTAGGAAGAGAAAGAGGTGCTGGATCAGAAAATATAATCTGTCTCAGTGGAAATTGAAGAATATCTTCCTCAATTGCAATCCAGAGTTTGTGGTCTGGTTTCCTAATCCAGTCGATTATCCTATGTAAGTGGACAGCACGGACAAAGGATTGAGGGGAAGGCATATCAATGCCTCCCTGTTTCTGGGGGAGCTGAAGAATAGAATATTTTATCCTAGGTTTCTTATTATTCCAGATATATCTGGAAAATAATCTATTTAGTTTAACATAGAAGTTGCTGGGTATGTTAATAGGTAAGGTTTGTAGGAGATAAGTTATTTTGGGCCATATAAGGCATTTTGCTATATGTAAGGTGTCGTCCAGTTCTCTAACGTTTTAGAGATATCTTTAAGCAGTGGGAGAAAGTTGTCTTTATAGAGTGCTTGCAAATTAGAGGAGATTTTGACACCCAGAAATTTAATAGAAGGTTGTTTCCAATCAAATGGGGAGTTTTTAGACAGTCGGGCTGCGAGGGCAGTGGGGATGGAAATGTTAAGGGCTTGCGATTTACTGAGGTTAACCTTGAAGTTAGACAATGTCCCAAAATCATCAAAAATAGATTCAATTAGTGGTAAGGCTGAAGATGGGTTAGAGACTAACAGCAATAAGTCATCCGCGTAGGCTGCCGCCTTGTGCTCCCGACCTCCACATCGTATCCCAGAAATTCCAGGTTCTTGCCTTATCTTCTGAAGGAGAGTTTCCATTGTCAGGACAAAGAGTAAAGGTGACAATGGGCAACCTTGTCTGGTGCCGTTAGAGATCGGGAACACAGGCGACAGCACACCATTGATCAGTATCCTGGCGGAAGGGCGGTCGTACATTGTGAATATAGCTTGAACGAAGGAAGAGGGAATACCAAATGCCAGTAATGAAGCCTTTAAAAATTCCCAGTCCACTCGATCGAACGCTTTTTCAGCGTCGGTACTAAGTAAAAGCAGGGGGATTTCTTTTGTTGAGCATAGGTGATAAGGTGTAAAATACGGTATATATTATCTTTCCCTCCCTTCCCATCACAAAGCCTACTTGATCGGGTGCGATTAACAAGGGCAGTGACGATTGTAGTCTATGGGCAATAATTTTGGCATAAAGTTTCAAATCAAAGTTCAAAAGAGAGATGGGGCGGTAGTTGCCGCATAGACTGGGGTCTTTTCCGTCTTTGTGAATTATAGTAATCTGTGCCATTAAGGTCTGTTCGTGAAAGGGGTACCATTTAAGGCTGAATTATACAGCTTAACTAAATATGGGGACAGCGTGTCTATATAGGAGGCGTAATAGAAAGCGGTCAAACCGTCCGGGCCCGGGCTTTTATTCTTAGGAGACGATAAAATCGCCTCTCTGACCTCAGTGATAGAGATCGGGGAGCAGAGACTAGATGCTTGGGAAGGGGTGATTTTGGGAAGGCAAAGAGAGGCCAAAAATTCTGAAATGATTTCTGACCTAGAGGTTGAAAGTACGTTTCGGGATTATCTAGATTATAAAGAGCCTTATAAAATTTACTGAACTCATTTGCAATATCCATAGTTTTATGAAAGGTATCACCCCTGTTGTTCTTAACAGTTGTGATAAAGGATTTGGCCTTCCGTTGCTTAATTTGAGCCAGCATAAATCTGGTGGGTTTGTCGCCATGGGCGTAATGTTTGAATTTAGCGGACAAATAGGCCTTAGCAGAGTGCAGGTTCAGCAAATTTTTAAGCTCGGTGCGAAGTGTAGTTAATTCTGTTAAGTGGGCTGACTGGAGAGACTTTTGTGCAATCTCTCAAGACGAGAGATCTTCACTTGGAGATCAGATATCTGTTTTGTTTTAATCTTGTAGGTATATGCCGAGAGAGAAATGAGCTCGCCTCTAACATATGACTTATGTGCTTCCCACAGTGTTTGCACAGAAACCTCTCCATTGTCATTGTTCTTAAAGAATTCCATCAACCGGAGTTGATCTTTTGAATATTTTTAGGGGTTTCAATAGCAGATCGTTTAGGCGCCATCCTTTATGGGGTAAAGGTGTATGTGGGAGTGAGTAAATCAATTCTACAAGGGCATGGTCCGAGAGAACCTGCGATTTAATAGTCGCTGCTTGACAATATTGCAAGTGAGCGGTCGGAAGAAATAAGTAATCTAATCTACTATATGATTTATGCGGTGCAGAATAATGAGTGTAGTCCTTCGTGGATGGGTTTAGTGCTCTCCATGAATCAGTTAAATATAGCGACTGCAAAGCACGGGACAATTTCGCAAGAGCTTTAAAGCGGATGATGGACCTACCACTAGATGTGTCTATTATAGGGTTTAGCGCAATATTAAAATCGCCACCCAAGAATAAGGTGCCCTCAGAAAAGGAAGAGAGTTTCTTTAGCGTCTTT
This sequence comes from Bufotes viridis, assembly GCA_033119425.1. NCBI lineage: Eukaryota > Metazoa > Chordata > Amphibia > Anura > Bufonidae > Bufotes > Bufotes viridis. The sequence goes on from CM065591.1 coordinate 347,067,800, forward strand.
ATCAGCCAAGTAACTTGATCTACATTAGGGGCATAAATGTTCCCTATAGATACAGTTGATGTTCCTATTTTCCCTTTGATGAAACCACTGTGAATAAAACAGTCTATTCATAGTCGGAATCTTATTCCTCTTAAAGTGAGTCTCTTGCAAGAGACAGATGTCAGCCTTGTTCCTCCTAAGGAAGTGTAACACCTGGCCTCTTTTGGACGGTGAGTTAAGCCCCTGAACATTGTATGTTACAATCTTAATACTTGCCATGGTATGGAGAATAGAAGTAGAGTCGCTGCCACTCTGAGCCAGATAAGGAGTCTGTCAGCTGGGGAGGCGAGCTTGCGGTGGGAATAAAGGAGAGAGGGGGAGGGTAGGAAGAAACACTGGGGAGACACAAATACAGTGTAGTTAAGCAAAAATGCAAACCATAGAAAAATACAGAGCATGAACATATCCATGAAATAGGACGGTCAATCTGACCAGAAGTATATGGTAACATATCATTTCTGATTAACAAACAGATTGAGCCTGTAGGGCCCAACTTCTGAACTTAAAACTAAGTGTACACTTATAGTCCCAAGAGGACTGATGGTGAGTGGGGTCTAGTGTGAGAGTAGAGAGAAAGGGTAGTTAGAAAGAAAGGTGGAATTGAAGAAAAATGAGAGGAAGATCATATAAAGGATTCCTGTACGGTCGTATATGTACAGATTAAAGAGAGTGAAAGAAGGATGCCTATTTTGCTGGTATAGAAGGAAGAGTGTAGGAGTAAAGGAGTGTACAAAAGTGTTCATGTCAGTGAGTGAGAGAAGAAGAGTACAAGTAAAGCATCTCAATTACAGTAGAACACATATGTCAATGATGCTGCATTTCCTATCAACCCTCATCAGGAATGATGCTTTTCGGTGCTAGCTTGCCCAATTTCTTTCTTGATTTCGCAGCACGGGCAGAAGGGGCGTCCTCCCAAGGTGTCGCTGGGGGCATATGGGGCAAATTGTCCAGATCTTTAACTACTGCCCAGTCTGGAATCTGCAAATCAGGAAGGTCTAAAGCGCCGTAAACTCCTGGGAGGTCAGCTGGGGTACGGACAAGAAACCTCCTACCACCGGACGTGAACCCCAATCCAAATGGGAACTGCCATGTGTATTGGATCCCTTTGGACCGTAAGGCAGTGGTCAGTGGTTTGAGTGTTCTACGCTTGAGGAGAGTCTGTGGAGAGAGGTCTTGGTAAATGTGGATATGTGCATCTCCGACCGTCACTGGAGAAGAGGATCTGGAGAGGCGCATGATTTCTTCCTTAACAGGGAAGTGCAGCAAGCGACATATTACGTCTCTGGGGGTCTGTGTCTTTGGTTTCTTCCTCAACGCTCTGTGTATGCGTCAATCGCGATTTCACCATTGAATGTCGGGCCTAATATGGTCAGGAAGAGATCTGTTACAGTGGCAGACAAACTGGAGCTTTTGACAGATTCCGGAAGGCCTCTTATACGCAAGTTATTTCTGCGGCCCCTGTTTTCTTGGTCTTCTAGAGCGTCGAATGCCACATTTAAGTAATTTTGGCAAGAGGTGAAGCTAGATGCTAGGGCTTGGGTGTAGTTACATAAAGATGTCTGCGTCGACTCTAGTTGTTCCACCCTGGCACCCAAATGTTTGATGTCATGTTTAATATCCTGAAGATCTTTGGATAGAGGTTCAAGAGCTTTAGACAACGCAGCCTCTAATGACTTTTGCAAAAATGAGCGAGAGACAGGTAGCGAATCCTTTTGTGCTGTCACATCAGCATCACTTTCAGAATCATCCCCCGTATCAAGCTGAGCGGCAGGAAGGGTTTCTTTAGAGGGAGTGTTCAGCTTTGGGCGCGGGCTCTTTTTCCTCATGTATTTTTCCATTTCCCCTTTCGCTGCTGACGATTTTTGAAGAGTATTAGAGTGTTTGGGATTAGGGTTCCCAATTTTCACCATCATATAGTGTATCTTTATGAAAGTTGTGGCCCGTGTGGCTGAGCCAGTTAGAAAGTCATCTCCCAGTCAGAGAGCGCAAAAGAAAAAAAAATTGTGGCACTAAGACCACTCAGTAGCGTGCAGAATAAATGTGCGGACCAGTTATCAATCTGACAGAGCTAGTCCTAAAATATTTGAGCTATGCTCTAATGGAGGGAGGCCGTATATGGCAGTTATCTAATATTATAGGAGGCCACTTAGGGAGGCAGAAAGTCACTCACTGTGGATGTTTGCAGGCCGCAGTGTTCACAGCACTCCTGCTGTGGATAGTTCTGATGTTCCGGTGCTGAGGCGTGCGGTCTTGAACGCTGGCAGGACCGCAGATGAATCAATGCGGGGTCTGGGCCTGGGCTGTACAGGCCCCGTGCAGGATGGCGCATGGGCGGCGCAGGCCGAGTCTGGAGCAGGGCCGCCGGGTCCAGGTACTAGCAGCGGGGATCCCAGGTATGAGCCTCGGGTCCTCTGAGAGGCTTGACCGGCTGTTCTTGGTCACTGCCAGGCGCCGATCAGTTCCGGGACGGTGCCTGGGTGGCGCTGGCGCAGGCCGCACTGCGCTGCGGTTGGCGGTGGTAGGCCTCAAGTCGGGGCAGTCAGTTTTGAGCAAACCTGGCGTCCCAATTCTTTCTGGCTTAGTAGCCTAGCATGGAGGGCTCACTTACAAGGCTCCAGCGAGCGTTTTCAGCTAGGGGATCCGCCGATGAGCAAGGATTCTCTGACGGTGCAGAGGGAGCTCTCTGAGGCACGTCTCTGCTGCACGGCGGTTCGTGGATATATGTATTTTAATGTGCATTTTCAGATGAAAGGTCCTCTTTAAAACAAGTGTAGTCTAGAATTTCTTTGTTTTTGAAACAATTGTGTGTATTAGTAGAAGTAACAAATTAGTGATACAAAGCTTAACTGTTCAACTGTTAAAGGAGTTTTCTAGGTGCAGGTCCTATCTTGCTAATATGCTGCTTTTTATTTCTACTCTATCTATGAGTGTAGCATATGAGTATTTTCTTATTCTGATGCTCTCCTTGTCACGCTGCAATTGAGTAGCGCAAGGATGTGTTTTCATTGTGCTGGTGATGCACTGGGTTTCTCATCACTATGGTAAGCCAAAAAACCCACCTGGTACTGAGCATGGTGATGTCACTGGCACAAATGGGTTTTCTCTAGTGCTACAAAACGCTGTTTTGGAGGTGGGTACTATGCAAAGTAGCCTATGGCAGCACTATAGAGAGAGCACCCACCTGTGCCTCTGCTCATACAAGTGCAGTTTTATTTTTTTAGGTTTTGTGTTGTTTTATATTACATTTTAAAGCCAAAATTAGGAGTAGAGTAGAAACAGTATATATAATGTAACTGTTATATATGCTTTCTTTTCCTTTAAGTCAATGCCCTTTGGCATGTGTGACAGTAAACTAAAAAGGATAGTCTCATAACACAGTACAAGTTAAGGAACTGCCACAAAGTTAGATTTTCTTTTATGAGTAGTGGATCATAAAAGGATGGAAAGTGTAAAGGATGAATACTACATCTCCTCTTTTTTTGCATTCACTCTCAGTTTTGGCTTTCAAATCTGCATCTCAAAACCTTACCATGTAGCCATACCCCAGAGGTTAATAGGTTTTCACTTGTTAATTAAAATAAAGTCAGTACGCCAATGAATCAATTACCTGAATAATTAATGTGAAATTACTATACTATACATGTTCTCCTCTGCCTATTCCTATGCAATAATGTCACCCTGCATTCATATTTTTTTTTTTTACCTGACATCAGCTATTCAGTTCTTCATTGAACTATATGTAGTTAATCTTTATTAAACATTCTGTATATATATATTGCCATTTTTACCTATACACTTCTTTATAGATCTTGGTATACACCAGAAGATATGCATGTTTAAACTGGTAAAAGAAAACACCAAAACAATTGTTTTTCATGTTTTGTAATTCAAGATTCTAATTTTTAGCAGTGATCTTAACAGAATTTCCACTCCTAGAATTCCCAGAGTAGCCCTGAATTAACTTTATTTGTACATCTTTTGTCTAACGCATGGATTAATGTATGTGAAGTCCAGCCCCAGCCTGGAGATCCCTTTAAGGTGTTATGAACAACAGGTGTATAAACAGTTTGTCGTGATGCCAGCTGCGGTAAAGCAGGAGGAGCAGAAAGCTCCCTTTTAAGATGAGTTGTTGGTGGGACACCCAGTGTAGGATTTCCAGAGTGGTGTAGTACGGCCTACAATGACTCTGCAGATGTTGGATGCACGTGTAACGATGCTCCTACCTGAAATAACCTAGAAATTCCAGACGTGGCCACCTGAAGCAGAGCAAAGGGTATTTTAACATGGATGATAAAATAATGAATTGGGTCCAGATTGGTTATAAAGTTCAAACACAGCTTTACTTGAATAAACTTGTCTTCAAAACAATTTCTTGTACTTTCCTGATTCCCAGCAGGCATTGGCAAACTTTGGCAGGCTGGTAAAAACTTGTGGCTCTGCTATATCTGTTGCTATCTCTCTCTGCTGTACTTTAGGTTTGAAAGGTTAAAAAGAATCCTTTCTATTACTTACTTTGGTTTAAGTCCTTAGCTTTCTCTTTGCTTGTAACTTATCTTTGTAAAGTCACCGGTGTATCCCAAGGAATCTTTTCCTGGCTTTAGGCGATGTTAAACTGACAGGGGCGAGTCTCTCACCAAACAACCTCCCTCATGCAGGGGATCACTCACTCTGACCTCTATCTATCTTCCTGCCCTCACTGGGAAGGCATAGAGACTGGAAACTAGTTCCAGTCTCTGCCAGTGTAGCACTACCAAGCTTTGCTACCACCCCTGGTAAACCAAGCACATTACATGAACATACTCAGATAATATAACAGTAGATGCACAATATGGAGGACTTGAAATAAACGCATTAAAAATGACCTTGTTAGTGCATATACAGACAGAAGAAGGGACTGGGTGTGGTAATGCCACTCGGGGGCGTTACATCCCCCTTTACTTAAAGGCAAGCTGTCCTCGGCTTATGCTTAGGAGGAAGAAATATGAATACATATATATAGGTGAATATACTGCAAGGGTATTAAAAAATGAATTGCAATACTACTGCTGACAATGGCTACCAAAAGGTTTCTCTGCCAGTAAGAGTAGGGTTTCTAGCAATGGTTTCCCTCTCAGGTATAACCAGAGAATCAAAAGGTACAAAATACAAAATTTCCTTAAGGCGGTGAGCAAGGCCATTGGACACAAATTAGCAGGATGGGATACTGGGTTTCTCCTAACACTCCCTTGAGGGTGAGTTACTCCCTCTAAACACATCTATTATCAGCGGGTTACCCTTGAAAGATGTTTTGACTGCTTGTGACTTTACCACTTTGTCCTCCTTGTGCAGCAACAATACATAACAATACCTTGGCTTTCTAGCTAACAGAAGGAAAATTACAGGACCATTAGTATTTTTTAGGCTAATAGCATAAAGTCCAAAGTCCATACAAATGTGCATAACAACATACTGTGGTACCTGTAAATAAATACACACAATAGGCATAAAATCCTTGAATGTTGCTGAACCTGTAAAAACTGTTAGTGCAAAAATAGTGCAAAAATACGAAAGTAGGAATCACAAAGAGCTCAGGTATATGTTTGAGTCTATTCTTTGGGTGCTTAGCATGTATTGTTGCAAAACGGGAACTTAAAATGTACAAAGTTATTTGTAATCCAATTGGTAATCCATATGGGGAAAAAAAAAGAATGTTGTGCACAACCAAATGCAACTTAGAGGTAGTTATGGGATAAAGGATAGAGTTCATAAAATCCATGAACAAAAATGAGTGGATAAAAACAAAATATACCCACAAATATTCCCAAGGTGTGTCCATAGCTTCACGCTTATTGTCTCTGTAACTAAACCGCTGTTTCAAAGGATTCCCCTTGTTGGTCCATTGGGATCTCCGCAAGGGCAGTTCAGAGTCATCGGGGGTAGAGGCGGTGTCTGGGACTTGTGCAGGAGGATCAGCCGCATGACTTGTCGCTGTAGATGTACTAATCCCAGGAAGTGGCATCAAAACTTGAATTTGAGGCTGGAGAAACCAATGAAGGGGGTCGAGCATGGAAGGTAACTCTGCTGGAGTCTCACTTTCTGAAGACAATGGCAGTTTGGGCAACCTATCCATTTTTCTTGGTTGCTCCGGAACAGGTTCCTGCAGGCATTTCATTAGCCTGTTGCGGTGTACTCGCTGAGTACCTTTATCTTCTCTCCAGATTTAGTAGACTTTTGATGAGGAAGTAGAAGTGCTGCCTGATGGTGGCTTCCGTTTTTTGGGTTCCAAAGTGACCAGACCTATTATGGTTAGTGTTGAGTGTACCCCAACTGTAAAGTTCGGGTTCGTACCGGATATTAGGGATTTTTGTACCCAAACCCGAACCCAAACTTTTCCATCAAAGTTTGGGTTCGAGTTCGTGTCCGTCCATATAATAAAGCTTGTTGAAAGGCTGTAGGGCAGCCAATCAACAAGCGTTTAAGATATTTGCTCTTAGAAGCCATCACAGCCATGCCTACTAATGTCATGGCTGTGATTGGCCAGTGCAGCATGTGACCCAGCCTCTATATGAGCTGGAGTCATGTAGCACCGCAAGTCACGTCAGCTCTTACTATTGTAGGGATAGGATGCTGCTGCTGTGAGGGAGAGATTAGGAAAGAATCTGATATCAGAGCTTGGTGTTAAGTCTGCGATCTACAACTGTTTTTTTTTGTGGGTGCAATGCTAAATTTTTGTACCCTGCCCTGAGCCCGGTGACACAGAAAAATAAGTTTTAATCCGTCTGTTAGTTAGGTGGGCGTCGTTTGTGCAAGTGACAATATTGCTAGGGACAATAATTTAATCCTGTTCTTGTAGTTCAGTGGGTGACATATACACATTTTATAAGTGCACCTGCACTGCATATGTGTCAGGGGAAGGGGGAATAATATAGGTAATCCATCTGTGAGTTCAGGGACCCAGGGGGTGACATATTCACATTTTTTTCTGTAAAGTACCGCTGTGCTACATATGTGACAGTGTAATAAATTCAGTAAATCCATTTGTTAGATTCTGGGAGGACAAATTTATATTTTTTGCTAAAAAGTACGTTTTCGGCCTGCACTGCATTTCTGAGAGTGGAATATAATCAGTAAATACAACTGGGACATTGTGGGTGGAAAAAAAAAAAATCACTTTCTTTTTGCCATAAAGTACATTTGCGGCCTGCACTACATTTCTGGGAGAGCGAAATTTAATTAGTAAATACAACTGGGACATTGACATTCACAAGTGGCTTTGAGGGTGTGTTCCTGCTGCACTGCATACCTGACAGGGAAATATATTCTGTAAATTCGAGTTTAGATTGTTGGGTGCTGTAGTTATTTGCTATAAAATCTCCATGATGTCTCCATGATAAATCTGCAGCGCATGTAGCTTCTACACAATTTCAAAATAATCCTTCAGCGGGGCGAATAGATGCCGGATGACCGGGACGCTCCATGACCCCTTTTTTCTATCAAACTACCCCTGCACAGCTTACCTGACTCGGAAATATATTCTGTAAATCCGGCTGCATTAGATTGTTGGGTGATCTGTACCCCTTTTTTCGTTCACACTACCCCTGCTCTGCATACCTAACTGGGAAATATATTCTATTAATTCGGCGGCGTTTAGATTGTTGGGTGATCTGTACCCCGTTTTTCTTTCACACTACCCCTGCACTGCATACCTGACTAGGAAATATGTTCTGCATGCTGGTAGATGCGCTGCTGATGGCATTCCCACCTGACACCGGGGGCTCAGTGGAAGCACAAGGTGAAGGCAGAGGAGGAGGAAGAAGTCACCAACGCAGCTGGGTCACCGCCAGCACCTCAGAAGTCAGGGTTAGCATTGTCGAAATGTGTAAAAGCTTTGTCAGCACTCCACAAGAAACAGCACCACCAGCTGATATGGAACGTCTTAGCAGGAGGCAGCATTCCAGCAACATGGTGGAACAGTTTGTGTGTACACGCCTACACATACTGACTGATGGGTCTGTCCCATTCAACTTCTGGGTCTCCAAATTGGGCACATGGCCTGAGCTTGCCCTTTACGCCTTTGAGGTGCTGGCCTGCAGCCAGTGTATTGTCTGAATGTGTGTTTAGCATGGCAGGGGGCGTTATCACAGACAAGCTCATCCGCCTGTCCACAGCCAATGTGGACAAGCTCACGTTCATTAACCACATCAGCCCCCCTAGCTTAAACACCCTTAATGACCAGACCACTTTTTACAATTCTGCACTACACTACTTTCACCGTTTATTGCTCTATTATACAACTTACCACCCAAATGAATTTTACCTCCTTTTCTTTCATTTGGTGGTATTTCATTGCTGCTGACATTTTTACACCTAGGTTGCAAAAAAGTGTCACACATGTGGTATCGCTGTACTCAGGAGAAGTAGGGCAATGTGTTTTGGGGTGTATTTTTACATATATGGGGGGCATTTTTACGCATTTGGATTCTCACGCTTTAGGGCCCCTAAAATGCCAGGGCAGTATAAATACCCCACATGTGACCCCATTTTGGAAAGAAGACACCCCAAGGCATTCCGTGAGGGGCATGGCGAGTTCACAGAATTTTTTTAGTTTTTTTGGCACAAGTTAGCGGAAATTGATTTATTTCTTTTTTTCTTTACAAAGTCTCATATTCCACTAACTTGTGACAAAAAATAAAATTTTACATGAACTCACCATACCCCTCACGGAATACCTTGGGGTGTCTTAGTTCTAAAATGGGGTCAAATGTGAGGTTTTTGTACTACTCTGGCATTTGAGTGTCTCCGCAATCATTACATGTATGGCCAGCATGAGGAGTTTCTGCTATTCTCCTTCTATTGAGCATACTGGTAATGAGATTTTTTTTTTTCCGTTCAGCCTCTGGGCTGAAAAAATAAATAAATGAATGGCACAGATTTCTTCATTCGCATCGATCAATGTGGATGAAAAAATCTCTGCCAAAATCAGTGACTGCGGTGCAGTGGGCTGGGCGCTAACTAACTTAACATGTAGCTAACTAACTGGCGGTGATAAGGGACCTTTATGCCCCATTCACACGTCCGCAATTCTGTTTGCGGAATGGAATTGCGGACCCATTGATTTCTATGGGGACAGACTTTATCCCGCTCGGATCTGGAATTGCGGATCCGCACTTCCGGGTCTGCACTTCCGTTCCCCAAAAATATAGAACATGTCCTATTCTTGTCCGCAATTGTGGACAAGAAAAGGCATTTTCTATATAGTTCTGGCAATGTGCGGATCTGTAAAATGCGGAAAGCACATTGCCGGTGTCCGTGTTTTGAGGATCCGCAAAACACATATGGACGTCTGAATGGAGCCATACAGGGGGGTGATCAATGACAGGGGGGTGATCAGGGAGTCTATATGGGGTTATCAGGGGTTAATAAGGGGTTAATAACTGACAGGGGGGGTGTAGTTTGGTGCTTGGTGCTACTTTATATAGCTACCTGGTCCTCTGGTGGTTTATCCCAGCAAATGGGACCACCAGAGGACCAGGTAGCAGGTATATCAGACGCTGTTAACAAAACAGCGTCTGATATACATGTTTGATGCAATGTATTTTACATCTACAGCATGCCAGCGATTGATCATCGCTGGCAGGCTGTAGTATAACTGCCGAGCTGTGTGCTGCTGTGAACGCGCACGCACGCACGCGTACACAGCAAATCTCGCGTCTCGCGAGATGACGCACGGATACGTCCAGGAAGAGTAAACCAGCTGCTGCCTGGACGTATCCGTGCATTAGGCGGTCTACAGCTGGTTAAAATGAACCAGGCATGGATCCCACGGGACTCTTCCGTACCGTGTGTAGAATAGACATGTATACTGGCCTCACCCAGCCTTTGTTATACTCCAGCACACTTTCTCTTTGTTTTCTTTTCTATATTTTCTAATGTTTTGGGGTGTACCCAAATAAAAAAAATTAATAAATAGTGTTGCGACTACCTTCTCCGCCACTGCCTCCTCAACAACCTACTCCATATGGAACTCCTCCTACTAGTTCAAGATTATTTTTTTTATTTTTTTTGTATTTTATGTTATTTTAAATCATTTCCCTATCCACATTTATTTGCAGGGTAATTGTCCAGCTCTTACCCTCATTTTTCTTCCTTTTGCAGCCTTCTAGCCTTTTCCATTACTTTTGTAGAGCCAAAGTTTGGGTCCCCATTTACTTCAATGGGGTTTGGTCTCAGAGTCAAGTTCGGGTCCCGAACTTGAACTTTGCGATGAAGTTCGGCCGAATTCGGCGAACCCAAACTTCTAGGTGTTCACTGAACTCTAGTTATGGTACATATCCATGACCATCTTGGCATCCCTTCGGGGCACCACTATCTGGTGGAGGCGCTAATAGGTAACTGCATCAAGCGTTCTCCTGAGGAATAGATCTCGCTGTATGAAGAGCATTCTCCGTTGTCACCAGAGGCGAAGTAGTTCCGAGTCAGCTCTCCGCTGCCAGATTCTCTCCGGTACGCGGCAACTAGAAAAGTAATCCAACAGTTCCCTGATAACTCTACTCTCTGCTTGTAGCTGGAGCCAGAGCTCTTTCTCTACTGGAGGTGAGGGACCACTAGTCCTTGGAGCACTAGAGGCTTGGGAGGCCTGGTGCTCAGTGCGTAGAGATTCCTGCCGTGCAAATCAGGAGTATAACATTAGCATTTCCACATCTTCCCACTGATCATCCTTGGAAATGAGTTCCTTCTGGGCAGGTAGCCTGGATAAGGCATCAGCGTTGTCATTAGCTTTGCCTATCCGTACTTAATGGTAAAGTCGAAGTTCGCCAGTCTAGAGGCCCATCGTTGCTCTAGAGCTCCCAGGCGTGAAGTGTTCAAGTGAGCCTGTGGATTATTATCGGTGTAGACGGTGAAAGGTGTGACTGCCAGACAATCCTTGAACTTATCAGTTACAGCCCAGACCAAGACCAGGAATTCCAGATTGAAGGCACTATAACTGTGGTCATTCCGCTCTGGTTTTCATAAAGATCTGCTGGCATAGTTGATGACTCTTTCAGTTCCGGCTTGAGTCTGAGATAATACGGCTCCTAAACCTTTCTTACTTGCGTCTGTATAGAGACAGAATGGTAGGCTATAGTCAGGGTAGCCCAAGACTGGTGGCTCCGTGAGTTTTTCTTTAAGCAGTCTCTTGCTCTTCATTCCATTCTAATGGTATTTTAGCATTCTGACTGCCTTTGGGATGACCCTTCAAAAGCTCCTGGATAGGGTCCGCAATTTAAGCGAAGTGTTGGATAAATCTCCGGTAGTAATTTGCAAATCCCAGGAAGCTCTTGACCTCTTTGACGGTCTTAGGAGCGGGCCAGTTTTGTACTGCTGCTATCTTATTAGGATCTTGTTTCACACCTTCTGCGCTCACAACATGTCCCAGATACTTCACTTGGGGTTTCAGCAAGTAACACTTTGAAGGTTTTACCTTTAATCCATATGGAGCCAGAGTCTGGAATACATCTGCCAAGTGCTGTAAATGCTCTTCGTAGGTCTTGGAGTAGACGATCCCATCATCCAAGTATACCAATACGGATTCAAAGTTTTTGTGTCCAAGGCATCTTTCCATAAGTCTCTGAAATGTATCAGGGGCATTACACAGCCCAAATGGCATGTTGTTGAACTCGAACAGACTCATTGAGGTAGTAAAAGTGCTTTTTTCTTCATCCTCTGGTGCCATGGGGACTTGCCAGTACCCACTGGTTAAATCCAAGGTTGGGAAATAGGCAGCAGATCCCAGGCTTCAAGAGACGCCTCAATTTGTGGCAAGGGGTACACGTCCTTGTGAGTTATGTTGTTAATTTTGTGATAATCCACGCAGAAACGGATGGTTCCGTCCTTCTTTACCAGGACCAAAGGGGCAGCCCAGGGGCAGTGACAATCCTGGATGACATTAGCTGTCTTCATGTCCTTAACCATTTTCTTCACCTGCTGGTATAGAGCTGGAGGCACGGGCCTACATATATCTTTCTTTAATTGTAGGATTAGTGCCAGTTGGAATACTGTACTTTATCTAGCTGGTTTGACCATAGTCCAAGGAGTGTTTGCTGAAGACTTGGTGGTGCTCCTTGGCTAAGTCCAACACACCATTGAGTTGTTCGGCGGTGGTGGCATCTCCAATGTGTAGTTTGGCTCACCAAGGCTGCTCAGGCAGATCTTTGGCTACTTCCACTGTTTAAAGCGCTTGTTGTGAAGCAGCAGTAGGGGAATCCAGGACGTATTGTAGAATCACCACTGGATAATATTTCTTCAATTCCACAGCTTCATCACTTAGATTGACCAAGCGTATGTGTACTCTTCCATGTGATACAGTAACCATGCTCCTGGCCACTCGGACAAGATGGTGATCTTTTAATTGTAGGGGCTCCACGAGGGCCTTGTGATCCTGGCCTCAGAACCCAATGTAAGCTCGGCACCAAATCAGGGTTTCTGTTCCAAGTTGAAGTCTAATAGGTTGAGCATCCTTGATGCGAACGCAGCAGATTTCTCCCTGTCGGTTACTGAATTTTTGTTGAGCAGTTAACACTTGCATAGTCTGGTGTATGACACGTTGAATCACACTGGGTGCAGTTAGTAAGTTTTTCTTCAAGGCCTCTCTGATGTGGATCCAGGATTTTGGTTTTTTTTTCAACTGGGCTCCCTTCCGACAAATTTCAAATGCGGATTGTCAAATGGTAGTCCCTTGATATCCGGTATCAATCAAAGCAGAAAACTTTACTCCGTTGATGCTAACTTCAATCACAGGGCGGCCTCCCACATATCTATGCATGAAGACTGGATTTTCGGATCTAGTATTCTTCCTCCTGAGGGGCGGTCCTTGGCCTCAGGGGATATTTATTTAACTGCCAGCAGTTCTCTTCGGTGTGTCCAGGTTTCTGACAATACAGGCATTTGCGCCTACCAATTGGCCGACATTGATATTCCCGTGGACCAGTTGGAGGATGGTCTCTTGGCGTAAGTCCCTTTCTCAGTGTTGGGTCACTGTTTCAGTTGCTCTAGCTGCTTCCTCATCCTCTCCATATTCTCAGCTAGGAGGGAGACTTGGGCCGTCTGGGCTGCCACAGCATCTGGGGCAGGTGCCTGGAACCCACACTCCACTATCTGGGCGTGGGCAGCGGGTTGCAGGAAGGGCCAGGCCTTCCTATCTTCAGAAGGTTCAGAGTGGTGATTTCTGAGTGCTGAACCGACAGCATCTTTCGCTGGCGTTTGAGAGGTTCGTCAAGGACACCTTTGATAAACTGCTCTCTGAGGGACTGATCTTGTCCCTCAGCTTCATGGGGATCTAAGTGGATAACTGCCCACAGAGCTTCTTGCAGGGATAGAGCAAAGTCTCTTAGTGACTCCATGGACTGCTGTCGTTTCCCAAAGAAACAGATCTTCAGGTCAGAGGTGGTCCTAGTGTCAAAAGGTGGTACTGAGTTGGTATAGGATCTAATTGGGGCCTGGAATTGACCTCTCGGAGCGCAGCTCCCTTGTAGTTGGCCGATCAGGATTTCCACTTTCTGGTCTTGAGTAGTGTTGAGCGAGCATGCATCGGGCATCGCGATGGTCGGCACATTGCGGTGCTCGGCCGAATATCTTGTGCTCTAGCGCAATGCTTGAGTCTCCTCCCCTCATGTTTTTTGGCTGCTACTGACACTCACGGTAATGCCGTAGCCATGTTAGTTGCTGGCATTACAGTGATTGGTTGGCCGAAACGCGTCATCGGGTACTATAAAGCACCCGATGACACGTGGTTCGGCAAACTCTTAGTCAGGGAGAGCTGTGCTGTAGAAGGGACCGATAGTGTAGGGAATTGAATTTTATTTTTTTGCTAGGCAGGGTTGGTGTTAGAGATCCAAAAGTCCTTTTAAGGACTATTGTTGTGTCTGGCAGAAATATATATTTTTTGTGCAACCTGCGCTAAATTGCGTGCAATTGTAGAGACCCAAAAGTCCTTTTCAGGAGTATCTGTTATATCTGGCAGAAATATATATTTTTAGTGCAATCTGCGCTTTATAGCGTGCAATTGTTTGGCCTCTGCAGACAGCGACATTATCTGCGCTACACCTCCTGTGTAATGTGTGTGCAGCCTAAAAATATCTGTGACATCCAGTGTACTTTGTCCGCAGACTCTGCAGACAGTGACATTATTTATAAATCCAATGATGACCAGGTATACTAATTCTTAAAACATAACTTTTACTAGATATGCCATAAAACAATTCAAAAAAAGTTTAAAAAACAAAACAAAAAAACACAACAAATTAGTGAGCAGACAAGAGGACTGAACCTCTACCGACACATTCCACTTGATCACATGTCATCTAATGATCTGATGGTAAGAGAAAATATATACGATCCTACCAGTTTCAGACGTGTGAATGGTCGTTCGGTGTGTACTGGAACGATATCCTTCACTGTAGTGGCCGAGGATATTGGGGACGGGTGCTTTGTAACACGGGTAATAGGTGGCGTAAACTGATGACCCTAGTCAATGGTTCCCTCACAACGAAGTCATTAAAGGGGACTAGTACATTTACTGCCTATAAGACACAGAGCACCCGCCCCGATAGGGGCGACCCCATACGGAACCTGTCCCTAATTAGGGGCCTATTCCCTATGTTTGCCCTCACTACATCCCTACATGCCACGTCTCGTCTCAATCAAAAGACTCATCGGGGAATCGTCAATGAAGTTCAACTGAAAAATACAAAGACAAACACACAAACAAAATAACTACCAGCACTTCTTAACACGGTTAAGTCAGTGCGCACCAACTACAAGTGCCCATGAAACACACTTATTACTTACTAGTGACGTTTAACATATACAGGTAGACAGTGGTCCCACTGTATTAGATGCAGGGAAGTGTCTCTTTCATCAAGCTGCCTCACCATTGGTGTATCTAGTGTGGAGCACGCTACACTCCGTCTCCTCCTTTTTAAAAGCGCCTTGCTCTCAAGCTCCTCCCCTACTTCCTGTCGCATGTCTGTGGAAGGCATGGCGTGCGCTCTACACACCGGAAATTGAGGATCACGTGTTCCTGGAGCCAGTGACATTACCTGTGCTACATCTCCTGTATAATGTTTGCAAATCCTAAAAATATCTGTGACATCCAGTGTACTTTTTCCATAGACGTTGCGGACAGCAACATTATCTGGCCTACACCTCCTGTTTAACGTGTGCGCATACTAAAAATATCTGTGACATCCAGTGTACTTTTTCCATAGACACTGTGGACAGCAAAATTATCTGCGCTATATCTCTTGTTTAGCATGTGCACATCCTAAAAATATCTGTGACATCCAGTGTACTTTTTCCGTAGACAGTGTCCGCTTTGGACAGTTACATTACCTGCACTATATCTCCTGTTTATTGTGTGTGCATACTAAAAATATCTGTGACATCCAGTGTACTTTTTCCGTAGACACTGCAGACAGTGACTTTATCTGTGCTACATCTGTTTAATGTGTGCGCATACTAAAAATATCTGTGACATCCAGTCCCCGTAGACGCTGGGGACAATGGCATTACCTGCTCAACATCTCCTGTATAACGTTTCCGCTTCCCAAATATCTGTGACATTGACTGTAATTTTTTCTTAGCTGCTGTAGACTGCATCGCCATTACCTGTGGTACCTCTTCTGTATAACGTTTCCACATCCCAAATATCTGTGACACTGACTGTAAATTTTCTCTTTCAGATCAGCAGCAGGCACTCGCCCCTATTGTTTTAGATGGTAAGCTCCGCAGCAGGCCCTCGCCCATAATTGTTTCCATGGTCATATCCTCAGCAGGCCCTTGCCCCTAATGTTTAAGAGAGCCAGCTCAATAGCAGACCCTCAACCATAATTTTTGCGATGGTCAGCTCAGCAGAAGGTCCTCGCCCATAATATTTTAGATGGTCAGATCAGCAGCAGGCACTTGACCCTAATGTTTTAGAGACTCAGCTCAGCAGCAGACCCTCACCCCTAATGTTTTAGATGGTCAGATCAGCAGCAGACCCTCACCCCTAATGTTTTAGATGGTCAGATCAGCAGCAGACCCTCACCCCTAATGTTTTAGATGGTCAGATCAGCAGCAGGCCCTCACCTCTAATGTTTTAGAGGGTCACCGCCAGACCCTTGCTTCTAATGTTTTTGAGGGTCACCAGCAAGCCATCAATCATAATTATTTAAGGGTGTGTATGATGCCCTCCTTCATGTGTAATAAAGGGTGTATTGAGTACCGATTCCTTGTAATTTTTGGCAGCCCCTTCACTTAGTGCATAGGCTTTATGAGTTTAGGAGTCCCACTACCTGAACAATTGTACCACAATATGAATGAGGCTCTCCTTTATGTGATATACAGGTTGTATCGGAGTGCCTCTTCCTTGTCATTTTTGGCAGCACTTGCACTTTATATACAAGTAAATATACAGGAAAGAATGTTACCTAACAATTTTTCCATCCTAAAATCCATTTTATCTTCGGTTTTGTACGTATTATTGTCAGTCTGTAAAATTGGCGTACTATTCCCAACGTTCCCAGCAGCGACCTGGGAGTCCAAGATGCATTCAGACATCTTAGCCATGCTGTTCCCGAACCATTTCAGTGGTGTTTCCATCAATTTCTGGCCTTTTCATTAGTGTTGAGCGCGAATATTCGAAAAGCGAATTTTTTTAGCGAATATCGGCACTTCGCTAATTCGCGAATATTTCGAATATAGCGCTATAAATTCGCTATTTCGAATATTCGTTTTTTTTTTTTTTTTTTTTTAGTTATATTTTTTTCTTTCCCTCTTCCCAACAGTAGTTCTTACCTGTCCTGAGGATTCCTGGCTTCCTGGCTGCTCTAGTCAGTGCCCATTGCCGCTTCTGCCGACTTCCGTGCTCATGGAGCGTCCCCATCCATGGGAGAATCTACATATACTAAAATGTACTGTCGGATTTGAGGAATTACGTTGAAATCGCAATGCGATTAATTCAAGTTATATTAATCGCATTGCGATTTTAACTTAGAGCTGAGTTTATAATGGGTCAGCTTGCTAGAATGAGCGAAGTTAACGAATTTGGAATATAGCAGCACTGCTAAGTTGAATTCGCAATGCGATTAATTTAACTTGAAGTAATCGCATTGCGATTTCAACTTGGCACTGCTAGTGCTATATTCCATATTCGTTAATTCTAGCCTATGTAAGAAAGCAGTGCTAAGTTGAAATCGCAATGCGATTACTTCAAGTTAAATTAATCGCATTGCGAATTCAACTTAGCAGTGCTGCTATATTCCATATTCGTTAACTTCGTTCATTCTAGCAAGCTGACCCATTATAAACCCAGCTCTAAGTTGAAATCGCAATGCGATTAATATAACTTGAATTAATCGCATTGCGATTTCAACGTAATTCCTCAAATCCGACAGTACATTTTTAGTATATGGAGACGTTCCCATGGTGATGGGGACGCTCCATGAGCACAGAAGTTATGGTTGGCTTGGTAGAATTAGCGAATAGCGAATATGACGAATGTATTCGTCATATTCCTCAAAACGAAGATAGCAGTATTCTACATCTTCGTTTTAGCAACCTATTCGTCAACCTCGCTAATTCTAGCAATCAAATAGGAAGGTTGACTATAGAGACAGCTGTGTTAAATTAGCTATGCGATTTTTTTTTTTTAATAGAATAATTATATTACTTGATATAATTATTATAATTATTCTATTTATTAAAAAAAAAAAATCGCATAGCGAATTAAGCACAGCTGTCTCTATAGTCAACCTTCCTATTTGATTGCTAGAATTAGCGAGGTTGACGAATAGGTAGCTAAACGAAGATGTAGAATACTTCGTTATCTTCGTTTTGAGGAATAGACGAATACATTCGTCATATTCGTCATCCTCGCTAATTCTAGATATGAAACCAATAGGAAAGTAGCCTTAAGTACAAATCGCAATATGCGATTATTTAAATCGCATGTTAATCGCGATAACTAGAAAAAATGACGAATATTCGATTTCGACGAATATGAAACGAATATTCATTCGAATATTCGCGAATTTCGTCGAAATCGAATATGGCACCTGCCGCTCATCACTACTTTTCATGTGACCCAGACACCCTCCCCTCTTCAGAGCAGGGGGTGCCTGGTTTAATGCTCAGGTTCTCCTATTGACTTCTATTGTGCTCGGGTGTTCAGTAGAGCACCCAAGCATCCTGCGGTGTTCTACTCGAGCACCTGAGCACTTTAGTGCTTAATCAACACTTATCCTGAGATACTGGATATAGCTTAAATTTAGCCAGCATTTTATCAAGGAATTCCCTGAGTAAATTGGGTTCTCATGCGTAACGCGGAAGCCAGGGTGCTCCAAAGTAATATTGCATAGTAAAAGGCATGATGCATGCGGCTACAGCTGCCACTGCAGTCCAACTGGGTGTTATCTTTGGAAGAAAAATAGTGTGGCACTCTCTGATATCAAGGAGCATATAGAAGTAAAAACATAAATGAATATTTATTAAATAAAATTATTACATAAAATAACCACTGAGGAAGGGGTAAGTTTGCAACCCCGAAACATGTTTGGTGTTTCACCCACCCAGCAACTACGCCAAGGAACAGCGAACAGTGAAGAGGTCTGAGGAGCATATATCAATTATCTGCAGAAGCACCCGCAGAGGCACAGGCTCGGTAAAGCGGCAAAGCACGGCACGGCATCACAGTGCAGATATCCCACGTGCAGCAAGCTACCGTGCGCGCGGACTCTGTTTAACTGAAGGGCTCCCGATACCGGAGTGTGGAGATAACTACATTTTGCACTACGCAGAGATCCATCCTAGACCTCGAGACCCCGGTAAGACTGTTCTAATTTGTTACAACATAGCGATCGCCTTCATTGACTTTTAGCGGGACACCGCTATCATAAGAGTCAGAGTGGGATGCCATTCAAGACACATTATCCAACTGACTTTACTGGCAACGAAAGTTTATCTCTCAATAAGAGACTACCGTTTACAGCTGTTTTTGGATAATCATCTTATACCCTTTTTATTGCATTGCACTTATGCGAGTTTTTACCTTGAGGCTTATTACTTATCAGTCATCATGGTATAAATAGACTTACCTTTATACTTGGGTTCGGTCTGTTAATAATTCTATGTAATAATTTTATTTAATAAATATTCATTTATGTATTTCCTTCTATATGCTCCTTGATATCAGAGAGTGCCACACTATCTTTCTTCCATTTATCTACATTTTGTGTGGAGCGAGTGACTCCACCTGTGTAGTGCACCTCCTCCCAGATATCCTATATTCTAGTGCGACATTTACCTCTCAGTTTGTGGGTGTTATCTTTGCTGTCAGACATCGCTTTTGGTATCCTGTACCAGACTATAGGGTTAATCGTAGACTAAATAGCGATTTAAGTGTGTGTTGCTATGGGCAATGGTAGTAGAATTGGTGCGTGGCTCCTTTAAGAGTCGCTTGGGAAGTACAATGCTTGGCATGAGGATAACAGTCCAAAACAGTCTTAAATAACGTTCTTTTCCCCAGCAGTATCGACACACAGTTTTAACGTTTCACGAATCCTGTTCTTTAGTATAATGGTATGCTGCACACAGAATGGTATTGTCAGAATCCTGTTTGTGACACCAGCTGCGGTAACATTCGTATAAACAGTTTGTAGTGACGCCAGCTGAGGTAAAGCAGCAGGAGCAGAAGGCTCCCTTTTAAGATGAGTTGTTGGTGGGACACCCAGTGTAGGATTGCCAGAGTGGTGTAGTACGGCCTACAATGTCTCTGCAGATGTTGGATGCATGTGTCACGATGCTCCTACCTGAAATATCCTTGAAATCCCAGACATGGCCGTCTGAAGCAGAGCAATGGGTAGTTGAACTTGGATGATGAAAGAATGAATTGGGTCCAGACTTGGTTATAAAGTTCAAACACAGCTTTACTTGAATAAACTTGTCTTCAAAACAATTTATTGTACTTTCCTGATTCCCAGCAGGTATTTGAAAACTTTGGCAGGCTGGTAAACACTCTTGGCTCTGCAACATCTGTTGCTATCTCTCTCTGCTGTACTTTAGGTTTGAAAGGTTAAACATGAATTATTTCTCTTACTTTCTGCTGTATGAATAAGCTGGCTAAAGTCCTCAGCTTTCTCTTTGCTTGTAACTTATCTTTGTAAGGTCGCTGGTGTACTCCAAGGAATTTCTTCCTGGCTTTAGGCAATGCTCACCTGACAGGTGCAAGTCTCTTTCAACCTCCCTTATGTAGGGGATCACACACTCTGACCTCTATCTAACTTACTGCCCTCACTGGGGAGGCATAGAGACTGGAACCTAGTTCCACTCTCTGCTAGAGTAGCACTGCCAAGTTTGCTGCCACCCGCTAGTAAACCAAGCACATTACGTGAACATAATCAGATAGTATATCAGATTCCCTTACGTCCTACAAGCAGCACAGATGGGGTTAACCACCCCCCGTGGACTGGTAGGACAGGCGGAATGTTTATTGAGCCCAAGACTAATAAATCAATTTAACAATTAAGTATTCCCTTAAAAGGAGGGAGTCACTGTGTTTTTTTCTCTGTGCTCCCGCAGCCAAATCCATGGCCCTGGGGTCGGCGGCCCATAGGCCTTTGTGGCGGGACCTGGTTTCCTCACGAGTGGCTTCTTTCATTCAATATCCATGAGATTCAAACTATCCGGCTAGCCCTCCTTCACTTAGCCCCTCAGATCCAGGGCAAAGCGGTGAAAGTCCAGTCAGATAATATGACTGTGGTACTTTACATCCTAGGCGGTTTGTTCCCCTCTTTCTTATGGAAAGTGCGGGGAGACTTCTTTTCGTTTGGGTAACGGCATTGCCCTTTCCTAGGTACCTTGTCAGTTTGGCCGGCAGCTTATCTGCTGCCGACCTGGCGCAGTTGCACCTGGCTGGTCATGGAGGGCCTTTCAGACAAGAAGGTGAAGAGAAGAGTTGAGCGAACACCTGGATGTTCGGGTTCGAGAAGTTCGGCCGAACTTCCCGAAAATGTTCGGGTTCGGGATCCGAACTCGGCCCGAACTTCATCCCGAACCTGAACCCCATTGAAGTCAATGGGGACCCAAACTTTTAGGCACTAAAAAGGCTGTAAAATAGTACAGGAAAGGGCTAGAGGGCTGCAAAAGGCAGCAAAATGTAGATAGATGTCCTGCAAACAAATGTGGATAGGGAAATTAATTAAAATAACATAAAATAAATAAAAATTAACCAATATTAATTGGAGAGAGGCCCCTTGGCAGAGAATCAGGTTTTAAGTCACCCACCAATGGAGAAGGTCACTTTCAGTTATTTAGGCCCCAGCAACCAGACAGAGGAGAGAGGTCCCATAGCAAGGAATCATGTGTCATATCACCCACCACTGGAGAAGGCCACTTTCAGTTATTTAGGCCCCAGCACCCAGACAGAGGAGAGAGGTCCCACAGCAAGGAATCATGTGTCATATCACCCACCACTGGAGAAGGCCACTTTCAGTTATTTAGGCCCCAGCACCCAGACAGAGGAGAGAGGTCCCACAGCAAGGAATCATGCGTCATATCACCCACCACTAGAGAAGGACACTTTCAGGTATTTAGGCCCCAGCACCCAGATTGAGGAGAGGTTCATTCAACAGGGTAAAGTTAAAAAAATGAGGATTCAATAAAGAAGTGCTCCGGAGTACAAGAATACGTGGTTGAGGGGGAGGCAGTTATAAATGTCTATTCTGCACAAGGGAGAGACAGGTCCTGTGGGATCCATGCCTGGTTCATTTTTATGAACGTCAGCTTGTCCACGTTGGCTGTGGACAGGCGGCTGCGTTTATCAGTAATGACGCACCCTACCGTGCTGAATACACGTTCAGACAAAACGCTGGCCGTCGGGCAGGCCAGCACCTCCAAGGCATAAAATGCTAACTACGGCCACGTGGACAATTTGGAGACCCAGAAGTTGAATGGGGCCGAACCATCAGTCAGTATGTGGAGGGGTGTGCAGACGTACTGTTCAACCATGATAGTGAAATGCTGCCTCCTGCTAACACGTTCCGTATCAGGTGGTACTGCAGTTAGCTGTGGCGTGGAGACAAAACTTTTCCACTTTTCTGCCATGCTAACCCTGCCCTCAGAGGAGCTGGCCATGACACAGCTGTGTTGGCGACCTCTCGCTCCTCCTCTGCCGTCGACTTGGGCTTCCACCTGTTCCCCTGTGACATTTGGGAATGATCTCAGGAGCGCGTCTACCAGCGTGCGCTTGTACTCGCGCATCTTCCTATCACGCTCCAGTGCAGGAAGTAAGGTGGGCACATTATCTTTGTACGGGGATCCAGCAGGGTGGCAACCCAGTAGTCCGCACACGTTAAAATGTGCGCAACTCTGCTGTCGTTGCGTAGGCACTGCAGCATGTAGTCGCTCATGTGTGCCAGGCTCCCCAGAGGTAAGGACAAGCTGTCCTCTGTGGGAGGCGTATCGTCATCACAGGTCTCGCATGGAGGCCTAATCATTGGTGGTGAAGTGGTGCTGTTCCGCAGTGCGACTGACACGTGCGTGCTGCAGCTGAAACTCCACTATGGCCTGCTGCTGCTCTCACAGTCTCTCCAGCATGTGCAAGGTGGAGTTCCACCTGGTGGGCACGTCGCAAATGAGGCGGTGAGCAGGACGGCCGAAGTTACGCTGTAGCGCAGACAGGCAAGCAGCGGTAGGATGTGAACGCCGGAAGCGCGCACAGACGGCCCGCACTTTATGCAGCAGCTCTGACATGTTGGGGTAGTTGTGAATGAACTTCTGCACCACCAAATTCAGCACATGCGCCAGGCAAGGGATGTGCGTCAAAGCGGCTAGTCCCAGAGCTGCGACGAGATTTTGCCCATTATCGCACACCACCAGGCCGGGCTTGAGGCCCACCGGCAGAAACCACTGGTCGGTCTGTTGTTCAATACCCCGCCACAACTCCTGCGCGGTGTGGGGCCTGTCCCCCAAACATATGAGTTTCAGAATGGCCTGCTGACGTTTCCCCGGGCTGTGCTGAAGTTGGTGGTGAAGGTGTGTGGCTGACTGGATGAGCTGGTGGAAGAAGAGGAGGAGGAAGCTGAGTAGGAGGAGGAGGCTACAGGAGGTAAAGAATGATGCCCTGCGATCCTTGGTGGCGGCCCAGCCGCCACTTTATTTACCCAGTGTGCAGTGAGGGAGATATAGCATCCCTGGCCGTGCTTACTGGTCCACGTATCTGTGGTTAGGTGGACCTTGCCACAGATGGCGTTGCGCAGAGCACACTTGATTTTATCTGATACTTGGTTCTGCAGGGAAGGCACGGCTGTCTTGGAGAAGTAGTGGCGGCTGGGAACAACATACTGTGGGACAGCCATGGACATCAGCTGTTTGAAGCTGTCTGTGTCCACCAGCCTGAATGACAGCATTTCAAAGGCCAGGAGTTTAGAAATGCTGGCATTCAGGCCCAGGGCTCGAGGGTGGCTAGGTTGGAATTTACGCTTTCTCTCCAAGGTTTGTGAGATGGAGAGCTGAACGCTGTCGTGTGACATGGTGGAGATGCTTGGTGACGCAGGTGGTGGTGTCGGTGGAACATCCTCTGTTTGGTGGGCGGCAGGTGCCAACATTCCTCTCGAGGCGGAGGAAGAGGCCGAGGCAGCAGCAGAAGAGGGAGCAGGGGGAGCCTGAGTGCGTTCCTTGTTTTTAAGGTGTTTACTCCTCTACAGTTCATGCTTTGCATGTAGATGCCTGGTCATGCAGGTTGTGCTAAGGTTCAGAACGTTAATGCCTCGCTTTAGGCTCTGATGGCACAGAGTGCAAACCACTCGGGTCTTGTTGTCAGCACATTTCTTAAAGAAGTGCCATGCCAGGGAACTCCTTGAAGCTGCCTTTGGGGTGCTCGGTCCCTGGTGGCAGTCGCTAGTAACAGGCGATTGGCGAACTCTCTTGGCGGCGGCTGTTCTGCTTTTGCCCCCTGCTCCCTCTTTTGCTACGCTGTTGGCTCGGTCTCACCACTACCTCTTTCTCTGAACTATGAAAGTCAGTGGCACGACCTTCATTCCATGTGGGGTCTAGGACCTCATCGTCCCCTGCATCGTGTTCCACACAGTCTTCCTCCCTGACCTCCTGTTAGGTCTGCACACTGCAGAAAGACGCAGCAGTTGGCACCTGTGTTTCGTCATCATCAGAGACGTGCGGACTCCGATGAGGAGATATTCCCATGTCCGCATCATCAGGAAACATCAGTGGTTGTGCATCAGTGCATTCTATGTCTTCCACTGGGGAAGGACTAGGTGGATTCCCTTGGGAGACCCTGCCAGCAGAGTCTTCAAACAGCATAAGAGACTGCTGTATAACTTGAGGCTCAGACAGTTTCCCTGATATTCATGGGAGTGATGTGATAGACTGATGGGCTTGGTTTTCAGGCGCCACCTGTGTGCTTTCTGCAGATGACTGTGTGTGAGATAATGTTGTGAACGTGCTGGATCCACTGTCGGCCACCCAATTGACTAGCGCCTGTACCTGCTCAGGCCTTACCATCCTTAGAACGGCATTGGGCCCCACCAAATATCGCTGTAAATTCTGGCGGGTACTGGAACCTGAGGTAGTTGGTTCACTAGGACGTGTGGCTGTGGCAGAATGGCCACGTCCTCTCCCAGAACTAGAGGGTCCACTAACACCACCACGACCGTGTCCGCGTCCATTGTTACCGTTCAACAAGCACCACAATAAGAAAAAAAATATTTGCCCAATGTATTGATTTCAAATTCAGGCCATTTTTTACAGGCACCTAACACTATCTGCCTATTTATTTATGTACCATATTACACTAATCCAGGCACAGCAGTAACCACTGATTTAGCGGAATATATATTGTAGGGCTAGTATTTAGGCCCTGGATGAAAGGTATCCTTTTATGGACAGATTTACACTTAGAGATGCACAGTAGCGTGTGAAAAAATATGTAGGATTATGCCTTCAGCAATTGTATTTTAACACTTTGTGTAATATACCCTTTAACGGACAGAAATACAATGGGAGATGCACGGTAGCGTGTGAAGTTATTACTATGAAACTTGGCCAGCCACAGCTGAAACCACTGATTTATGGTATTGCTATTTTTGCAATTGAATTTCACCCCAGAACAAAATATACCCTATTACAGACAGATTTAAACTAGGCCTGCAACTGCTGGAACACCAGATTCAGGGTATTGCTATATTGGCAATTGAATTTCACCCCAGAACAAAATATACCCTGTTACGGACAGATTTAAACTAGGCCTGCAACTGCTGGAACACCAGATTCAGGGTATTGCTATTTTGGCAATTGAATTTCACCCCAGAACAAAATATATGTTTTGCCGGACACTATTATACTTTGCCAGCCACTGCTGGGTCACCAGATGAATGGTATTGCTATTTTGGCAATTGAATTTCACCCCAGAACAAAATATATCCTTTGCAGGACACTATGTAACTTGGCCAGCCATAGCTGAAACCACTGATTTATGGTATTGCTATTTTGGCAATTGAATTTCACCCCAGAACAAAATATACCCTGTTACGGACAGATTTAAACTAGTCCTGCAACTGCTGGAACACCAGATTCAGGGTATTGCTATTTTGGCAATTTATTTTCACCCCAGAACAAAATATATGTTTTGCCGGACACTATTATACTTTGCCAGCCAGTGCTGGGACACCAGATTTATGGTATTGCTATTTTGGCATTTGAATTTCACCCCAGAACAAAATATATGTTTTGCCGGACACTAATATACTTTGCCAGCCACTGCTGGGACACCAGATTTATGGTATTGCTATTTTGGCAATTGCATTTCACCCCAGAAAAAAATATATGTTTTGCCGGACACTATTATACTTTGCCAGCCACTGCTGGGACACCAGATGTATGGTATTGCTATTTTGGCAATTGAATTTCACCCCAGAACAAAATATATCCTTTGCAGGACACTATGTAACTTGGCAAGCCATAGCTGAAATCACTGATTTATGGTATTGCTATTTTGGCAATTGAATTTCACCCCAGAACAAAATATACCCTGTTACGGACAGATTTAAACTAGTCCTGCAACTGCTGGAACACCAGATTCAGGGTATTGCTATTTTGGCAATTTATTTTCACCCCAGAACAAAATATGAGTTTTGCCGGACACTATTATACTTTGCCAGCCACTGCTGGGACACCAGATTTAGGGGATTGCTATTTTGACAATTGAATTTCACCACAGAAAATAATCTATCCATTGCCAGACAGCAGGCAGTATTACACTTGGCTAGCCAAAGCTGGAACACCAGATTTAGGGGATTGGTATTTTGGCAATTGAATTTAACCCTTAATAAAATATAGAAATTGCTATCCTGAATTTCTAGGGGTGACAATAAGCACAGCCAAGCCCCTGATGTAGGATATAGCAAAAAAAACTAGTATTGATGGATTGATGGATTGATGGACTTGGTAGCAGCTTGTTCTGGTGCACCACAAGACACAAAATGGCCGCTGATTAACCCAGAAAAAAGTGACAGAAAAACGGTCTGTGCAGCCTAAAAACCAGTGAGCAATTAACTAGCAGAAGTTGAATCATTCACAGCTGTAGATCGATCACTTCATTAGATCTTTTTGCTGACTTTTCCTTGCCTAATCTCGCCCTTACAGAAGCTGCGTCCTCTCCCTACACTATTCAGAGCAGTGTGACGTGCGGCGCTACGTGACTCTAGCTTAAATAGAGGCTGGGTCACATGCTGGCTTCTTAGGGCAAGAATTAAAATGCTAGATGATTGGCTGCAGGGCAGCCCTTTAGAAAGTGGGAAGAAATTGCTGAACAACGGACCCGAACCCATACTTTTTGGAAAATGTTCTGGTCCGGGTCCGGGTCCCGAACACCCCGAAATTCGGTACGAACCCGAACTTTGCTCGAACTGTTTACTCAACACTAGTGAAGAGCCTTCCCCAGCAGTCCTTTCGAGGGCAGGGCAGACAAGACTTGAATGGTAGGTCTGGCCAGCAAGCAAGGTCTCAAAGTGACTGGAGAGCGCAGTAAGGGGTTTGAGGTGCTCTCGTGGAGGAGCCAAAGATGTAAAATCCACCTCCTGACTACGGGGCTCTTCGTGGCTCTTGATTAATTCCCGTTACTCCTGCCGTCATGCCAGTAAGCCTCCCCACTCCTATGCTTCATGCACCCGTTGGGGTCGTGTCTCCCACTTCTGTGAAGAGTGGATCCGAGAGATCTCGGATGCCTGGGTCCTGAACATCATTTCCGAGTGTTATTTAATCAACCTCACCTCTATTCCTCCGGACAGGTTTGTCAAGACCAACTTTCTACAAGATGCCAGGCAGGCGATCCTGGAGGCCTACATTCAGGACTAGTGTTGAGCGAACAGTTCGAGAATAGTTCGGGTTCGTACCGAATTTTGGGGTGTCCGGGACCCGGACCCGAACCCGGACATTTTCAAAAAAGTTTGGGTTCGGTGTTCGTCGATTACTTCCCGCTTTCTGAAGGGCTGCACAGCAGCCAATCAGCTAGCGTTTTACTTCTTGCACTAAGAGCCCATCACAGCCATGCCTACTAATGGCATGGCTGTGATTGGCCAAGTGCAGCATGTGACCCAGCCTCTATTTAAGCTGGAGTCACGTGGCGCCGCACGTCACACTGCTGTGATTAGTGTAGGGAGAGGACGCAGCTTCTGTCAGGGCGAGATTAGGCAGGTTAAAGTCAGCAACAGCACCTAATGAACGGATCAATTTACAGCTGAGAATCATTGAACTTCTGCAGTTGCTTGCTCGCTGGTTTTTAGGCTGCACAGAGCGTTTTTCTGTCACTTATTTTCTGGGTTGATCGGCGGCCATTTTGTGACTTGTGGTGCGCCAGAAGAAGCTGCCACCAAGTCCATCAATCCATCAATACTAGTTTTTTTTTTGTTATATCTCTACATCAGGGGCTTGACTGTGCTAATTGTCACCCCTAGAAACTCAGGAAAGAAATTTCTATATTTTATTAAGGGGTTAAATACAATTGCCCAAATACCAATCCTCTAAATCTGGTGTTCCAGCTTTGGTTAGACAAGCATAATACTGTCTGCCGTCTGGCAAAGGATAGATTATTTTCTGGGGTTAAATTCAATTGCCAAAATAGCAATACCATAAATCAGTGGTTTCAGCTGTGGCTGGCAAAATAGAATAGTGTCCGAGGTAACGCACACACGTACAGACGCACGCATCATCGATTCTTGAATAGTTGTATTATCGCGATAATAAAACTAACAGTGTAAAGTTGACTGTATTGCTCTAAGTTATATTCGCATACGAATGTAACTTCTATTACAGCACACCAATACTAAAACTGACTAAGAGACAGCTTTAAGTTCTATTCGAACGCGATTGCAACTTTGGAACTTAAAGTGGTGTACGATTTTAAAAGTTGAGTACTAAAAGTTGGAATCGCAATGCGATTCTTATGTATTTAGCTTAATCGCATTGCATTAGCAACTTGAGCTACCGATCACCATGGGAACGCCTCCTCCAGTAGAATGTACTGTGGATGTGAGAATTAAGTTGGAAACGCAATGCGATTATTATATATCTAGCTTAATCGCATTGCCGTTTTAACTTAGCATTGCTAAATAATTCCATCCATATTCGTTAACTTACTGACTCAGTAAGTTAGCGATATGGATGGAATTATTTAGCAATGCTAGTTGAAATCGCAATGCGATTAAGCAAATATATAAGAATCGCATTGCGATTTCAACTTAATTCTCAGATCCGACAGTACATTCTACTGGAGGAGGCGTTCCCATGGTGATCGTTAGCTCAAAGTTGTAATCGCAATGCGTTTATTGCGGTATATTATCCCTCTGGGTGTCTTTTACAGCCTTTTTAGTGCCCAAAAGTTCGGGTCCCAATTGACTTCTATGGGGTTCGGGTTCGGGATGAAGTTCGGGTTGAGTTCGGATCACGAACCCGGACATTTTCCGGAAGTTCGGCCGAACCTCTCGAACCCGAACATCCAGGTGTTCGCTCATCTCTATTCAGGACTACATTTGCAAGGGGGCTCTCGAGGAGGTTCTAGCAGGAGAACGGGGCCTAGGGATCTATTCACCAGTTTTCTGGTTCCCAAGGCTTCAGGAGACCTGAGGTATTTCAATCGGTTTATAAGGAAGGTGAAGTTTTGTATAGAAACCATCAGGTCAGTAGTTCACGTCCTCAATCCTGAAGACAAGATGGCAACCCTGAACCTCAGGGATGTATATCTGCAGCTGACCCTAGTGTCATGGGACACTCACCTCTGCTCAGATCTGCACAAATTCAACCTGACAGCCTGGAGGTTGAATAGAAGTACTTTTAGAGTCGGTCCTGAGAACGCTGTCTCATTCAAGAGCGGACTCTACCAAGAGAACCTACTCTCGTATTATGAGGATATTCTCATCCTGGTGTACCTCAACTGAGGTGGTGTCTGCAGATCCGCCCCTCTCCGCTATCCTTCAGTTCCTGCAAGACGGACTTGATAGAGGTCTTGCCTTTCTACTCTGAAGGTTCAGGTTTCAGCCATCTCAGCTTGCCTTAACTGGCTTTTTTCTCTGGACCCGCTGATCAAACGGTTCCTTAAAGGAGCTGAAAGATTAAAGCCTACAGTACTGAGACCCATTTTTCAATGGGATTTATCAGTAGTTCTCAGGGGGTTAGCATTTCCCCCTTTGAACCGTTAGAAGAGGTGGACATCAAGTTCGTCACTTGGAAGTTTGTGTTTCTCCTTGCAGTGACTTTGGCCAAGAGAGTCTCTGAGCTTCAAGCTCTCTCAGCACATGAGCCCTATACCATCTTCTTACATGATCGGGTCCTTCGTAGATTCCTCCTGTATTTTTGGCTTAAAGTTCCTTCCTGCAGAACATCAACCAGGTGATATTCCTCCTGGTTCTGTCGACATCTACCACCTCCTCCGAGGAACCTGCTAGACATCCTCTGGACGTCTCGAGATGTTTTTGGATCTATGTGGATAGATCAAAGGAGTTCAGGAAAGATGAAAATCTGCTAATCCTGTTGCCGGTAAGTTTAAAGGCTGAAAGGCATCCAATGCCTTCCATCAGTCGGTGGATTAAGGAGGCTATTAAGGAATCCTTTGTTTCCCAATCTCTGGACCCTCCGGGATTCGTGAAGGCCCACTCTACTAGCGCTGTGGCTACTTCTTTTGCCGAGAGGAGTCTTCTGCCTCTCGACATGATTTGCAGAGCTTCCTCCTGGAGCTCTGAATCAACATTCATCTCCCATTATAGACTAGATGCCAGTCTACATGAGTTTTCGGCCTTTGGGCAGACTATTCTTAGTTCTGCCAGGCAGGAAGGCCCTCCATAGAGGGTTTCTTCTTGCTATCTCCCCATCTGTGCTGCTGGTAGGATGTAAGGGAATCGTTAATTTCTAACAATAATTTGTTTTCCCTTAGTCCTAACAGCAGCACACAAATTTCCCACCCTAGTAAGTCTAAATTTTTTTTGCTATAAACACAGTGGGCTGGGGTACTCCCTCCTTTTAAGGAGATACTTAATTGTTAAATTGAGTTATTAGTCTTGGGCTCATTAAACATTCCGCCGGTCCTACCAGTCCACAGGGGGTGGTTAACCCCATCTGTGCTGCTGTTAGGACTAAGGGAAACCAAATTATCGTTAGAAATTAACGAAGATGCACAATGTGGAGGACTTGGAATAAATGCATTAAAATGACCTTGCTAGTGCATATAGACAGAAGCAGGGTATGGGCATGGTAATGCCATTCAGGGCATTACATGTACACCTAGGTCCTTAGTATGGATGAGCAAAAAAGAGAACATACATGTCCATAGTATTGTAGGCCAGGCCATGTCTCTCTGGGTTTCTGGTAAAGATATTCAAATTATCTTAATTTGCTTATATTTTACCCAGACATCCAAAGGAGCATTGTCCAGCCTACAATAGCCATCAAGTATATCAACTGTCTGTTTTTTCTATTCCCCAGTCAGGGGAATGTCAGCTCCAGTAAGCAGGGGACCAGGAGAGCAGGGCAGGACAGACAGGTGCTGGTAGTGGGGGACTCCATTATTAGGGGAACAGATAGGGCAATCTGTCACTAAGACCGTGATCGCTGAACAGTGTGCTGTCTTCCTGGCGCTAAAGTTTGACACATCGCGGATTGGGTTGACAGATTAATGGGAGGGCCTAGAGAAGATCCAGTGGTCATGGTCCATATCGAAACCAATGACAACGTTAGAGGAAGGTGGAGAGTCCTTAAAAATGATTTCAGGGATTTAAGTGAAAAGGTTAGGGCAAGGACCTCAAAGGTAGTATTTTCCGAGATACTGCCTGTACCAAGAGCCACATAAGAAAGACTGCGGGAGATTAGGGAGGTTAACAAGTGGCTCAAGAACTGGTGTAGAAAGGAGGGGTTTGGGTTCCTGGAGAACTGGGCCGACTTCTCTATCGGCTACAGGACTCTATCGTAGGGACGGGATGCACCTTAATGGGGAAGGGGCAGCTGTGTTGGGGAGAAAGATGGCTAGAAGGTTGGAGGAGTGTTTAAACTAGGGACTGGGTGGGGGGGGGTAATTACATTATAGTAGAAGAAGATGGTGCAGATAGAGACCAGGGGTGAGGTAGTGTGACTGGGGAAGGAATGGAAGGAGGGGGACTAAAACAGTTCAGAATGAAAGGTGTAGGGTTAAAAATATACATAAACCTCTCAAATGTATGTATACTAATGCCAGAAGCCTGACTAACAAGACTGATGAACTGGAATCAGTGATGTGTGAGGAGGACTATGACATAGTGGGAATAACTGAGACATGGCTGGATGATAGATATGACTGGGCAGTTAATATAAAAGGTTACAATCTGTTTAGAAAGGATCATCAAAACTGGAGAGGGGGAGGGGTCTGCCTTTATGTGAAGTACTGTCTAAAGCCCACAATTGGAGAAGACATCTGTGAAGGACATTAACATGTGGAGTCACTGTGGGTAGAAATACATGGAGGCAAAAACAATAATAAATTACTAATAGGAGTTTATTATAAACCACCTAATATACCAGAGTCCACAGAAAATCTACTACTAAACTAGATAGACGAGGCGGCAAATCATAATGAAGTTGTTATTATGGGGGACTTCAACTACCCAGATATAGACTGGGAAACCGAAAGCTGTACATCCCATAAAGGAAACAGGTTCTTGGCAATAACCAAAGACAATTACCTTTCCCAACTGGTTCAGGACCCAACTAGAGGGACGGCCATACTGGACTTAGTATTAACCAATAGACCTGATAGAACAACAGATGTGCAGGTTGGGGGATGCCTAGGAAATAGTGACCATAAAGTAATAACCTTCCAATTATCCTTCAAATGAGAGTTTCTAAAGGGAGGAAGAAAAATGCCAAACTTCAAAAAAGCTAAATTTAGCCAACTAAGAGAGGCCATAGGCCTAACTAACTGGGACAAAGTCCTCAAAAATAAAACTACTACCACAAAATTGGAGATTTTTAAAAAAATTGTAACATCTAATTGTGAAAGGTACATACCTTATAGGAATAAAAGGCCAAGAAACAATAAGAAACCAATGTGGATAAATAGAACCATAAAGAAAGCAATACATGACTAAAACAGGAGGGGAGCCAGGAAGCACTGATAAACTATAAGGAAAAAAAATAGAATATGTAAAAAACTAATAAAAATTGCCAAACTATAGACCGAAAGATTAATTGCCAAAGAGAATAAAACTAACCCTAAAATGTTCTTCAATTATATAAATAGTAAAAAAATAAATCTGAAGGAGTCGGCGTTCTACACGGCAATGGAGGGGGGGGGGATTTGCAGAGAGCGACAAGGATAAAGTAAAACTATTAAATATTTTTTTCTCTACTATATTCACTGAGGAAAATAAACTGTCAGATGAAATGCATAATGTAAAAGTAAATTCCCCATTAAAAGTGCCCTGTCTGACCCAGGAAGAAGTACAACAGCGAAAAAGATTAAAATAGACAAATCGCCAGGACCGGATGGCATACACCCCGTATCCTAAAGGAATTAAGTGATGTCATAGCCAGACCTTTATTTCTGATATTTACGGACTCTATACTGACAGGGAATGTTCCATAGGATTGGCGCATAGCAAATGTGGTGGCAATATTCAAAAAGGGTCCAAAAACAGAGCCTGGTAATTATAGGCCACTAAGTTTAACATCTGTTGTTGGTTGAAGGTTTTCTAAGAGATGCTATCTTGGAGTATCTCAATGAAAATAAGCAAATAACGCCATATCAGCATGGCTTCATGAGGGATCGGTCATGCCAAACTAATTTAATCAGTTTCTATGAGGAGGTAAGTTGTAGACTTGACTGGGGTGAGTCAGTGGATGTCATATATCTGGACTTCTCCAAAGCATTTGACACTACCACACAAAAGGTTAGTATGTAAATTGAGAATGCTCGGACTGGGAGAAAATGTCTGTATGTGGGTAAGTAACTGGCTGAGTAATAGAAAACAGAGGGTGGTTATTAACGGTACACACTCAGATTGGGTCACTGTCACTAGTGGGGTACCTCAGGGGTCAGTTGCGGGCCCTATTCTCTTCAATATATTTATTAATGATCTTGTAGAAGGCTTGACAGTAAAATATAAATTTTTGTAGATGACACTAAACTGTTTAAAGTAATTAACACTGAAGAGGACAGTTTTCTGCTACAGAGGGATCTGGATAGATTGGAGGCTTGGACAGAGAAATGGCAGATGAGGTTTAACACTGACAAATGTAAAGTTATGCACATGGGAAGGAATAATGCAAGTCACCGGTACATACTAAATGGTAAAACACTTGGTAACACTGACATTGAAAAGGATCTAGGAATCTTAATATCTTTAATAAACAGCAAACTAAGCTTTAAAAAACAGTTTCAGGCAGCTGCTGCCAAGGCCAATAAGATAATGGGTTGCATCATAGTCCTAACACTTTACAAATCACTAGTCAGACCATACAGGGAGTACTGTGTACAGTTCTGGGGTCCTGTGAACAAGGCAAACATAGCAGAGCTGGAGAGGGTTCAGAGGAGGGCAACTAAAGTAATAACTGGAATGGGGCAACTACAGTACCTTGAAAGATTATCAAAATTAGGGTTATTCACTTTAGAAAAAAGATGACTGAGTGGAGATTTAATAACTCTGCATAAATATATCAGGGGTCAGTACAGAGATCTCTCCCATCATCTATTTATCCCCAGGACTGTGACTGTGACGAGGGGACATCCTCTGAGTCTGGAGGAATAGAAGGTTTGTACACAAACATAGAAAAGGATTCTTTACGGTAAGAGCAGTGAGACTATGGAACTCTCTGCCTGAGGTGAGGAGGTGGTGATGGTGAATTCACTAAAAGAGTTCAAGACGGGCCTGGATGTATTTCTGGAGTGTATTAATATTACAGGCTATAGCTACTAGAGAGGGGTTGTTGATCCAGGGTGTTATTCTGATTGCCTGATTGGAGTCGAGAAGGAATTTTTTTCCCATTAAGTGGGGAAAATTGGCTTGTGCCTCACAGGTTTTTTTTTGCCTTCCTCTGGATCAACTTGTAGGAAACAGGCCGAACTGGATGGACAAATGTTTTTTTTTTTTCGGTCTTATATACTAATGATGATGTATCCTCCAGAGAATAGGAAGGAACCATAATTATACCTAGTTGCTGCTGCACAGCAAACAGGTAAACAGTGAGGAGAACAAAACAGTAACATGAGTGCTGAATTATTTTCAAACAGCAGATTTGCAAAGTTGCCTACTGCCTTTTAACCATGCTTATGTAGCAAAGCTAGAAAAATAGCTAAGGGTACTTTTACACTAGCGTTAAAGTTTTCCGGTATTGAGTTCCGCCACAGGGGCTCAATACCGGAAAAATATGCTTCAGTTTTATCCTAATGCATTCTAAATGGAAAACATTCCATTCAGTTCAGTCCCTTTACGGTATTTGGCCGGAGAAAATACTGCAGCATGCTGCGGTATTTTCTCCTGGGAAAATTCCGATACACTTGCCGGAATGTAGGATCCGGCATTAATTTCCATTGAATTGTATTAATTCCGGATTCGGTACCAAGTGCTTTGGAAAACCGGATCCGGTTTCGTGATCTGCCTATGCGCAGACCTTAAAAAAAATTAAAATAAATACCGGATTCGTTTTTCCGGATGACACCGGAGAGACGGATCAGGTGTTTCAATACATTTGTCCCCAGATCCGCATGCAAATGTATTTCATTTGCATACGGATTTCTGGATCCGGCAGGCAGTTCAGGCGATGGAACTACCTGCCGGAATCTAACAATGCAAGTGTGAAAGTAGCCTAAGCCAGACTCACATCTGCAACTAGTTCTTTAAGGACAAAAGCCATTAATAAAAAAAAGAAGCATTTCTAGTTGCAAGGCATTAGGGGAACCCTCTGGTGGGTACTATTTCTATTATGGAGACCAGTTGATATACGTTATGACTATCGTAGGCTACACAATGCTCTTCTGAATTTCTGGGTAAAATATAAGAAAATTATCATGTCTAACAGCTGCTGGCATCACATAGGGTTAAGAAAGCTAATTTGGAACTCTTTTCCTCATACCCAGAGATGCATCGCCTGGCCTACAATACTGTGCACTTGGCGTACCATGGACTCTCTTAAATAGAAATAGTACCCCTTAGACAACACATATATATTTATATATTGTTGAGAAACATACATTTGTGTGTGTGTGTGTGTGTGTGTGTGTGTGTGTGTGTATGTATGTATGTATGTATGTATGTATATATTTGTGGTCATGGCTACAGCCAAGAGATATGCGAAGAACCCTAGGGAGAGGAACAACCTAACCCTGCTAGGCGCGTCTTAGCTAACCTGACTAAATGGCTTGTTGTGTGCCCTAAGCCATGATCGTGGGTAGGCCTATAAGTGGGCATACCCTGTGGAAATGGGAAGATAAGGAAGGGAGAGAGGGAAGGTGGGGCAATCTCCAAGCCAACTGCCAGATGTCAGGGGTTTTGAACGAAAATTCGGGGTGTATGAGGCAAGACCAGAAGGAGACCTACAACCCATCTTGTGGATGACAAGGCCGGAGACAAGATGCTCAATATTGCGGATACTGCCCCAAAACGGAATGGAGGACCGGTAATACGTTGTGAAATGGATCATGAAAAACCAACTGAACCTTGTCAAGTTTTAGTTCTAGTGCGAGTACTGGCAATGCCTTAGCCTCAGGAGCTCATAGAACAGAAACCTGACTGCCTAGACCAGGCATGCTCAACCTGCGGCCCTCCAGATGTTGCAAAACTACAACTCCCATCATTCCCTGCCAGCCTACAGCTATCATCCTACAGAAAGGCATCGTGGGAGTTGTAGTTTTACAACAGCTGGAGGGCCGCAGGTTGAGCATCCCTGGCCTAGACAATGCAGGAATGAGGGACAAAAAGAACCATGTAGATAGTAAGAGAATCCTGGAATAGTTCCCCAGACAACAGCTATCTGCTAGCCGTGGTCCGCGCGTTGTTTTTCTGTGTACCCCTGAAAATAGTTTTAACACCTGAGACGTGAGGACCGACCTACTATCTGAATCTTCTACCGTGAGGGAATGCTGGACTTTGTCCAAAACCCGATTCAACGTGGTTGTAGGGAGTCTGAGGTTAGTGCAGCAATAAGCTACGAAGCCATAATATACAAGATTCTGTCTATGCCCTCCCATGAGGGAGGGAATGCAATTGCAATGAAGCTACCAGCGAAAATGAATTCCTGGCCGTAGTAAAAAGGCAAAGACTTTGTGCGGGGACCTGGTTGACAAGATATGATCGACTACGATCAGAGACTAAAATGCTAGAGGGAATTACCCTACTTGTTCCTTCTCTGGCAGGACCTGAACGAAAGCATGAACAATTAAAGCAAGACGAAATATCTGAGTAAGACATGAAAATGATGCTGTGGGGCAAACTGCACCAGTTTGCGGACAAAAACATAAAGTGAGCGATCAACATAGATTATTAGGAGATTAGGGAAGCAGGTATGTATGTGATACATAAGGGCAAAATCAGCCTAGATGCACAGATGGACAACCAACCAGGCAATCAGCCCAGCAGGACTGAAAACAGTCATCGGGCCCCCCAAGTCATGGGGCCGAAGCTGTCATCGGGCCCCGAAGCGATGGGGCCGAGTTTTTTTTTTATTTTTTAAAGAAATTATAACTACATTAATAAGTGACCTGAATAAGGTGCAGGTGAAATTAAACCATGAGCCTAACCGATGTGGCAGGCCATACCTAAGATAAACTACGTAGCCTGAATAACCTGCCAGGCGAAATATCGTTAGGAACGAGACCTGACCTGACGTGGAAGGTGACCCCCAACATGAGTTCAACTGCGTGACCTGAAAAGAGGAAGGGAAACGTGACAGAAAATGGAGATAATAACGGACATTAACTAAAATGAAACCTAAATAACATAAGCTGGCAAGCAGGAAAAGATGTGAGTCATTCAAAACCAAAAGCATAGCTGCACAGGCGGAGAGACAACCATTGGTTGGACCCCTAAAGCCATGGGGCCGAAGCAACCACCAAGCAGTCGCCGGGATGCGAACCTTAACCCCTTAAGGACACGGCCCTATTTCACCTTAAGGACCAGGCCATTTTTTCAAAATCTGACCACTGTCACTTTAAGTGTGAATAACTTTAAAACACTTTTACTTACCCAGGCCGTTCTGAGATAGTTTTTTCGTCACATATTGTACTTCACGACACTACTAAAATTGGGTCAAAAAAGTAAATTTTTTGCATAAAAAAATACAAATTTTACAAAAAATTTGGAAAATTTAGCAAATTTTAAAGTTTCAGCTTTTCTACTTCTATAATACATAGTAATACCCCCCAAAAAAGGGATGACTTTACATTCCCCATATGTCTCCTTCATGTTTGGAGCATTTGGGGAATGCCATTTTTTTTTCTGGGGATGTTACATAGCTTAGAAGTTTAGAAGCAAATTTTGAAATTTTTCAGAAATTTTCCAAATCCCACTTTTTATGGACCAGTCCAGGTCTGAAGTCACTTTGTGAGGCGTACATAATAGAAACCACCCAAAAATGATTTTAGAAATTACACCCTTCAAGGTATTCAAAACTGATTGTACAAACGTTGTTAACCCTTTAGGTGTTCCACAACAGTTCATGGAAAATGGAGCTAAAATTTCAGAATTTCAATTTTTTGGAAAATTTTCCATTATAATCCATTTTTTCCAGTAATAAAGTAAGGGTTAACTGTCAAACAAAACTCAATGTGGGTTGCCCTGATTCTCTAGTTTACAGAAACACCTCATATGTGGTCCTAAACTACCGGGAGGACATTGAAAGAGGGGAACACCATATAGGTTTTGAATGGCAGATTTTGCAGGACTATTGCAAACCCCCCTGATGCACCCTAGCATAGAAATTCCAAAAAAGTGACTCCATCTAAGAAAGTACACCCCGCAAGGTATTCAAAGCTGGGTTTACAAACGTTGTTAACCCTTTAGGTGTTCCACAACAGTTCATGGAAGATGGAGAAACAATTTTGGAATTTAGAATTTTTGGAAAATTTTCAATTTTAACCCTTACTTTATTACTGGGAAAAATGGGTTAACAGCCAAACAAAACTCAATATGAGTTGCCCTGATTCTGTAGTTTGCAGAAACACCCCATATGTGTTCCTAAACTACTATATGGCTAAACGGCAGGACACTGAAGAAGGGGAACACCATATGGTTTTTGGAAGGCTGATTTTGCTGGACTGGTTTATTTACACCATGTACCCTTTCAAGCCCCCTAGAGTAGAAACTCCATAAAAGTGACCCCATCTAGGAAACTACAGGATATGGTGGTTGTTGTTTTGGGTTTATTGTAGGGTAAATTTGATTTTTGGTTGCTCTATATTACACTTTTTTGAGGCAATATAACAAAAAATGGAAATTCTAAAATTGTTTCTACATTCGCCATTAAGTTTTGTGGAACACCTAAAGGGTTAACAAAGTTTGTAAAGTTGTTTTTGAATACCTTGAGGGGTGTAGTTTTTTAGATGGGGTCACTTTTTTGGAGTTTCTAGTCTAGGCTACATCAGGGGGGCTTCTAATGGGCCATGGTGTAAATAAACCAGTCCATCAAAATCTGCCTTCCAGAAACCATATGGCGTTCCTTTCGTTCTATGCCCTGCCTTGTGGCTATATAGCCATTTACGACCACATATGGGGTGTTTCTGCAAACTACAGAATCAGGGCAATAAATATTTAGTTTTGTTTGACTGTTAACCCTTGCTTTATTACCGGAAAATATGGATTAAAACTGAAATTTTGCCAAAAAATTGGTGTTTTGGCACCGTTTTTATTTAATTTTTTTAACACCGTTCATTCGAGGGGTTGGATCTAATATTATTTTTATAGGGCAGATTATTACGGACGTGCCGATACATAATATGTCTACTTTTTTTTATTTATTCAGATTTTACACTATATTATCATTTTAGGAACAAAAAATTTATAATTTTACTATCTCCATAGCCTGGCAGCTGCAGTTTTTTTTTTTTGGGGGGGACTATATAATGTAGGGGCTCATTTTTTGTGGGATGAGATGGCGGTTTTATTGGCACTATTTGGGGGTGCATACGACTTTTTGATCGCTCGCTATTACACTTTTTTTTATGTTAGGTGACAATAAAAATGGCTTTTTGGACATAGTTTTTATTTTATTTTTTTAAAGTCGTTTTTCCAAGGGGTTGGGTCAAATTTTATTTTTATAGAGCAGATCTTTACGGACGCG
Source organism: Bufotes viridis (assembly GCA_033119425.1). Lineage (NCBI taxonomy): Eukaryota > Metazoa > Chordata > Amphibia > Anura > Bufonidae > Bufotes > Bufotes viridis. The sequence goes on from CM065591.1 coordinate 347,107,637, forward strand.
GCGATGCCCAATATGTATGGCTCTCAGACTTAGGAGACACTAAAACAGGCATCCTCAAATTGCGGCCCTCCAGATGTAAAACTACAATTCCCACTATGCCCTGCTGATAGCTGTAGCTGGGCATGCTGGGAGTTGTAGTTTGACAACATCTGGAAGGCCGCATTTTGAGGATGCTGCACTAAAACTAATATCATTTTTGGAAAAAAATTGTTTCTGTGCCTCCAAAGTCTGAGAGCCATAGTTTTTTATGTTCTCTAGGGCAGTGTTTCCCAACCAGTGTGCCTCCAGCTTTTGCAAAACTACAACTCCCATCATGCCGGGACAGCCTTTGGCTGTGCAGGCATGCTGGGAGTTGTAGTTTCACAACAGCTGGAGGCACACTGGTTGGGAAACACAGCTCTAGGGGACTGCCGGGAATTATAAAAATTTAGTACTCCATGGAAGTATGATACTCCCTGAAGCAATTGATAACGCAGAGGCCCGGATGATCGGGGCACGTGTCACATTGAGTGGTGGAGTCCTTCCGTATCCCCCTCTTGTGACACACTCTGCATCTTTTTTGGGTTTGTCCCTTTTTTCAAGTATGGGGGACCACACCTGGAAAATGTTGGCCAGGGACGACCCGGGCGCCTCCAATTCCCGAGCTGACCTGCTTTTTCCCGGTCTGAAAAGATCAGGTCCTTGAGGACTGCCTCATAGAACTGGAGGAACGTCTCTGTGCTGCCAGCGCTTCGGGATAGTACAAAAGCGTTGTACATGGCAACCTGCACCATGTAGAGCGCAACTTTTTTGTACCATGCCCGGGTTTTCCGCATGGCATTATATGGTTGGAGAACTTGATCAGATAGATCAACTCCACCCATATACCGATTGTAGTCGACGATACAATCGGGCTTGAGGACTGTTGCCGTGGTACCTCGCACAGAGACTGGGGTGGTGCCGTTACCATGGATTGTGGTCAGCATAAGGACATCCCTCTTGTCCTTATACCTGACCAACAGCAGGTTTCCACAAGTAAGGGCACGGGTCTCACCCCTGGGGATAGGTACCTGGTGGGGGTGGGCAGGGAGGCCGCGCTGATTTTTCCGCACGGTCCCACAAGCGATCGTGGATCTGGCGTAGAGGGCCTGATACAAGGGAATACTGGTATAGAAGTTATCCTTGTACAGGTGGTAACCCTTACACTGGGTTCAGACCTGAGCGTTTTTTGTATAGCGTTTAGCGCGTTTTAGAACGCGCGTTTTTTGAAAGCATTTTGATAAATAGTGAACGTGCGTTTTACGCGCGTTTGTGTGATTGACTGCACTGTTGGCCAATGCGAAACCCGCCCTCGCTATATCAAGTTAGGCCAATCAGAGTGCATTGCTGGTGTGAAATTCCATGTGGGCTGGTAGAGTGTGTGCTTAGTAGACATGGAATGCTACAGAAGGCGATGTGTTGCAGTACTTGTGACTGCAATCCAACTGGAGCGCTTGAGGAGAAGGAGGGACAGCAGGCGACGCTTCTGGGTCCATCCTGTCATTGCCCAGCGACAGGAGAGGGGACAGTTCTGGGCTCTGTACCAGAACCTACGGGCCCATGAAGAGCAGTTTTTTGGCTACACGAGGATGTCCATCCCCAGGTTAGTACCTATAAGTTATGTAACTGGTGTTTCAATTTTTCAGCTGAGTGTTTTTTTCTTTTTGTATTGTTAACCCTCCCCATGTTTGTGGTCCACAGCTTTGACGAGCTCCTGGGGCTGTTGGAGACTCGTTTGCAGCACCAGGACACCTTCATGCGGGACAGCATCCCACCTGTGGAAAGACTGGTCATTACTTTGTGGTAAGTACTCTATAATTTGGGCCCTTCAAAAACATTACCAGTGCGTGGTGACTGTATCTCGGTGTGGCTATGTTGTTTTTCTCCTGTAGTTTGTGACGTATGAGTGTTCGCATAGATATCCCCTACATGCATCATGTATCCACCTTTTCAATGTTTAACCCCTCACATATAAATAAGAGTCAAAACAGTTTGCTTGAATGTTTTTATATTTGGGAGAAGAAATTAACTCTTAAATGTCCCCAACATGTGTAAACTGTGTACACAAAACTCAACATAAAATTTTTGAAGACAAAAATAAAACTATTATGATCCTTTTCATAGAAAATAAACAATGTTTTTGCCACTTCAACTTGAGGCACTCAAATTAACATTACAATTTTTCACAGGTCCTCATAATTGGTACCCGTAATTTCCGTCTCTGTATCCCGCCTTGTTTCAGTGGCTCCACGACTTTGATTGTCGGGTTTCACTTCTGTGCTGGTGGTGGTGATGGTGGAGGTGCTTGGCCCATACTTTTGGCCATAGTGTTGCCCATATTGTGGGCCATGTTGGCCATATTGTTGGCCATAGTGTTGCCCATATTGTGGCCCATGTTGCTCAAATTGTTGGCCATAGTGTTGCCCATATTGTGGCCCATGTTGCTCATACTGTTGAGCATACTGTTGCCCATATTGTGTGGCTTGTTGTTGGCCATGTTGGCTATATTTTTAAACATGTGGTTGCCCATATTGTGGGCCATATTGGGGGGCCTGCCTAGGGGCCTGCATAGGGGCCTGTATTGGGGCCTGCATAGGGGCCTGCATAGGGGCCTGTATAGGGGCCTGTATTGGGGCCTGCATAGGGGCCTGCATAGGGGCCTGCATAGGGGCCTGCATAGGGGCCTGCATAGGGGCCTGCATTGGGGCCTGTACTGGGGCCTGTATTGGGGCCTGTATTAGGGCCTGTTGTGTTGCCAGCATTGTTGCCATTTCTGTGGCCACTTTTTGGGCCAGCTTTGTGGCCTGGTGTGGGGACAGCTGGGGGGCCGGCTGTGATTCCAGTATTGGTTCCAGCTGTGTGGCCAGGTGTGTGGCCAGCTGTGTGGCCAGTTGTGTGGCCAGCTGTGTGGTCTGCTGGGGGACCCGCTGGGGGTCCTGAAATGGTATGGAATAAGTGTCCAGAGTTCTGCTCAGCACGTCTTGCACAGTAGCTTGCTGATGTTTTGGCACATTTACTAGTCTTTCCTCAAGACTGAGGAGAAAATAGCCCTGACTTGACATCTTGGGGACGGGCTGTGCCAGGGCATCCAGGCTGGCTATGAGCCTGTCCTCGTGCCGCTCCACTCTCCTCCTTTTGGCCCTGTGTTGTCTAGTGCCTTCAGGCACAGATGGCACAGCCTGTGTGGGGCTTGTCAGAGGTGGAGTGGCTTCTGGGCCTGGCGGACTCATTGGCGCAGTAGATGGCCCTGGCTCGCTGTCCCTAGTGTGGGCAGAGTCCTCTTCCTCCTCATCTGCCGCCTGGCTCTGTTCCCAGCTACTCTCGGTGCTGTTAAGAGTAAAATATAGTTAAGTATGTTCCCCATATGCAAGTGAATGTATGTTATGTTATGTCATCCCACATCCTCTCCTCAATGTGGCGTCCCTTGACTCACCTCCGCATTTCTGTGCACGGAATCAAGAAGGCCATCTGCTCTGCATGCACGTAACTTGAGCGTGTTGGGGAAGAGCCGCTCCTCTGCTCCCTCTCTTTGCGGCGATGCCGTATGAATGCGTCCTTCAGGCTCTTCCATTTCGTTTTTATTGTGTTGACTAAAAAAAAAAATCCAAAAACATTCCTTAATTATTGATTTCTGCTTTTTTTTTATTTACTTGGGTACTGGACAGTCTTTGGCCAGTCTTCACTATGCCTTTATGATCGGGAAATCCACAGCCAGTGTGATCATCAGGGAAACCTGCGTGGCAATATGGGAAGTCCTTCATGCTGCTGTGATGGCCCAACCGCACAAGGAGGAGTGGCTGAAAATTGCGGATCAGTTTCAGCAGTCCTGCGATTTCCCAAACTGTGTTGGATCTATAGATGGCAAACACATCCGCATTAAGAAGCCAATCCGGAGTGGCAGCCAATATTTTAATTATAAAATTTTTTTTTCCTTTGTTCTTTTTGCGGTATGTGATGCCAACTATAGCTTCCGGTACATCGATGTGGGGTCCTATGGCAGCAGCTCGGACTCTGCAGTTTTTGGCCATTCGGACTTTGGCCAAATGCTGCTTAATAACACTCTGGACCTCGCTGACAACACCACACTGCCTGGCACCACTTCCCCAGCGATGCCATTTGTTTTTGTGGGTGACGAGGCATTTGCGCTGGGGGAGCATCTGATGAGGCCGTACTCCAGCAGGGGACTCTCCATTGCCAGGCGAGTCTTCAATTACCGGCTGACAAGAGCGCGCAGGGTGGTGGAGTGCGCCTTCGGCATATTAGCCAACAAATGGCGCTTTCTCCACACACCCATTCATCTCAAATTGGAGACTGCCATCTCGGCCGTGAAGGCAGCCTGTGTTCTACATAATTTTGTGCGGGAAAGAGACGGCTACAATTTTGAAGATTCCCTCAGCCATTCCCTGGAGAGTCATCTTCCCGGTGTTGTGCGTGGGCACAGACAAGGTGCGGCAGTGCGGGAGCACTTCACGGCATATTTTATGTCACCACATGGGGCGTTACCTTGGCAGTTGGAAGCCATTTAATTTTTGTTTATTATTTTTTTGGCTGTAAAATTGGTTCATCTTTTAATTTTGCATTTTGTTTTTGTTGTGAATGGCAGAATTAAAAGATTTCTGGAGTGACTTTGTGCCTTTACGTTTTATCTACTATATAGTGCCCCTTGTAGAGGCCCCTATAGTAGCCCCCAATAATAAAAAATTAATAATCGGTAAAAATGTGGGCAAAATTAGGGGTCCCATTTATGTGCCAATTACTCGCCCAGTAGAATCGGACCAAATGTTGGTGAAATTAGGGGTCCCATTTATGTGCCAAATACTGGTAATGTACACCTAGACCAGGGCTGGGCAAACTCTGCTTGCTCCAGCTGTTATAAAAATACAACTCCCAGCTGGAGGGCAAACACTGTTTCCAGCTATGGCAGAGCATGATGAAAGTAGGTTTTTAGAAACAGCTGGAGGGCCTAGTTTGCGCAGCCCTGACCTTGACACACCTCTAATGTGTCAGTACAGACATAGGCCACAAGCAATATAATTTGATTACATACACAAGATCACTATCAACTTAGGAATCCTAATAATCACCCAAAATGTAGGCCTACATGTCAAATTGCACGTCATTAGCTGATTGAAACAGCGCAGTCAGACACAAGACAGTGGAACCAGTGCAGATTGAACCTACTGGGCCATTGCAGTGAACCAGAATGTGGGGGAGGGGGAAACAGGACAGTACAAAGAACAACTAAGATATCCCACTAAAAACAGAAACAGAGAACACACTAGAAGGGGCACATCACATATAGGAGGAGGAAATGCACATTATCAAAGCCTCCACAGTTTGTGTAGTTTACAAGCATAATTAAACCTAAACCAGGTGACACAGAGCAACATGCACAAACTACAGGCCTGAGGGGACAGTATACAACATGTAATGTGCACATGATGCTTTGTAAACTAAGGACATTGAGTGGCCATATACTATAAAAAGTGTGGTGATGCTGAGGCCCTGTAGCTGGTGCAAAAATACAACTCCATGCATGCCTGTCAGGCTCCAGTAAGTACAAGACAGGCCAGCATTTGTGGAGGTGGCGTTTGACATCAGCTGCAGGGCTGCAGGGAGAGCTGGCCAGAGCGATTACATATAGTTGGGACACCAGTGCACACAAGGAGTTTTCTAATCAAATTAAAACACACATACCTTTGCCTTGTCTGAGACTCTTTGTTAAATTCGGCCACTCTGGCCAGATGGACTTCGCAATGTCCTCCCAGGCTTGCTGTCTGGCCCTCCTGTTTTTATATTTGGTGTCTTGGGTGTCATACAGGCACCGTTTGGCCTGCACCAGCCTGATAATATTTTCTGAGTCACAGGCCTCCTCCATGGCTGCTCTCCAGCAAACTCTGGGCTTAGCACCTGTTGCTTTGCCATTTCCAGCATGTTGCAAAATTTTATGTATGCGTCCGTACGCGCGTTTCCGTTTTACGCTTCAAAAACGCTCAAACAACACACGTACCGCGTTCCCATTGAAGTCTATTGGGCCTAAACGCGCGTAAAACGACCCAAATAACGCAAACATACTTGCTTTTGCGTCGGCCGTTTTTACGCGCGTTCGAACGCGCATAAAAATGCGCAAGTGTGAACCAGGCCCATAGGAATGCATGGGTACTGTACAGTTGTGCGTTTTTATGCGCGTTCGAACGCGCGTAAAAACGCTAAAGTGTGAACTGAGGGTTATCCAGTAGTGGGTACATAAGGTCCCACACGAGTTTCCCGCTAACACCCAGAGTGGGGAAACATTCTGGTGGTTTAAGACGGGAATCTCGCCCCTTGTACACACAAAATTCGTAAGTGTACCCTGAGGTACTCTCACAAATTTTGTACATTTTGACGCCATACCTCGCCCACTTAGTGGGAATGTATTGGCGGAAACTTGAAAGCAACGAGGGACTCATCAACCGCGACCTCCCTTCCAGGTACGTAGGCCTGTGCAAACTTGGCCCCCGAAATGATCTATGACAGGGCCGTATCTTGTACAGCCGGTCATAGGCAGGATCACCTCGGGGGGGACATGCTGCATTATCTGCATAATGCAGGCATTTCCGGATGCCCTCAAACCGTGAGCGAGTCATGGCCATACTGTACAGTGGGGTCTGGTAGAGGATGTCCCCACTCCAGTATTGCCTGACGCTCGGTTTTTGCACTAGACCCATATGCAGCACGAGGCCCAAAAACGTCCTCATCTCGGCTGCACTGACTGGGGTCCAGCCACCGGGTCTAGCCAAAAAGGAGCCTGGGTGCTGAGCGACGAACTGTTGGGCGTACAGATTCGTCTGCTCCACCATCAGATTCACCAGTGGTTCACTAAAAAAAAAAAAAAAAAGTCAATTTCAGTAAATCCCACTGTGGGAATCTGGATTCCTGGATTGCCAACAAATTCAGGAATCACAGGCTCGTATTCCCCTGGGGTGCACCAGACTCGTTCACCTGTAGGGGGCTCAGGTGGACTTCTCTGGTGGGCCGGAAAACTAGTACGAGCCGTCTCCGCCGTCTTGGGGGCTCATCATCATCAGATGATGATGAGGAGGATGCAGATGACAGGAGGAAGGTGGGGTCATCCTCATCCTCACTGGCGCTCTCGGTGTCGGAGAGCATCTGGGCATATGCCTCCTCCGCCGAGAACATCCTGCGGGCCATGGGAGTGTGTGTTGTGCGAGTGTGTGTGCGTGCGTATAAAACTTTATTGTATGTGCGTGTGTGTGGGGGTGGGTGTTCGCGTACTAATAAAAGAAGAAAAAAATTGGACAAGTGTTATGGACAAGTTCAAACTTGCTGATTTGCCGTCTGGCACTGATCAGCGGTGGGGCGGGCGATGCGCTAACAGTGGCCGGACGCTAAGAGTGCCGGCCACAGTAAGCGCACAAAAAAAGTGGAGAGGGGCGGCAGGTGGCGGAGAGGGGTGGCGGGTGGTGGAGGGTGGCAGGTGGCAGTGGTGGGTGGCGGGTGGCAAGGGTGGGGGGGCATCAAAGGGGATCAGCACCCCTAGGTGGGTTTAGGGTCTCACAGCTAAGTGCTGTGGACCCCAACCGTTTTTGTTTTTTTCCCCTAACACCTAACTGTCCCTTCTATCCCTGCCTAAAATACTTCTCCCTCACTGACCCTAACCTACCTGATGGGTGCAGGAGGGTGATGGGAGCCGAAGGGGGGGGGGTCACAGGAGCTGTGTGGCGCGATCCTCACTCGGGGGCAGCAGCAGCAGGAAGAGGAGGGTAGAGAGGAGAGCCGGGAGTTTGAATCTCCCGCCTCTCTCCCCGGACCAATCAGATCCCAGCACCGCCACCACCGCCCCTAATTCAAGAACGGTGATTGGTGGTGTGATATCACACCACCGATCACCGTTCTTTTCCGGTTCATCGGGTCACCGGAGACCCGAATGGACCGGAAATGCAGCAAACCGCAGGTCTGAATTGACCTGCGGTTTTCTGCGATCGCCGATACGGGGGGGGTCCCATGACCCCCCTCAGCATTGTGACAGGATGCCCGCTAAATGATTTCAGCGGACATCCTGTTTCTTTTAACCCCTTCAGCGACGCACTCGTATTTTTTTCACATGACGTACCGGTACGTCATGTGTCCTTAAGGACTCGGGAAGCATGCCGTACCGGTACGTCATGTGTACTAAAGGGGTTAAAAATTAAGGACAGCTGGGGAAAAGATTGGGGCTTAACCAGATGGGTTTAGTAATAAACCGGGACTCGATAACCTAAAAAGACAAAGACATGGGGTACAGCTTCTTAAATGAAATGAGGCTGAAATGAACCGCAAATACTAATCTGTAAAATATATAAATATAATGAACAAAAGAAAACTTCTCAAAGGTGTGCCATGGAAAATAGTATCAGATGGCTGTATTAACTACCAATGTCTATGTCAATCGTGAAATCCTCTAAGCCAAGAGCCATGCGTGCGAGTCCCTTATGGCAGGAGCCATCCGTGCGAGTCCCTTATGGCAGGAGCCATGCGTGCGAGCCTCTTATGGCGGAACAAGAATCAGATGACCGTGCGAACTATGAATGACGATGCCAGTCGTGAGGTCCTATAAGCGAAGAGCCACTCGTGCAAGCCTCTTATGGAAAAAGCCATGCGTGAAAATCTCTTATGGCAGGAGTCATGCGTGCGAGTCTCTTATGGCAGTGATATATGTGAGTGGTACCTAAAAAACATGGTATGGGCGCAGCTCTGAGTATGGGTAGAGCATGAAAATCATTGTATAAAGCAGACGTATAATTGCAATCTGAAAGTGAGCAGAGTATTGACGTGATGCAAAAGCAGACATGTGAACGCAGCTCTAGTAGTGAATGGAGTATAGGACAAGATGTAAAAATAGACATGTGGACGCATCTTTGGATGTGAACGGAATATTAACTTGATGTGACAGCAGACATGGAAAGCTGCTTTGGTGAGTGGGGTATACAACCTGGTGTAGCAGTAGAAATGTGAACACAACTCTAGGTATAAGCAGAAGCATGAAATTTGGTATAACAGCAACTCTGGTTGTGAACGGAGCATAATATAGATGTAACAGCGACATGAATGCGGTTCTTGAAATGGGCCTGGAAAGAACCTGTAATAGCATAGGATGTGTGAACGCAGCTCTGGGTGAGTAGAGCAAACATGATATACCGATAGACTCTGGTCGTGGGTGGAGTGCAAAAAAATGATTTGACAGCGTAAGTGTGACTGCACCTCTGGATGTGGCCAAGAATGAAATTGGAAGAATAGCAGCTCTAAATGTGAGTGGAGCATAAAAATGATGTAACGTGAACGTGAATGCAGCTGTGAAACAAGCCTAGTATTAACATGTTGTGACAGCAGACGTGTAAACACAGCTCTCACTGTGAGCAGAGCAAACATGGTATACCAGTCGATGCATGAACGCAGCTCTGGTTGTGAGTGGAGCAATTGTGAACACCATTGTGGTGCATCCAGAGAATAAAAATGGAGTAACAGTAGCAGCTATGGCTGTAAGCCGAATATACAACATGTAATAACAGGCGTGTAATACAAATCCGTATGTCAGCTGGGTACGGAATGTGATGAAAGCAGTGAAATACGTGAAGTCTAAAGATGGTGGTAGCAGAGGGAGGGGGGAGACACATGGCAAGTAACAGCTACAGCAAGAGGCCTAAACAATAACAGCTGTGTCCGATCTCCAAACATGATGTCACGTGCAGCCCAGGTAACTCTTCCTTTACAGCAAACCGGCTGAAATTTCTGTTAAGAGAACAACTCCAAACCTGGGAAAGACATTCATAAACTGTCTAGGAACACAAGGTCATGCATGTTAGCAAAGTATTTGCTGTTTATGGCTGATAGAGACTTTGCTGCTTATAGAAGGATTAACAGTTACCAACACCTTTCACACTTATATAACGGTTTGACCAACTGAGGATCTTCAGCCCTCAAACTCAAGTTTTGCATTTCTATAAACAGTTTTGCACCTCTGTGATCAGATGGAAAGGTTCCATAGTATTTAGAAATGAGCTCAGAGACTAATACTCCTATAATCATGATTGTAGCCGTTTGTCTATATACAGCTATTGGGAAGAGACTGCATTGTGACTTGCCTTTGAAATGTGCCTTGATACTGTTGGATGTACTACTTTTCCATTTTTTTACTTCAGTAAAGAGAGACTTTGTTGCAACCAACTGGCCTGGTTACTGACTCCAGCACCATCTTTACGAGCCCTTAACATCACAGGCACCCTAATTACCACTGGGCACGAGTTCCAGAGCCCTAGAATCAGGGTGCACCCTAAGGGAAGAAAGGGTGTGTCCTCCTTTCACTGCCCTGGCTCTAAGGAGCATTGATGTGAGGATTGCCACTATGAATAATTATTGTAGCCAGAGCCACTACCACTCCTGTCCCCCCTCTGCTTCTCCTGGGCTGGTTGGCACACATGCAATGTTACAACTTGTGCTATTTTTGTTGACTCATTGTATATCAATGCCCCAATACTGAAGAGAAAAATTAAAAAACATTTTTTTTAATACTGGTCAGATTAACATGTTTCTTTTTTTCTTCTTTTATTCACCTAACTTTGGGTTATTTATCCAAATATAGAACTTTAACAAAGAAGCTTTTGAAATTGGGAAAGATTGAAGATTAATCATGTGAACGACAACAAGTTGTGACTTTAACTGTATAGTTTATGTAATGACAAATGTTTAAATTTGACAGCTTTGCCTCTGGGCTAGGGCGGAAACTTTCAGCAGATGAAACTAAATCATACTTAAATCAGTGCATAAATCACACTGCTTAAGGCAAATTCAGTTGAATGTTTCATTTGTATTTCAATATTATTCAGAGGCTTCAAAATGATTATTTAATGGTATGGAACATTGCCATTTCATAAAAAGATATTCAGATTTATCTTTTGGCATTGCTTTCACAGTAAATGAAAGGATTAAAAAATAAAAATAAAAAAAAGAATATTTTTTTTTAATTGTACAGGGCACTGGCAATTCACCTTTTCTTATAGTAATATGATCATTCACATCATCACAAGGTTTTAACAGAGGAATGTGTTGACAAAATAGGAAATATGGTAAAACATGTATTAAGGCTTCAGTGAGTTATAGGAATACAATGCATCTATTTGTTTATGTCATTAACATGTCAGCTCCAGCAGCATGTGCAATCTTGAACAGTTCTAGGTGAACAGTATTTATTTGACTTCATTAGGTGGATCAGTTTTCATGACTCTTTTTTGTTAATGAAAGAGACTAATGAGGTGTCTAGAGTTCTGGATTTCATAGCTTAAAGACATTTTCATTTTCCATGGCTGAAACAGGAAGGGTTTTGTTTGTGTGTGCATGCTTGACAGACTGGAAACTAATACTCTAAATATGTACATAACAGAAATCATCATTTGCTCTAAAGATGAACACACTGGTGAAATAATGTAACTTAATTCAGTAAGGAAATACATCATTGAGCTTTTTAGATGTCGCCGAGTGTAAAGTATTTAAAAAGCATACTGATTCTGCTTGGATAGATTTCTGTCATGCCAATGTCCATTCTCACCCTGATTATTTTAAGGAGTACAAAGTAAAACATAACTTTTTCAAATCTGTTTAATAGAAAGCATATTATATATGGATTATCACAGCCATTTGGGAGTTTTGGTAGGGTAGATTCACACATGACAGATTCATTGTATACAATTCTGTAATTTTCAGTCCTTCCCACATATCTGGATGACTTTAAGATGAATAAGAAAGCTATAGAAAGTTCTTCTGAAATGCAAGGAATTAATTTAACCTTAATATTCTGCCTTCTAGATGGGAGAGAATAAAGTGTTTTTAAAGGGGTTTTCCAAGGCAACACATGTGTATATGGCATAGGGAGTTACTGTATTAGGCTATATGCACACGAACGTTGTTTGTTTCCGTGTCCTTTCCACTTTTTTTTTTTTTTATGGGGATAGGATGCTGACTAGGGATGAGCGAATTTTGGACCTGGACATGAACATTTTCAAAAAAGTTCGGGTTCGGGTTCGTTGTTCGACGATTTCTTTCCGCTTTCTGAAGGGCTGCACAGCAGCCAATCAGCTAGCGTTTTACTTCTTGCTCTAAGAAGCCAACACAGCCATGCCTACTAATGGCATGGCTGTGATTGGCCAAGGGCAGCATGTGACCCAGCCTCTATTTCAGCTGGAGTCACGTAGCACCGCACGTCACTCTGCTCTGATTAGTGTAGGGATAGGACGCAGCTGCTGTGAGGGCGAGATTAGGCAGGGAAAACTCAGCAAAAACACCTAATGAAGTGATCGATCTACAGCTGTGAATCATTCAACTTCTGCTAGTTAATTGCTCACTGGTTTTTAGGCTGCACAGAGCATTTTTCTGTCACTTTTTTCTGGGGTGATCGGCTGCCATTTTGTGTCTTGTGGTGCACATGCACAAGCTGCCACCAAGTCCATCAATCCATCAATACTAGTTTGTTTTAGTTTTTTTTGCTATATCCTACATCAGGGTCTTGGCTGTGCTTATTGTCACCCCTAGAAACTCAGGATAGAAATTTCTATATTTCATTAAGGGGTTAAATTCAATTGCCAAAATAGCAATCCCCTAAATCTGGTGTTCCAGCTGTGGCTAGCCAAGTGTAATACTGTCTGCTGTCTGGCAAAGGATAGATTATTTTCTGTGGTGAAATTCAGTTGCCAAAATAGCAATCCCCTAAATCTCGTGTCCCAGCAGTGGCTGGCCAAGTTTAATATTGTCCGGCAAAGGATAGATTTTGTTCTGGGGTGAAATTCAATTGCCAAAATAACAATCCCCTAAATCTGGTGTCTCAGCAGTGGCTGGCCAAGTTTAATAGTGTCCGGCAAGGGATAGATTTTGTTCTGGTGTGAAATTCAATTGCCAAAATAGCAATCCCCTAAATCTGGTGTCCCAGCAGTGGCTGGCCAAGTTTAATAGTGTCCGGCAAAGGATATATTTTGTTCTGGGTTGAAATTCAGTTGCAAAAATAGAAATACCGTAAATCTGGTGTTCCAGCTGTGACTGGACAAGTTTCATAGTATCCGTCAAAGGATATATTATTTTCTGGGGTGAAATTCAGTTGCAAAAATAGAAATACCCTAAATCTTGTGTTCCAGCTGTGACTGGACAAGTTTCATAGTGTCCGTGAAAGGATATATTATTTTCTGGGGTGAATTCAGTTGCAAAAATAGAAATATCGTAAATCTGGTGTTCCAGCTGTGACTGGACAAGTTTCATAGTGTCCGTCAAAGAATATATTAATTTCTGGGGTGAAATTCAGTTGCAAAAATAAAAAATACCGTAAATCTGGTGTTCCAGCTGTGACTGGACAAGTTTCATAGTGTCCATCAAAGGATATAGTATTTTCTGTGGTGAAATTCAGTTGCAAAAATAAAAATATCATAAATCTGGTGTTCCAGCTGTAACTGGACAAGTTTCATAGTGTCCGTCAAAGGATATGTTATTTTCTGTGGAGAAATTCAGTTGCAAAAATAGAAATACCGTAAATTTGGTGTTCCAGTTGTGACTGAACAAGTTTCATAGTGTCCGTCAAAGGATATATTATTTTCTGGGGTGAAATTCTGTTGCAAAAATAGAAATACCGTGAATCTGGTGTTCGAGCTGTGACTAGACAAGTTTCATAGTGTCCGTCAAAGAATATATTATTTTCTGGGGTGAAATTCTGTGGCAAAAATATAAATACCGTAAATCTGGTGTTCCAGCTGTGACTGGACAAGTTTCATAGTGTCCGTCATATGATATATTATTTTCTGGGGTGAAATTCAGTTGCAAAAATAGAAATACCATAAATCTGGTGTTCTAGCTGTGGCTGGACAAGTTTCATAGTGTCCGTCAAAGGATATATTATTTTCTGTGGTGAAATTCAGTTGCAAGAATAGAAATACCGTAAATCTGGTGTTCCAGCTGTGACTGGACCAGTTTCATAGTGTCCGTCAGATGATATATTATTTTCTGGGGTGAAGTTCAGTTGCAAGAATAGAAATACCGTAAATCTTGTGTTCCAGCTGTGACTGAACAAGTTTCATAGTGTCCGTCAAAGGATATATTATTTTCTGGGGTTAAATTCAATTAGTATTTATATAAGATTAGAAGATAGCACCCGTGGGTAGGATTACATGAATTGTGGGGTGAAAAACATGCTCGTAGTCCAGGGTGATGGACTAGAGCAATAGGAAGTTCTCACGCCACAACACTAGGTTAGAGAAAAAATATATATTTATAAAAACCGGCCAGTCTGAACAGACATGTAAGCTGCCGGACAGCAGGATTGCTGATTAACAAGACCGCATGTAAACAAGGACCCAGCTGTAGTCCAAGAGGGACAGCGTACCACTGTCAGTGCGGTAGCAGGTATATGGGAAATTACCCCCTCATATATGCTGGCTCGACGCGTTTCTTGTGTCAATAAAGACACATCATCAGGAGCAAGAGGGATAAGGGATGGTAGCAAGAGAACCTGCCTAAGGTACTGCCACGCTAAGTATTCGTGGCGGCACCTGCCGGCGCTATGATGGCTGTGACACGGCCGCGCCAAGCGCTGGTTTAAATAACAACCCACTCCTCCCAGGGGAGGGGAGCGGGAGGGGCCAGCGTACGACGTCACTGGATGGCGGAGTAAGCGAATGCAGACAAGCAATCCGCCCACCATCCCCATGACAACATGTACGCGGCCAACCCGAATCACATAGGTAAGAGGGATGTCATGGGCAGACCTTTAAAACAAGGAGGCAGCGGGCGGAGTTTATAAAACTATCCGCCGCATGACGACAATAATAAGAGATGTCAGGAACAGAGATTTGAGGCGCAAACCAAACATATGACAAGAGATATGTATAGCTAAGAGGTGATGTGGGGCAAAGCAGGTTATAGTGGGGGCAGTAGGACCTACCAAACACATATACTGAAGGAAATAAGGCAGCTAAGTCCACCCCAGATTAGTCAATAAAACATACGTAGGAGATCCGTTCATTAAGGCCATCAGGTTTAACAGTGCCCAATCTAAACGTCCATTGAGCTTCCTTGCGCAGGAGTATGGTGTCGAGGTCGCCGCCCCTTGGTGGTGGGCACACCACATCAATCCCTTGAAACCTGATAACGGATGTTTGTTGTGGATGGAACAGATTGACATGTCTCGCTATTGGTGTGTCTTCGCTTTACGTATATCACCAAGGTGCTCGCCAATTCTGCGGCGAAATTCCTGATGGTCTTGCCCACGTATTGCATGCCACAAACACATGTGGCTAGATAAATGACCCCAGATGTTCTGCAGTTAACAAAACATCTGATTTTGTAGCATTTGGATGTCTTAGTGCTGATGAAAGTGTCCCCTGTTTGGATGGATGAACATGCAATGCAGCCCTTGCAACGAAATGTGCCCAGGCTACGATTAGTAAGCCAGGTCTGGGGGACCGGAGATTGGAACAGACTATGAACCAGGCGGTCACCAAGGCTGCGACCCCTGCGATAAGTCACAGAAGGCCTTTCACTGATGCAGTCTGCAATGTCTGGATCCATACGCAAAATGTTCCAATGCCGCCTTAAGATATTCAATATCTGTGGATTTGCTCCATCATAGGTGGCAATTAGGCGTATTAAACCGTCACCTTCCTGCTTAGGTCTGGGATTAAGTAATGATTCCCTAGTTGCTGCCAATGAATGTTGGTAGGCAGATGCTAAAACCGGGAAGGATAACCCCGTTTAGTGAATCTCTGCCTTAATTCACCAGCTTTGAGATGGAAGTCAGAAAGATTTGAACAGTTGCGACGGACCCGTAAATATTGACCACGAGGATCCCCTTCTTCAAAGGGACCGGATGACAACTGTCCCAATGAAGAAGGGAATTAGTGGCCGTGGTTTTACGATGAAGACTAGTGTGCACCTGTCCAGTACCATCCCTAAAAATGGTCAGATCCAAGAAATTGATACTCTCAAAATGGATCTCAGATGTGAAAAAAGTCCATACTTGTTGATATTGAGGGCTCGCACAAAAGATCCAAATTCATCAGCCGTGCCTGACCAGAAAATGAGAATGTCATCAATAAATCTGAGCCACAATGTGATATGTGAGGTCCACCCCTGATCGTCATCAGAAAACACAGTTTCCTCTCCCACCAGCCCAGATATAAATTTGCGTACGATGGGGCACACGGACTCCCCATCGCAACGCCTCTGAGCTGGTGGAAGAGGCGACGATCAAAGGTGAACGCATTGTGGCCCAGAATAAACTCAAGGAGTTGGATGACAAATTCATTATGTTGGGCGAATGCGATACCCGTTGGCATAAAAATAACGTGCAGCTGCAAGACCTCCCTCGTGTGGGATGGAGCTGTATAGGGCCTCCACATCGAGGCTAGCAAAAGCATATTATCCTCGACGTGGAGGCCGTCCAGCTTGCTGACCACCTCCATTGAGTCCCGCACATACGAGGGCAAGGCCAACACAAACGGGTGCAATATATTTTCTACATAATCACTAATGCCCTGCGTAAGGCTGTTGGAGCCGGAAACTATGGGTCTGCCCTTAAGGGGCCGCAGCCCTTTATGAATTTTGGGCAACCCATAGAAACAGGCTGTGCACGGATGTTTAGGAAAAAGAACCTGGAACTCATTTTTGTCAATAAGATTTTGTGACAGGGCAGCAGACAATATGCCCTTGAGCTCAACAGCATAGTCGTTCATGGGGTTCCGAGAGAGGACACCATAGCATTGGGTATTGCTGAGAATCTCAAGGCACATATCCATATATTGCGCCTGGTTCATGATGACCACATTGCCTTACCTTCTGTACCTATTGCTCCCACCATCACAAGCGTTTTCAAAAACCTCACCAGAGCATATAAGGACAACATACGCAGCTGGTGGGAGATACAGACCCTGGAGACATATTTAAAAAACAATATTGTACCTAGGGGCCAGAGAATACCACTTTTTCCCAATGCTCGTTTGAACTCACCTGAGTTCATCAAGCGATGGGAGTCTGAATCTATTCAGTCGTCCCTTCGTCTGATGCGTTTACTCCTCGAAGAGGAACATAAGATTTTTGATAAAAGCTCAGGTGAGCTACAGACATTTATTGATACTGCTAAGAAGTTTTCTGAGCACGTAGATTTCACTAAAAAGGAACAGGCATTGGAACAGACTGTGCACAAATACACTGCACAATTGAAGGAACGTAAGCATAGTCAATATTTGAGAGACACTACGGACTTCCGTGACGGCCATTTGTTTGGCTTTGCCACTAAACCAACAAAGGCCTTGGAAGCTGATACAGAGCCCTCGTCATCTGAGGGAGAGGCTGACTCTGGTTCTACACGTCACATTTCACATAATAGCCAATCTAGTAACCCCAGGGGTTATTCGGGTAGAGACCAGCGGAGACGTGGTAGAGGTGGTCGCTCAAGGGGTGGCAATAACAATTTTTTAGGACAAGGGGTCCCGATCTCAGACTATCTCCTCAGGGATCGGAAGGGCCAATAAACATGTGTCCAAATTTGCCTCACACCCACTCACAGTCGGATGAACTGCAAGTGATCAACTTCTCTGATAGAACTCTCACGCCAGCCGAGATTAGTGTCCTTAAAAAGGCCTCTCCTTTGTCCCAAGCCTTTTGACCCTTTCAATTGGGTCAAAGATTTAAACCTCTTCCTTAGGAAACTTAAATGGAAGAAATATTTCAAACATAAGGATAGACGTGAATGTGCTGAGTTGGGAATAGAGGAGGCCGACTTGGGAGACATTAGAAATCTAATGGATTTGGTGAGGGAAAATGAACGTCCCCCTGGTGAAGGACCATTTACCTCGATGAAACCACGATCCAAACTTACCCCCCCAATTACTGATACCACTCCGGCTGATGTGTTTGTGAACCTGGTCATTGAGGACCTTGCCTCCCTTGACCATGTCCGTGTGAGATATAATATCACAAAAGAAGAAATGGAGGGGTTGCGGTCATTGGAATGTGACAACTCCATAGTGATCAAGGCAGCGGACAAGGGAGGCAATGTGGTCATCATGAACCAGGCGCAATATATGGATATGTGCCTTGAGATTCTCAGCAATACCCAATGCTATGGTGTCCTCTCTCGGAACCCCATGAACGACTATGCTGTTGAGCTCAAGGGCATATTGTCTGCTGCCCTGTCACAAAATCTTATTGACAAAAATGAGTTCCAGGTTCTTTTTCCTAAACATCCGTGCACAGCCTGTTTCTATGGGTTGCCCAAAATTCATAAAGGGCTGCGGCCCCTTAAGGGCAGACCCATAGTTTCCGGCTCCAACAGCCTTACGCAGGGCATTAGTGATTATGTAGAAAATATATTGCACCCGTTTGTGTTGGCCTTGCCCTCGTATGTGCGGGACTCAATGGAGGTGGTCAGCAAGCTGGACGGCCTCCACGTCGAGGATAATATGCTTTTTGCTAGCCTCGATGTGGAGGCCCTATACAGCTCCATCCCACACGAGGGAGGTCTTGCAGCTGCACGTTATTTTTATGCCAACGGGGTATCGCATTCGCCCAACATAATGAATTTGTCATCCAACTCCTTGAGTTTATTCTGGGCCACAATGCGTTCACCTTTGATCGTCGCCTCTTCCACCAGCTCAGAGGCGTTGCGATGGGGAGTCCGTGTGCCCCATCGTACGCAAATTTATATCTGGGCTGGTGGGAGAGGGAAACTGTGTTTTCTGATGACGATCAGGGGTGGACCTCACATATCACATTGTGGCTCAGATTTATTGATGACATTCTCATTTTCTGGTCAGGCACGGCTGATGAATTTGGATCTTTTGTGCGAGCCCTCAATATCAACAAGTATGGACTTTTTTTCACATCTGAGATCCATTTTGAGAGTATCAATTTCTTGGATCTGACCATTTTTAGGGATGGTACTGGACAGGTGCACACTAGTCTTCATCGTAAAACCACGGCCACTAATTCCCTTCTTCATTGGGACAGTTGTCATCCGGTCCCTTTGAAGAAGGGGATCCCTCGCGGTCAATATTTACGGGTCCGTCGCAACTGTTCAAATCTTTCTGACTTCCATCTCAAAGCTGGTGAATTAAGGCAGAGATTCACTAAACGGGGTTATCCTTCCCCGGTTTTAGCATCTGCCTACCAACATTCATTGGCAGCAACTAGGGAATCATTACTTAATCCCAGACCTAAGCAGGAAGGTGACGGTTTAATACGCCTAATTGCCACCTATGATGGAGCAAATCCACAGATATTGAATATCTTAAGGCGGCATTGGAACATTTTGCGTATGGATCCAGACATTGCAGACTGCATCAGTGAAAGGCCTTCTGTGACTTATCGCAGGGGTCGCAGCCTTGGTGACCGCCTGGTTCATAGTCTGTTCCAATCTCCGGTCCCCCAGACCTGGCTTACTAATCGTAGCCTGGGCACATTTCGTTGCAAGGGCTGCATTGCATGTTCATCCATCCAAACGGGGGACACTTTCATCAGCACTAAGACATCCAAATGCTACAAAATCAGATGTTTTGTTAACTGCAGAACATCTGGGGTCATTTATCTAGCCACATGTGTTTGTGGCATGCAATACGTGGGCAAGACCATCAGGGAATTTCGCCGCAGAATTGGCGAGCACCTTGGTGATATACGTAAAAACGAAGACACACCAATAGCGAGACATGTCAATCTGTTCCATCCACAACAAACATCCGTTATCAGGTTTCAAGGGATTGATGTGGTGTGCCCACCACCAAGGGGCGGCGACCTCGACACCATACTCCTGCGCAAGGAAGCTCAATGGACGTTTAGATTGGGCACTGTTAAACCTGATGGCCTTAATGAACGGATCTCCTACGTATGTTTTATTGACTAATCTGGGGTGGACTTAGCTGCCTTATTTCCTTCAGTATATGTGTTTGGTAGGTCCCCCACTATAACCTGCTTTGCCCCACATCACCTCTTAGCTATACATATCTCTTGTCATATGTTTGGTTTGCGCCTCAAATCTCTGTTCCTGACATCTCTTATTATTGTCGTCATGCGGCGGATAGTTTTATAAACTCCGCCCGCTGCCTCCTTGTTTTAAAGGTCTGCCCATGACATCCCTCTTACCTATGTGATTCGGGTTGGCCGCGTACATGTTGTCATGGGGATGGTGGGCGGATTGCTTGTCTGCATTAGCTTACTCCGCCATCCAGTGATGTCGTACGCTGGCCCCTCCCGCTCCCCTCCCCTGGGAGGAGTGGGTTGTTATTTAAACCAGCGCTTGGCGCGGCCGTGTCACGGCCATCATAGCGCCGGCAGGTGCCGCCACGAATACTTAGCGTGGCAGTACCTTAGGCAGGTTCTCTTGCTACCATCCCTTATCCCTCTTGCTCCTGATGATGTGTCTTTATTGACACAAGAAACGCGTCGAGCCAGCATATATGAGGGGGTAATTTCCCATATACCTGCTACCGCACTGACAGTGGTACGCTGTCCCTCTTGGACTACAGCTGGGTCCTTGTTTACATGCGGTCTTGTTAATCAGCAATCCTGCTGTCCGGCAGCTTACATGTCTGTTCAGACTGGCCGGTTTTTATAAATATATATTTTTTCTCTAACCTAGTGTTGTGGCGTGATAACTTCCTATTGCTCTAGTCCATCACCCTGGACTACGAGCATGTTTTTCACCCCACAATTCATGTAATCCTACCCACGGGTGCTATCTTCTAATCTTATATATATACTAATAAAGGTTATGTTTTAGCGTCACTTTTGTGCTTTGTATACTACCAATTTTCTAAGACGCTCTACATTGTACACACTTTAGGCATTTTTTTGTTACGGTTAAATTCAATTGCCAAAATAGCAATATCCTAAATCAGTGGTTTCTGCTGTGGGTGGCAGGACAATTTTTATAGTGTCAGTCAAAGGATAGCTTTTGTTCTGGGGTTAAATTCAATTACCAAAATAGCAATACCGTAAATGTGGTGTTCCAGCTGTGACTGGACAGGTTTCATAGTGTCCGTCAAGGGATATATTATTTTCTGGGGTGAAATTCAATTGCCAAAATAGCAATACCGTAAATCAGTAGTTTCAGCTGTGGCTGGCCAAGTTTTATAGTGTCCGGCAAAGAGTAGATTTCGTTCTGGGGTGAAAATATATTGCCAAAATAGCAATCCCCTAAATCTGGTGTACCAGCAGTGGCTGGCCAAGTTTAATAGTGTCCAGCAAAGGATAGATTTTGTTCTGGCGTGAAATTCAATTGCCAAAATAGCAATCCCCTAAATCAGTGGTTCCAACTGTGGCTGGCCAAGTTTAATACTGTCCGGCAAAGGATAGATTTTAAATTGTGGGGTGAAATATTACCATATGACAAATATTTGCCAGGTACAAACCCCTGCACTGCATGACTGACAGGGAATATACAATTGGCGGTTACAATCTTGCATGAAATAAAGCCTTTTTGGGCTGTGAAGCCAAAGGTAGTCGCCAATAACTGTTTTTTTATTTTTTATTTTTTAAAATAAATTAGTGTAGACCCCAAAACATTGGGAAAATATAAAAAAATAAAACAAAGTTTAAGTGCACGGTAGTATAAACAGTGGTCGGGTGAGGCTGGTATACATGTCTATTCTGCATAAGGTACAAACAAGTCCTGTGGAATCCATGCCTGGTTCTTTTTAATAAACGAAAGCTTGCCCACATTGTCTGCGGACACGCTGCTGCGCTTGTCTGTGATAATGCTACCAGCCATGCTAAACACACATTCAGACAATACAGTGGCTGCAGGGTAGGCCAGCACCTCCAAGGCGTAAAAGGCAACCTCAGGACATGTGCCCAATTTGATGACCCAGAAGTTCAATGGGGCAGACCCAGTGGCGTAGCTAGAAATAATTGGGCACTACAGCAAATTTTTGAATGGGGCCCCCCCCCCCAGTAATTTTTGCGCAAACCCCTTCCTTTCATGCCGCTATGCCCGTGGCTACTAAAGATCGCTCTCTCACTCCAGGCCCAGCAGCTGTTCCATTCGCTTTCTACACTGTCAATACTGCCACTCTATATAATTTCATTGTATAATACTCCTACTCCTCCTGGATGAGCCCTTTCTAGGTCACGACCCCAAAGCAGTTGCTTCCCCTGTAGCTATTCTCCTAGGCAGACCTATCAGTCAGTATGTGTACTGTTCCACCATGTTGCTGAAATGCTGCCTCCTTCTAAGATGTTCTAGATCTGCTGGTGGTACAGGTTGTTGTGGCGTGATGACAAAGCTTTTCCACATTTTGCCCATGCTAACCCTGCCTTCTGAGGTGTTGCTGGTGACCCAGTAATCAGCAAAAGTTAGAATGTGGCAGTAACTGGACGGTCGTTGCGCAGGCACTGCAGCATGTAGTCGCTCATGTCTGCCAGGCTGCCCAGAGGCAAGGACAAGCTATCCTCTTTGAGGGAGGCATATTGTCTGTGTCCTCTGTATCCCCCAGCGTTCCTCCTACTCCTCTTCCTCATCCTCCAGAACTGTGCCCTGGCTGGACAATTGTGTTCCAGGCCAGGGCCTATGTTGGTGCAGATACCCACCCTCCGAACCACTTGTATTTGGTTGGCCTTAAGTTAAGGATAAGGCGTGTATATAGTTTTGTTTCTTTATATGGTTAATTAACTGCCTTATAGTTATTTTAATATGGTTTTAAGTAAATTTGTAAATAGTTTGTTAATGGTTTGAGTGAAGGGGGGGGGGTGTTGAGTGTGTAGGGTGTGAGGCTGTTTGGGTTTATTGTCCATCCGCTTTCTACACTGTCTATACTGCCACTGTATCTAATTTCATTGTATAATACTGCTGAGGGGGCCCTGACAAAGTCTTTTAGTCCTCCTCCTCCTCCTCCTGGATGGGCCCCTTCTAGGTCAGGGACCCAAAACAGTGTGCTTCCTACGCTTCCCTGTAGCTACGCCCCTGGGCAAACCCATCAGTAAGTACGTGTACTCTTCCACCATGTTGCTGAAATGCTGACTCCTGCTAATACGTTCCAGATCTGCTGTTGGTGCAGGTTGTTGTGGCGTGATGACAAATCTTTCCCACATTTCGCCAATGCTAACCCAGCCTTCTGAGGTGCTGATGGTGACCCAGCTGCCCGTGAGCTGGCTTGGGTGACACCCTACTGAGAACTCGGTTCCTCCTCATCCTCCTCATCCTACTTATCCTCCTCATCCTCCAGAACTGTGCCCTGTCTGGATAATTGTGTTCCAGGCCAGGGACTATGTTGGTGCAGGAACCCACCCTTCGAGCCACTTGGATATCACTGGCCTTAAGTTAAGGATAAGGTGTGTATATAGTTTTGTTTGTTTATATAGTAAGTTTAGCTTCATTATAGTTATTTTAATATGTTTTTAAGACAATTTGTAAATAGTTTGTTAATGGTTTGAGTGAAATGAGGGGGGGGGGGTGTTGTGTGTGTTCAATTAACTGAATTGATTTTCACGGTCTGGTGTTTAGGAATTTCTGCACCCCAAATTCAGCATATGTGGTAGGCATGGGATGTGTGTCAAACCGGCTAGGCCCAGACCTGCTAGTACATTTAGCCCATTAGCACACAACACCAGGCCAGGCTGGAGGCCCGGTGGCACCAACCAATGGTCGGTCTGTTGTTCCATGCCTGTCCACAGCTCCTGCGCGGTGGGGGGTTTGTTCCAAAAACAAACAAGTTTTAAAACAACCTGCTGTCATTTCCCCCTGGCTGTGCTGCTGTGGGTGGTGAAGGTGTTATGCTGAGTGGATGAGGAGGAGGTAGAGGAGGAGGAAGCCGAGTAGGAGGAGGAGGTAACAGGATACAAAAAGAAATGCCCAGCAATCCTCGGGGGCGGAAGGACATTCGCAAAAATGCTATCCGCCTTTGGGCTAGCCGCTACATTTACACACTGTGTTGATGGTTATGTGGACGTTGCCACAGATAGCGTTGCGCAGTGCACACTTGATTTTGTCCGCCACTTGGTTGTGCAGTGAAGGGATGGCTCACCTGCAAAAGTAGCGGCGGCTGGGATACACGTACTGTGGGATAGCCACCGCCATAGGGTTTTTAAAACTGTCCACCAGACAGAATGACAGCATTTTAAAGGACCAGGAAATTTGAAATAAGGCATTCAGAGCCATGGGTAGGGGGGTACTACCTCTTTCTATTTCTTTTACTCTCTAGTGTTTCGGAGATGGACATCTGATAGCTGAACACTTCCATGGGATTTGGTGGAGATGCTTGGTGACAATGACAGATGTGGTGGTGTTGCTGCCACATCCTCTGTTTGCTGGGTGACAGGTGCCACTGTCACTCACTTGGGCTCAAGTTTAGAATGTTTATTTATTATTTTTCTGTATTTTATTTTAAGTCATTTCCCTATTCACATATGTTTGCAGGGCATTTAACTACATTTTGCTGCCTTTTGCAGCCCTCTTGCCCTTTCCAGGGCTATTTTACAACCATTTAAGTTTCCAAAAGTTTGTGTCCCCGTTGACTTTAATGGTTCGGGGTGAAGTTCGGGTCGAGTTCGGATTCCGAACCCGAACATTTTCGTGAAGTTCGGCCGAACTTCTCGAACCCGAACATCCAGGTGTTCGCTCAACTCTAATGCTGACCCATTCATCTCAATGGGTCTGTAAAAAATGCAGACATCACACCTTGTGCTGTCCACATCATTATGTCTGTTCAGTAACCTCGCAAAAAAAATAGAACATGTCCTATTCTCCTCCGTTTTAGGCATTGTTAAAATTAATCCACAAAAAAAACGGATAGCATCCGTTTTTTTTTTCCTGATCTACAATTTGCAGACCGCAAAACACATACAGTCGTGTGCATGTAGCCTTAAACTAATAAAAAGAAACAGACTTCCAAATCTTCCCAAGATCCTCTGATCCTCCCTGAGGCTGCAGACATACTGTAAATATGTGCCAATTTGATAGCCCAGCCCACTTTGACATTTATAACTCATTTCTGGTGTGATTCATTCTGTATGGGGAAAATTCTGGAGAAAACAGTTGATATGATTGGCACAAAACACCATTCTTTTTTACGTATTTTACGCCATCATTCTGCAGCAACATGCTTAATAAATATCCCCCATTGTCTACATTTGGCCTTAACAAATCTTTTAAAAACATTTATGGGTCATAATGTGACAATGTTTTTTTTTTCTTTAATACATGTATGGCTCCATGACATTTTTCTGGTTCAGTCATATTGATCACTTTTCAGTTAGTTTTTCAGTAACTAATGCCAAAATGTCACTTTGTTATTAATAAAGATGATTGACAAGATGGCAGTTTTACCCTCCTTTTCTGAGAAGGTAAATCAAAAGTGACAACTAGAGTTGAGCGGACACCTGGATGTTCGGGCTCGAGAAGTTCGGCCAAACTTCACGAAAATGTTTGGGTTCGGGATCCGAACTTGACCCGAACTTGACCGCGAACCCCATTGAAGACAATGGGGACCCGAACTTTTGGGCAGTAAAAAGGCTGTAAAATAGTATTAAATATTAAAATATTAAAATTATGTAGACCCCTGACACCCAGAAATACGAGAGGTCATGTGACAGTAAAAAGATTTTAATGTCTCCCACCAATACAGCAGGCGATGAAACAAAATATAGGCCCCTGACAACCAGACAATGAGGTGGTCATTTGACAGTATAAAGAGTTAAATGTCTCCCACCAATGCAGCAAGCGATTAAACGAAATATAGGCCCCTGACAACCAGACAATGGGGCGGTCATTTGACAGTAAAAAGAGGTTAATGTCTCCCACTAATACAGCAGGCGATGAAATAAAATATAGGACCCTGACAACCAAACAATGTAGCGGTCAATTGAAGGATAGAGAGTTTAATGTCTCCCACCAATGAAGCAAGCGATTAAATGAAATGAAGGCCCCTGACAACCAGATAATGGGGCGGTTATTTGACAGTATAAAGAGTTTAATGTCTCCTACCAATGAAGCAAGCGATTAAATGAAATATAGGCCCCTGACAAACAGACAACGGGGCGGTCATTTGACAGTAAAAAGAGTTTAAGGGTCTCCCACCAATACAGCAGGCGATTAAACAAAATATAGAGCCCTGACAACCAGACAATGTAGAGGCCATTTGACAGTATAAAGAGTTTAATGTCTCCCACCAATGCATCAAGCGATTAAACGAAATATAGGCCCCTGACAACCAGACAATGTAGAGGTCATTTGACAGTATAAAAAGTTTAAGTCTTACACCATTGCAGCAAGTGATTAAATGAAATATAGGCCCCTGACAACCAGACAATGTAGAGGTCATTTGACAGTATAAGGCCCCTTGTACACGACCGTTGTTCGGGTCCGCGTCCGAGCCGCATATTTCGCGGCTCGGCCGCGGACCCATTCATTTCAATGGGGCCGCAAAAGATGCGGACAGCACTCCGTGTGCTGTCCGCATCCGTAGCTCCGTTCCGTGTCCCCGCAAAAAAAATATAGCATGTCCTATTCTTGTCCGTTTTGCGGACAAGAATAGGCATTTCTATAATGGGCCGCGTCCGTTCCGAAAAATGCGGAACGGAACGCGGATCAGCTTCCGTGTTTTGCGGATCCGCGATTTGCGGACCGCAAAACACCAACGGTAGTGTGCATGTAGCCTAAAGAGGATAATGTCACCCACCAAAGCAACAGGTGATTATATGAAATGTAGACCCCTGGCACCCAGACAGAGGAGAGAGGTCCCATAGCAGAAAATCAGGCTTGATGTTACCCGCCAAAGCAGCAGGCGATTAACAGAATTTTAGGCCCCAGACACCCAGACAGAGGAGAGGTCATTTGGCAGCAAAAAGAGGTTAATATCACTCATCAAAGCAGCAGGCGATTAGCTGAAATGTAGGCCCCTGGCACCCAGACAGAAGAGAGGTTCATTCAACTTGGTGTTGCCCCCAAAATAATGGCACATTTAAAAAAAGAGGATTCAATAAAGAAGTGCCCTGGAGTACAAGAATGTATGGTTGAGGGCGAGGCAGTTATAAATGCCAGCACCTCCAAGGCATAAAGGGCAAGCTCTCGCCATGTGGACAATTTGGAGACCCAGAAGTTGAATGGGGCAGAACCATCAGTCAGTACGTGGAGGCGTGTGCACACGTACTGTTCCACCATGTTGTTGAAATGCTGCCTCCTGCTAACACGTTCCCTATCAGCTCTTGGTACAGTTTGCTCTGGCGCGGGGACAATACTTTTTCACATTTCGGCCATGCGAACCCTGCTGTCTAAGGAGCTGGCCGTGACACAGCTGCGTTGGCGACCTCTTCCTTCTCCTCCTCTGCCTCTGACTTTGCCTTGTACTTCCACTTGTCCCCCCGTGTCATTTGGGAATGCACTCAGGAGCATGTCCTATCACAGTGCAGGAATTAAGGTGGGCCATGTTGGTTGAGTACTCCAAAGACCGCAACAAGGTACACAGGTCTCGCATGCAGGCCCAGTCACTGGTGGTGAAGTGGTGCTGATCCGCAGAGCGACTGACCCGTGCATACTGCATCTGACACTCCACTATTGGCCGCTGCTGCTCGCAAAGAGTCTCCAGCATATGTAAGGTGGAGTTACACCTGGTGGGCATGTCGCATATAAGGCAGTAAGCAGGAAGGCCGAAGATACGTTGCAGCGCAGACAGGCGAGCAGAATCAGGGCGAGAACACCGAAGGCGCTCACATACGGATAGCACTTTCAGCAGCAGCTCTGACATGTCTGGGTAGTTTTTAAGAAGCTTCTGCACCACAATATTCAGCACACTCCCCAGGCAAGGGATTGCTTTGTACGTAGGTGTCTGGTCATGCAGTTTGTGCTCAGGTTAAGAACATTTATGCCTCGCTTCAGGCTCTGATGGCACAACATGCAAACCACTCGTGTCTTGTCGTCAGGACATTGTGTGAAGAACTGCCACGAGAATGAAGTCCTTGGAGCATGCCTTGGTGTGCTCGGTGCGATGGACAGTAGCAGGCGTACTGTTTCTGGAATGGCTGCTGCGCTTTGGCACCCTTCTTCCTTCTTTTGCTGTGCTGTTGCCTCTGTGCGACCACCGCCTCTTCCTGAGAACTGCATGTCTCACTAGCACGACCTTCAGTCCAGTCTGGGTCTAAGACTTCATCATCCTCGACATCATCTTCCTCCCATTCATGACCCCTGCCCTCCTCGTCGGTCTGCACATTGCAGAAAGCCACAGCAGTTGGCACCTGTGTTTTGTCATCATCAGAAACGTGCTGCGGCGGTATTCCCATGTCCTCATCCTGCAACAAAAGTGGTTGAGCATCAGTGCATTCAAGGTCTTCCTCTTCTAAAGCAGGGCAAGGTGGATGGGGCCGGGGAAACCGGCTTGGCTGATTTGCAAGGGGTGAGGTGGAAGTCTGATGGGCATGGGCTGCAGGTGCAAATTTTGAGCTTTCTGCAGAGGACTGGGTGTTAGATACTGTGAGGGAACTTGAGGCACTGTCAGCCACCCAATCTACTATCGCCTGTACCTGTTCTGGCTTCACCATCCGTAGAGCGGCATTTGGACCTATCAAATAACGCTGCAGATTCTGTGGCCTACTCGCACCAGTGGAAGAAGTTTGACTTGGAGCGGTAGTTGGCGCTGAACGGCCACGTCTTCTCCCAGCAACAGGAGCTCCACCAACACCACCACGACCTTGTCCACGTCCCTTATTCGATGTTCTCCTCGTTATTTGCGTTCACCCACCAATATGAAAGATTGGTCTCTCTCCGGTGTCAATTTACCTGCCACTAGTCGACAATTACATTCGCTAAGGCAGTGCCCGTGTCATAAAAATGCTATGTGGACCCTGAATAATGTTTTTTGTGCCCAAAATACACTGATTCAAAATTTCTATGCAGAAATGTAAACTTTTTTTGGTACGCTGAATGCACTAGTGGTTTGTGGAACAAGAACAAGTATTTTTGTAATAAAATACAGAAAATTTGCACAACAGTTTTTTTTGGCCTAAAACACAGCTTTTTTCAATAAAAACACAAAATGTAGTTTAACTGCTGTACATTAAAAGTAGATATTTATACTATGTATGGTGTATGGACACCAGATTTAGGGACCCAGAACACGGAGTTGGTCACCAAAATTCACAAATGCAGTATTGAACTGCTATATATTGGAAATAATTATTTAACCCCTTAAGGACACCGCCCTATTTCACCTTAAGGACCAGGCCATGTTTTCAAAATCTGACCAGTGTCACTTTATGTGGTGATAACTTTAAAACACTTTTTCTTATCCAGGCCATTCTGAGATCGTTTTTTCATCACATATTGTACTTCATGACAGGTGGTAAAATAAAGTCGAAAAATTTCATTTTTATTTATAAAAAAATACCAAATTTACCAAAAATTTGGAAAAATTTGCAATTTTCCAAGTTTCAATTTCTCTACTTCTATAATACATAGTAATACTGCCAAAAAAAGTTATTGATTTACATTCCCCATATGTCTACTTAATGTATCGATCATTTTGGGAATGCAATTTCATTTTTTGGGGACTTTACAATGATTAGAAGTATAGAAGCAAATCTTGAAATTTTTCAGAAATTTTCAAAAACCCACTTTTTGGGACCAGTTCAGGTCTGAAGTCACTTTGTGAGGCTTACATAATAGAAACCACCCAAAAATGACCCCATTCTAGAAACTACACCTCTCAAGGTATTCAAAACAGATTTTACAAATGTCATTAACCCTTTAGGTTTTCCACAAGAGTTAATGGCAAATAGAGATAAAATTTCAGAATTTTGACTTTTTGGAAAATTTCCATTTTAATCCATTTTTTCCAGTAACAAAGCAAGGGTTAACAGCCAAACAAAATGTAACATTTATTGCCCCGATTCTGTAGTTTGCACAAACACCCCATATGTGGTCGTAAACTGCTGTATGGCCAAATGGCAGGGCGCAGAAGAAAAGGAACGCCATATGGTTTTTGGAAGGTGGATTTTGCTGGACTGGATTTTTGACACCATGTCCCATTTGATGCCCCCCGATGCACCCCTAGAGTATAAACTTCATAAAAGTGACTCCATCTAAGAAACTACACCCCTCAAGGTATTCAAAACCAGTTTTACAAACTTTGTTAACCCTTTAGGTGTCCCACGAGAGTTATTGGCAAATGGAGATGAAATTTCAGAATGTCTATTTTTTGTTACCTTGCCTCAAAAAAAGTGTAATATAGAGCAACCAAAAATCATATTTACCCTAAAATAGTACCAACAAAACTGACACCTTATCCCGTAGTTTCCAAAATGGGGTCACTTTTTTGGAGTTTCTACTGTAGGAGTGCATCAGGGGGGCTTCAAATGTGACATAGTGTCAAAAAACCAGTCCAGCAAAATCTGCCTCCCAAAAACCATATGGCGTTCCCTTCCTTCTACGCCCTGCCGTTTGGCCATACAGCAGTTTACGACCACATATGGAGTGTTTGTGCAAACTAGAGAATCAGGGCAATAAATATTGAGTTTTGCTTGGCTATTAACCCTTGATTTGTTACTGGAAAAATTGATTTGTTAACTGACAGGTTAGATTGTGTGCTATTTCTATAGAGCAGGTTGTTACGGACGCGACAATACCAAATATGACTACTTTTTGAGGGGTTTTGTTTCAGTTTTACATAATAAAGCATTTTTGAAAAAAAATTACTTTTTAGTGTCTCCACATTCTGAAAGCCATAATTTATTTTTTATTTTTTGGGCGACTGTCTTATGTAGGGGCTCATTTTTTGCGGGATGAGATGTCGGTTTGATTGGTACTATCCTGGGGTGCATATGACTTTTTGATCGCTTGCTATTACACTTTTTGTGATATAAGGTGACAAAAAATTGCTTTTTTGACAACGTTTTTATTTTTTATGTTTACGGTGTTCACCTGAGGGGTTAGGTCATGTAATATTTTTATAGAGCAGGTCCTTATGGATGCGGCGATACACAATATGTATACTTTTTTTGTTTATTTTGGTTTTACACAATGATATCCTTTTTGAAACAAAAAGAAACATGTTTTATTGTCTCTATGGTCTGAGAGCTATATTTTTTTCCATTTTTAGGCAATTGTCTCAGGTTGGGTATCATTTTTGCAGGATGAGGTGACGGTTAGATTGGCACTATCTGTTGGGTCATATGACTTTTTGATCGCTTGATATTACACTTTTTGTGATGTAAGGTGACAAAAAATGACAAAGGTTTTTTTTTTTTTTTTACACTGTTTACTTGAGGGGTTAGGTCATGTGATAATTTTATAGAGCAGATTCTTACGGACGTGGAGATACCCAATATGTCTACTTTTTATTTATTTTTTTACATTTAACACTAAAAAGCATTTTTGAAACAAAAAAAATCATGTTTTAGTCTGAGAGGCATAGTTTTTTTTTATTTTTTTGGGCAATTGTTTAGGTAGGGGCTCATTTTTTGCGGGATGAGATGGAGGTTTGATTGGTACTATTTTGGGAGGCATACTCCATTTTGATCGCTTTGTATTACACTTTAGTGCTGTACGGTGCCAAAAAATGGCGATACCTAATATGTGTAGTGTTTTTTTTTTGTTTTTTATTCAGTGATTTTTTTTTTTACTTTTTTACATTTTTTTTTTACCCAGACCCACTTGGTTCTTGTAGATCCAGTGGATCTGGTGTCTGTATAATACAGTACAGTACACTATACAGTGCTCTGTGCTGTATTTTTTACTTTACAAAGTCTGAATAGACCTTTAGCAGGTCTATTCAGACTTTCAACACCATGGAGAGCAGGACGCTTCTGAAAGCGTCCTGCTTCCATGGCAACCATCACCCGCTGCCATAACAGAGCAGCGGGCAATGGGAAGGGAGGGGGGCTCCCTCCCTCTGCAATCCCATCCTGTTGGGGGGCTGCAAAGGCACAGCAGCCCCCGATGGGAGAGGCAGGGAGCTCCCTCCCTGTTAGTCCCTTCCAAACCCCGGTCCTTACGGACCGCGGTATGGAAGGGGTTAAACGGCTGGCATCTGATCAAGCACAGATGCCAGCCATTTCTATCACAGTGTCAGCAATGTGCTGACACTCTGATGGATCCACTAGACACCAGGGAAGAATACAGAGGAGGCGGGCGATTGATCGCAATTGTGATCCCGCCCACCACACCGCCCGCCTCCCGCACCTCCCGCACCTGCCGCATAGTAGGCATGGCTGTTATGGCTTCTTAGGGCAAGAAGTAAAACGCTTGCTGATTGGCTTCTATGCAGCCCTTCAGAAAGCAGGAAGAAATCGCTGAACAACGGACCTGAACACAAACCTTTTTGAAAAGGTTCGGGTCCGGGTCCCGAACACCCCAAAATTTTACAGTTCGGGTTCGCTCAACTTTAGTGACCACCAATAGATTAGCATCTCCTATTGTCCATTTTCCAAAAATGGCTGCCACAACAAAGCAAAAATGTTTTTGTAAGTAAAATGAATATATTAATTTTGCATTCTGATCTGATTTCTGATTTACTGTCGCATAACCATTTTATGCTTTGCTGTTAACATTTTTTTTTTAGCTTTTATCACAAACGGCAGCAGTTGAAGAGAACATGTTCCAACAATTAAAGGTTTGATGTCTTGCTGACGTCATGTCAACGGGTCACATGCAAACCCCCCACCACAAGCTGCACTGTGTGTGTACACGACGTCAGCATTAAGGGGCAGTGTCAGGATGTACATGTACGCCCCTCTGCTGTGTCCACACTTGCTGCCCCTACTAGCGGTATGTGTAATTGGATGTCGCTCTGTCTCACAGCTACGTTACAAGCATGCAGACAGAGCAATGCCGGGCTGGGCAGCCAGTGTGGACACAGGAGAGGGATGAGCACATACACAGAGGCAGCCCCTCCCTGACTCTGCCCCTCAATGCTGACATCATGTTAGTATAGCCAAGGCATAGAAAACCCCTTTAAAAATTCTGTCTAAGACTGGTTGTAAACAGTTAAACTCATAGAAGACTAAGACCCACCACAATGCGAACCTCTCACATCTCCAAGACTTCGCCCAAGTTGCCATAGGTTAGCCCAGTGGTCCGTGCCGGCGCTGCTCCCTCTTTCCCTCCTGCTGCCATGCGCCGTGCTTACAAACGCGGGCAGCAGGTAGCCTGACTGTTGCATCTGTGCTCCATGCCAGAGTTTACTTCCTGCTGGAGACCTGTACTGTTTGTTAGGGCTTGTATGGGTGTGTTTCATCTCCCTTGTGAGGCACCAAGTACATGCCCTCTGTCTCACCAGCCTATGGCTGGATTGCAGGAGGTATTTAAAGGTGCTTCCTACCTCAGAAGGATGCCTGAGCAACTCATGGTCACTAGCTTGTCTAGTTCCCTGTGGGAAGGTGTTTTTGAAAGTTCTGCTTTGCTGTGTACCGGACCCTGCTTTTGGATTTATTGGATTTTGCTTGTTTGCGGCCTGCCTCTGACCTCGGACTTTGTTTATGGACCTTGCTTGTTTGCCGCCTGCCTTTGACTCCGGACTTCCTGACCACATAATTCCCCTTTGTGCTTGCACCATTATCTCTGCCTCTCTCTATCACTGAAACTGACTCAGTAACTGCTCTGGAGTGGCACCTGGCAACTACCCTATTGGCCAAAGCCTATCCTCACCATCAGAGGCTCTAGTGAAGACCAGGTAGTTGCTTAGTCACACCCCTCCAGAGTATAGCCAGTCAGTGGCGCAGTGGGTCCACACCCGCTTGCATAACACCATAGTTCTCCAGAATCCCCAACCCCAAGCAACTAGGCTATTTCCTCACTTCTACAGTTTTAAGGGTTCCCCAAAAACACATCTTTTTGGGGTGGCCTATGGCATTTACTAATCTAACTCTTCTCCATTCACCACTCTCAACCTGATCCTTCAGTGCCTGATCTATCAATATCCAACACAACCCCATGCACTCAGAAACACTACAAATATTGGCTGGTGACTGTACAAAACAAGCACTTTTCACCTTTTGTGTCAGCCCTATCTCCTCATAGATCATACGCTCGTATGATCAAGGTACTCATTCTTCTTGTTTAATTTTTGACTTGTTCATTGCTATATAATGTGTGTTTTTATTTGTATGTGAACCTTCTGAACGTAAAGCGCTATGGAATATGTCAGCGCTATATAAAAATATATATATTATATTATATTATTATTAAACTGTTCCTCATCCAGTTCTAAGCCTCCTTTTTGTCTGTGTGTCATCTTTATTCTAAGGACGCTGCTCAGCTGAAAATTTATTTCAAGAGCATCTCCTTGCAATGACCAATGACCCACAGATGAAACTCGAATGCCATCCATGTTGTGTCAGTCTTTTTTCATGGCATCATAGGCTATAATAGGCACAATGAATCTGTAAACACGGGCAAAAATATAGCATGTTTTATGGTTAATATCAGACACCCAACCATGTTAAATCACAGATGTGTGAATAAACACATTAAAATCAATGGGTACATGTGGCAACTATGGAGAACACGGACAGCACATGTCCGTGATTCAATGACGTTTGAATAAAGCCTATCTAAAAATATGCCTTACTTCATCTACATTAGAGAATGTGACCAATACAATTGAACAGATTAGGACCAGATCCTAGATTAGGACCAGATGCTTCCTATCACCCAGCATTCTGCTTTAAAAAAAGAGAGAAACTAAGAGAAACTAACTGCTACTTCATGAAGCCCCTCAACATTTAAAGGTGAGAATCTTAGGCAGAATATAAACACCATCTACAACCTTTTCAGTCACTGTCTTAAAAAATATGTAACAAGTCAGAGTGTGTGGCTGAGAATACATTTTGTGCCTAGGGAGTCTGTCCAGGGCAAACAACATAATCTAGGCCCCAGGAAGCTGAGAGAGAGAATACAGAATGTGATCTCCCACCAGAGCAGCCGAATCAGCAGAGCACTAAAACCCAAAGAAAGTGAGTGAAGATGGTGGGAAGGCATACCCTTGGTCCCGTTACAATGCACCCAACGAATCAATGTTGAAACAGAACGTTAAGAAGTTGTAAGACTGGTGCCATATATATTCTATATTTGAAGCCTGATTCACTGATTGCACCAGGCAGTAAGTTCTGAGATTTTATTTTAGAGTAACTAGCTGCTGTAAATTTATGCCAGTCTGAATAGGGCTGTGGACAAATTATCTAGGGAGGGGCAAACTCAGTAATAGACTATTTTTCCCACTGATTATCTCTTCCTATATATCCTAGGGCAGTGATGGGCAAAGTGCGGCTCTCCAGCGGTTGCAGAACTACAACTCCCAGCATGCAAAGACTGTCTACAGCTATCAGCCTACTGCAGGGCATGGTGGGAGTTGTAGTTTTGCAACAGCTGCCCATCACTGTCCTAGGGTGCCAGAAATGGATTGATCTTACTTTTCTTCAGTCCACAGATGCATTCATTTTCAGTGCTTACAAAGTTTGATTTTTCAAAATTTTGCTTACTTAGACAACCAGTCCATCAACAGTAATTCATCTTTTACTTACACTGATTAGGTTATTGAAGTATATAAATATTTTCTTAAGTTTAATAAGAGAAGACTAAATTAATCAGAAATTTGAGACAACAAAATCTTGTAATTAAACTAAATGTATGAAACACCATCTTTTGAGCTCTCACTGAATACATTAGGCATTTAAAGTATTTAGCTTTATTCTGTTTTCTTTTTTTTTTAAAAGAAAGCAAAACAACGCAATGTTCATAAATGAATAATAACTGTTATAAAGTATTTGATATAAACTCTAAAAATGACAGAGGATGAGCCAATACTGTAGTACTGAAAATCTGAATCTAAAAAATTGGCAAGCTACAATCCAAGGGTGAGTCACCTTATGCCTCTTCTTAGTTAAGCTGTTTTAGATCTCGCATCATTACTGTATGAAAGTCTGTAAATATTTTGGCTATGATTGGTAATCTTCCAAAATGCCTTATTTTATATATCTTCCATCCTAAATTTGCTCATATTTTCAATTTGTCATTTCAAAGTTTAGGACAAGTAACATCTCATTATGTGTGGTCATTTAGAGCTACAGTAGATTCTGGAAAAATCTTAGCATTAAAATTAAAGGATTTGGCTTCTTGTTACCATTGTACAGTATATGTAATATGACTATATTACACTTACTAATATATAATTTGGAAAAATTCTG
Organism: Bufotes viridis; assembly: GCA_033119425.1. Lineage (NCBI taxonomy): Eukaryota > Metazoa > Chordata > Amphibia > Anura > Bufonidae > Bufotes > Bufotes viridis. The sequence goes on from CM065591.1 coordinate 347,143,820, forward strand.
TCCCATTTTCTACATTTAATTAGCCATGTTTCCTTGTTAGGCAAATATTCTGTTCTGTATGCATAGAGATGCTATCCATAGATGGCTGCTGATGGGGGTTCATGTGACCAGAGACAACACAAAGCCTTCTCCATTCTAATACTCTGCCCCTGCACTAAACTCCCAAAAGTAAACTGCAGATGGCAGGTGCAGTGTATTTGAATGGAGGAAGCTGAGTGATGTCTCTGGTCACATGACCCTTCATAAGCTGCCATCTTATGGACTAGACCTGTGTGGACAGCACAAATGATTTGGCAAACAAAAGACCATACCTTATGAAATATAGAAGTTGGCACATCATTTCTACAAAGACCATATTAGTAAGTGCCATACAGTCATCTTGCAAACATATTGGTCAACCCAACAGTAACTAGAAAGTGGCCAACCCCTTTAATTTCTATATTGAATATTCAGTTCTATTTGTAATATCACCATAATACACAGACCAGACTTTCTAAGTTTAATTGCTACTTGATATACTGTATATATGATTCAATTAATAGATTAAAACCATATAACTGGGTGCAGTTGTGTATTTGTTCTTATTGGTGGAAATTGTTTGCAGACAAATTCTTTACTCTGTGTAACTACAGCCAGGAGGGCTGGAGCCATAAGGCTGAGGAAGCCTGAGTTTGGGGGGACGCCCGCGACCACTAAGGAAGAGAGGTGTCGCAAGGTCAGAGTCAGGAGGACTGCTGGATCCAAGCCCCCCAAGGTATTTCACTGCGTCCACCACAAGGACTGGTTGTTTTGCATTGGTTGACAGCAAGGAGGCTTTCGGACCGAAGTGAATACCGTACAATGTGAATTGCATCTTAGATACGAGTTAGGGAAACCTCTGTTTAGTGAGGACCTAGCCAGGCGAGTGTTTATTGTGTTGTGTTCATGTAACACAGTGTGAGTTGAAGCTGCGACTGTTTTGGCTGAAGTTCCCTGAATAAAAAAAAATAATTGCATAGCCACAGAGTTATTTAACCCCTTTGGGACACATGACGTACCGGTACGGCATGTTTCCCGAGTCCTTAAGGACACATGACGTACCGGTACGTCATGAGTTGTTCCGATCACTGCTGCTCAGAAGCTGTTGAAGAAGCTGTTCAGGCGAAACGATCGTCGGGTGGTGTACTCTGGTCTGTATATGTAATGTTGTAATTTGGAGGGAATGCACTTTGCTGCCTGGGGTTATGCTTTGGCACTTTCTGCACTTTATTTTTGATATTACTTCATTTATTAGCTCATGGTCCATGGCAGCATAGTGTTTATTTGTATCTCCGTTTTTTATTGCACTCAAACTGACCATTGTATATTTTTAAGGGAGGTTTTCTCCAATCTCTGATGCACATTTATGTATTGTTATTGTCCTTTGTCTATTGTGTATTGATTTTTTAATATGAATTTAATAAAATTATAATGATTATAATCATGGAATGGTCTGGATAGTCGGTGTATTATGCTAGATTTGTGGTCAGTGACTGTTGTATCACTGACATCTTGGTGTATGTTATCACACTGGGTAAATGTAGTGGCGGCTGGGCCCCAGGCGGAGAGTTCCTTGGCGCATGTCCTTCTGCCGCCAAGGATCGTACAGCATCATTCTCTGCCGCCTGTAGCCTATTACTCGGCTTCCTCCTCCTCTGCTTCCACCAGCTCATCCAGTCAGCCACACACCTTCACCACCAACTTCAGCACAGCCCGGGGTAAACGTCAGGAGGCCATTCTGAAAATCATATGTTTTTGGGACAGGCCCCACACCGCCCAGGAGTTGTGGCTGGGTATTAAACAACAGACCGACGAGTGGTTTCTGCCGGTGGGCCTCAAGCCCGGCCTGGTGGTGTGCGATAATGGGCGAAATCTCGTCGCAGCTCTGGGACTAGCCGGTTTGACGCACATCCCTTGCCTGGCGCATGTGCTGAATTTGGTGGTGCAGAAGTTCATTCACAACTACCCCGACATGTCAGAGCTGCTGCATAAAGTGCGGGCCGTCTGTGCGCGCTTCCGGCGTTCACATCCTGCCGCTGCTCACCTGTCTGCGCTACATTGGAACTTCGGCCTTCCCGCTCACCGCCTCATATGCGAGGTGCCCACCAGGTGGAACTCCACCTTGCACATGCTGGAGAGACTGTGCGAGCAGCAGCAGGCCATAGTGGAGTTTCAACTGCAGCACGCACGCGTCAGTTGCACTTCGGAACAGCGCCACTTCACCACCAATGATTGGGCCTCCATGCGAGACCTCTGTGCCCTGTTGCGCTGTTTCGAGTACTCCATCAACATGGCCAGTGGTGATGACACCGTTATCAGCGTTACAATACCACTTCTATGTCTCCTTGAGGAAACGCTTAGGGCGATGATGGAAGAGGAGGTGGCCCAGGAGAAGGAGGAGGAGGAGGATGAGGGGTCATTTTTAGCACTTTCAGGCCAGTCTGTTAGAAGTGCCTCAGAGGGTTTTTTTTTTGCAACAGCAGAGGTCAGGTACAAATGTGGCCAGTCAAGGCCCACTACTGGAGGACAAGTAGGATGAGGAAGAGGTGGAGGAGGATTATGATGAAGCAGGTCCACAGCGGGGTGGCACCCGACACAGCTCAGGCCCATAACTGGTGCGTGGCTGGGGGGATACGGAGGACGATGACGATACACCTCCCACAGAAGACAGCTTGTCCTTACCTATGGGGAGCCTGGCACACATGAGCGACTACATGCTGCAGTGCCTGCGCAACGACAGCAGAGTTGCCCGCATTTTAATGTGTGTGGACTACTGGGTTGCCACCCTGGTGGATCCCCGGTACAAAGACAATGTGCCCACCTTACTTCCTGCACTGGAGCGTGATAGGAAGATGCGCGAGTACAAGCGCACGCTGGTAGACGCGCTCCTGAAATGATTCCCAAATGTCACAGGGAAACCGGTGGAAGCCCATGGTGAAGGTAGAGGAGAATCAAGAGGTCGCCAACGCAGCTCTGTCACGGGCAGCTCCTCTAAGGGCAGGGTTAGCATGCAGCCACAGCTAACTGCACCACCACCTGATACAGAACGTGTTAGCAGGAGGCAGCATTTCACTAACATGGTTGAACAGTACGTCTGCACACCCCGCCACGTACTAACTGATGGTTCGGCCGCATTCAACTTCTGGCTCTCCAAATTGCCCACGTGGCCAGAATAAGCCTTTTATGCCTTGGAGGTGCTGGACTGCACGGTGGTCAGCGTTTTGTCTGAACGTGTATTTAGCACGGCAGGGGGCGTCATTACTGACAAACGGAGAAGCCTGTCCACAGCCAACGTGGACAAGCTGACGTTCATAAAAAGGAACCAGGCATGGATCCCACAGGACCTGTCCCTCCCTTGTGCAGAAGAGACATTTATAACTGCCTCCCCCTCAACCATGTATTCTTTTACTCCGGTGCACTTCTTTATTGAATCCTCATTTTTTTAACTTTACCATGATCTTGCGGTGCAACCCAAAGTTGAATGAACCTCTTCTGAATTTGGGCGCCGGGGTCTAAATAACTGAAAGTAGTGGCCTGTTACAATGTTGGGTGACATGAAGCCTAAACCTCTGCCATGCGACCTTTCTCCTCTGTCTGGGTGCCGTGGGCTAAATATCTGGAAGTGGCCTTCTCCAGTGGTGGGTGATATCACGCCTTATTCCTTGCTTTGGGACCTCTCTCCTCTGTCTGGGTGCCGGGGCCTAAATAACTGAAAGTGGCCTTCTCCAGTGGTGTGTGATATGACGCCTGATTCTCTGCTGTGGGACCTCTCTTCTCTGTCTGGGTGCTGGGGCCTAAATAACTGAAAGTGGCCTTCTTCAGTGGTGTGTGATATGATGCCTTATTCCTTGCTGTGGGACCTCTCTCCTCTGTCTGGGTGCTGGGGCCTAAATAACTCAAAGTGGCCTTCTACAGTGGTGGGTGATATGACGCCTGATTCTCTGCTGTGGGACCTCTCTCCTCTGTCTGGGTGCTTGGGCCTAAATAACTGAAAGTGTCCTTCTCCAGTGTTGGGTGATATGACGCCTCTTTTCTTGCTGTGGGACCTCTCTCCTCTGTCTGGGTGCTGGGGCCTAAATAACTCAAAGTGGCCTTCTCCAGTGGTGGGTAATTTGACGCCTGATTCTCTGCTGTGGGACTTCTCTCCTCTGTCTGGGTGCTGGGGCCTAATTAACTGAAAGTGGCCTTCTCCAGTGTTGGGTGATATGACGCCTTATTCCTTGCTGTGGGACATCTCTCCTCTGTCTGGGTGCTGGGGCCTAAATAACTGAAAGTGGCCTTCTCCAGTGGTGGGTGCTATGACGCCTGATTCTCTGCTGTGGGACCTCTCTCCTCTGTCTGGTCGCTGGGGCCTAAATAACTGAAAGTGGCCGTCTCCAGTGGTGAGTGCTATGACGCCTGATTCTCTGCTGTGGGACCTCTCTCCTCTGTCTGGGTCGCTGGGGCCTAAATAACTGAAAGTGGCCGTCTCCAGTGGTGGTTGATATGACGCCTTATTCCTTGCTGTGGGACCTCTCTCCTCTGTCTGGGTGCTGGGGCCTAAATAACTGAAAGTGGCCGTCTCCAGTGGTGGTTGATATGACGCCTGATTCTCTGCTGTGGGACCTCTCTCAACTGTCTGGGTGCTGGGGTCTAAATAACTGAAAGTGGCCTTCTCCAGTGGTGGGTGATATGACGCCTGATTCTCTGCTGTGGGACCTCTCTCCTCAGTCTGGGTGCTGGGGCCTAAATAACTGAAAGTGGGCTTTTCAAGTGGTGGGTGACTTGAAGCCTGATTCTCTGCTATGGGACCTCTCTCCAATTCATATTGGCTAATTTTTATTTATTTTATTTTAATTAATTTCCCTATCCACATTTGTTTGCAGGGCATTTACCTACATTTTGCTGCCTTTTGCAGCCCATCTAGCCCTTTCATGGACTCTTTTACAGCCTTTTTAGTGCCCAAAAGTTCGGGTCCCCATTGACTTCAATGGGGTTCGGGATGAAGTTCAAGTCGGGTTCGGATGCCGAACCCGAACATTTTTGGGAAGTTCTACCGAACTTCTCGAACCCGAACATCCAGGTGTTCGCTCAACTCTACTGATGACCTATCCAGTATTTAAATATTGCAAAAACCCTTTTATCATTGGTATATGAAATGCCAGTGCTAATAAATCTGCCCCAATAACTTTTGCCCTCAGTAAAAAAGCCACTATGGTACAGTATATTGTTTTGATGTACACAACAATGGCAAAAGAGAAATCCAAGAAATTGTATTTGTATATTAACAAATAGTGATGAGCGGGAGGTGCCATATTCGAATTTGCGATATATCGCGAATATTCAAATGAATATTCGTAATATATTCGCCGAAATCGAATATTCGTCACTATTAAAATAATCGCGATAATATGCGAATATTTTATTTGCATTACGCGAATTGAACTTCTTACATAAAGGCATATCTCCTACTGGCTTGAAAACATGAATGGATGCGCATTGCGAAAAAAATTACCATTATTTTTTTCAACAATCAGAATACTTACTTAGAAGTGTTCAACTTCATATTCTGTTCATTGGGGGGAAAAAATTGTTTCGCATTGCGCATCCAACTTGGATTGAGTGTCAATAGGCAACTTTCCTATTGCAAATGCATTTTTTGAATTAGCGAATATAGCGATATATTCGCAATCACCATATTCGCTAATTCGAACAAGCTAATCGTATGCATAGTTCTTTAGCCCTACAATGCGAATTTAATGCAAATAATTTCCATAGAAACATTCGGGTGCGTACAGATGTTATTGTTCAAGTTAGGCGGCAGTAATAACTTACTCGTATGTGCTCGTGCGCGTTTTTGTGCGCGTGTTCGTGAGCGTGTTCGTGCGCATGTGCACGAGCAAATACAGGCGTGGCTTCTTCCTGGGAGCAGTTCCAACACGTTTTCTTGTGGTGCATGCGATCCATGCGAATAAAGATGGTGGGCAACAATTTTACCAGAGATGAGGAAGATATCCTAACATCGTAACATAGTAACATAGTATATAAGACCGAAAAAAGACATTTGTCCATCCAGTTCGGCCTGTTTCCTACAAGTTGATCCAGAGAAAGGCAAAAAAACCCTGTGAGGCAGAAGCCAATTTTCCCCACTTAAAGGGAAAAAAATTCCTTTCCGACTCCAATCAGGCAATCAGAATAACTCCCTGGATCAACGACCCCTCTCTAGTAGCTGTAGCCTGTAATATTATTACACTCCAGAAATAAATCCAGTCCCCTCTTGAATTCCTTTATTTTACTCACCATCACCACCTCCTCAGGCAGAGAGTTCCATAGTCTCACTGCTCTTACAGTGAAGAATCCTTTTCTATGTTTGTGTACAAACCTTCTTTCCTCCAGACGCAGAGGATGTCCCCTTGTCACAGTCACAGTCCTGGGGATAAATAGATGATGGGACAGATCTCTGTACTGACCCCTGATATATTTATATATCTAGTTATTAGATCTCCCCTCAGTCGTCTTTTTTCTAAAGTGAATAACCCTAATTGTGATAACCTTTCAGGGTAATGTAGATCCCTCATTCCAGTTATTACTTTAGTTGCCCTCCTCTGAACCCTCTCCAGCTCTGCTATGTCTGTCTTGTTCACAGGAGCCCAGAATTGTACACTGTACTCCATGTGTGGTCTGACTAGTGATTTGTAAAGTGGTAGGACTATGTTCTCATCACGGGCGTCTATGCCGCTTTTGATGCAACCCATTATCTTATTGATCTTGGCAGTAGCTGCCTGACACTGGTTTTTGCAGCTTAATTTGCTGTTTATTAAAATTCCTGGATCCATGTCAGTGTTACCGAGTGTTTTACCATTTAATATGTACGGGTGACTTGCATTATTCCTTCCCATGTGCATAACTTTACATTTGTCAGTGTTAAACCTCATCTGCCATTTTTCTGCCCAAGCCTCCAATCTATCCAGATCCCTCTGTAGCAGAAAACTGTCCTCTTCAGTGTTAATTACTTTACACAGTTTAGTGTCATCTGCAAAAATAGATATTTTACTGTGCAGGCCTTCTACAAGATCATTAATAAATATATTGAAGAGAATAGGGCCCAATACTGAACCCTGAGGTACCCCACTAGTTACCGTGACCCAATCTGAGTATCTACCGTTAATAACCACCCTCTGTTTTCTGTCACTTAGCCAGTTACTTACTCACATACAGACATTTTCTCCCAGTCCGAGCATCCTCATTTTATATACTAACCTTTTATGAGGTACGGTGTTAAATGCTTTGGAGAAGTCCAGATATATGACATCCATTGATTCGCCGCTGTCAAGTCTAGAACTTACCTCCCCATAGAAGCTGATTAAATTCGTTTGGCATGACCGATCCCTCATGAAGCCATGCTTATATGGCGTTATTTGCTTATTTTCATTGAGATACTCCAAAAAAGCATCTCTTAGAAACCCTTCAAACAGTTTACCAACAATAGATGTTAAACTTACCGGCCTATAATTTCCAGGCTCTGTTTTTGGACCCTTTTTTGAATATTGGCACCACATTTGCTATGCGCCAATCCTGTGGAACATTCCCTGTTATTATAGAGTCCGTAAATATCAGAAATAACGGTCTGGCTATGACATCACTTAATTCCCTTAGGATACGGGGGTGTATGCCATCCGGTCCTGGCGATTTGTCTATTTTAATCTTTTTAAGTTGCTGTTGTACTTCTTCCTGGGTCAGACAGGGCACTTCTAATGGGGGATTTACTTTTACATTCTGCATTTCATCTGACAGTTTATTTTCCTCAGTGAATATAGTGGAGAAAAAAATATTTAATAGTTTTGCTTTATCCTCGATGCTCTCTGCAACACCCCCATCATTGCTATGTAGAGGGCCGACTCCTTCAGATTTATATTTTTTACTATTTATATAATTGAAGAACATTTTAGGGTTAGTTTTACTCTCTTTGGCAATTAATCTCTCGGTCTCTAGTTTGGCAAATTTTATTAGTTTTTTACATATTCTATTTTTTTCCTTATAGTTTATCAGTGCTTCCTGACTCCCCTCCTGTTTTAGTGATTTATATGCTTTCTTTTTGTCATTTATTGCTTTCTTTACGGTTCCATGTATCCACATTGGTTTCTTATTGTTCCTTAGCCTTTTATTCCTATAAGGTATGTACCTCTCACAATTAGATGTTACAATGCTTTTAAAAATCTCCCATTTTATGGTTGTATTTTTATTTTTGAGGACTTTGTGCCAGTTAGTTAGGCCTAGGGCCTCGCTTAGTTGGCTAAATTTTGCTTTTTTGAAGTTTGGTATTTTTGTTCCTCCCTTTAGAAACTCTCATTTGAAGGATAATTGGAAGGTTATAACTTTATGGTCACTATTTCCCAGGTGTCCCCCAACCTGCACGTCTGTTGTTCTATCAGGTCTATTGGTTAATACTAAGTCCAGTATGGCCATCCCTCTAGTTGGGTCCTGAAACAGTTGGGAAAGGAAATTGTCTTTGGCTATTGCCAATAACCTGTTTCCTTTTTGGGATGTACAGCTTTCAGTTTCCCAGTCTATATCTGGGTAGTTGAAGTCCCCCACGATAACGACTTCATTATGATTTGCCGCCTCGTCTATCTCGTTTAGTAATAGATTTTCTGTGGACTCTGGTATATTAGGTGGTTTATAATACACTCCTATTAGTATTTTATTATTGTTTTTTGCTCCATGTATTTCTACCCACAGTGACTCCACATGTTCCTGTCCCTCAGAGATGTATTCTCGAATTACGGGATTTTGACACGACTTCACATAGAGGCAGACCCCTCCACCTCTCCGGTTTTGATGATCCTTTCTAAACAGATTGTAACCTTTTATATTAACTGCCCAGTCATAGCTATCATCCAGCCATGTCTCAGTTATTCCCACTACGTCATAGTCCTCCTCACACATCACTAATTCCAGTTCCCCAGTCTTGTTAGTCAGGCTTCTAGCATTAGTATACATACATTTGACAGGTTTATGTATATTTTTTACCCTACATCTTTCATTCTGAGCTGTTCTAGTCCCCCCTTCCATTCCTCCCCCAGACACACTACCTCGCCCCTGGTCTCTATCTGCACTATCTTCCCCTCCTATAATGTAATTACCCCCCCCCAGTCCCTAGTTTAAACACTCCTCCAACCTTCTAGCCATCTTTCTCCCCAACACAGCTGCCCCTTCCCCATTGAGGTGCAGCCCGTCCCTACGATAGAGCCTGCAGCCAACAGAGAAGTCGGCCCAGTTCTCCAGGAACCCGAACCCCTCCTTCCTACACCAGTTCTTGAGCCACTTGTTAACCTCCATAATCTCCCGCTGCCTTTCTTGTGTGGCTTGTGGTACAGGCAGTATTTCAGAAAATACTACTTTTGAGGTCCTTGCCCTAAGCTTTTGACCTAAATCCCTGAAATCATTTTTAAGGACTCTCCACCTTCCTCTAACTTTGTCATTGGTTCCGATATGGACCATGACCGCTGGATCTTCTCCAGCCCCTCCCAGTAATCTGTCAACCCGATCCGCGATGTGTCGAACTCTAGCGCCAGGAAGACAGCACACTGTTCGGCGATCACGATCTTTGTGACAGATCGCCCTATCTGTACTCCTAATAATTGAGTCTCCCACTACCAGCACCTGTCTGGCCTGCCCTGCTCTCCTGTTCCCCTGCTTACTGGAGCCGACATTCCCCTGAGTGGCAGAGGAAGTGTCTGGCTGCAGCGGTGCCGTCCCTGAACTGTCATCCCCCTCATCTGCCAACTGTGCAAACTTGTTGGGGTGTGTCAGATCAGGGCTAGCCTCCCCGGCACTCTTCCCTCTACCCCGCTTTCTTACTGTTACCCAGCTAACTCCCTTACTCTCCTCAGCCTCCTCGCTACCACCCTCCCCCACATCTACCCCATAGAGTGCTTGCTCAGTGAGCAGCAAACTCTTTTCCAAATTGTCAGTGGCTTTTAGTGTTGCAACTCGCCTGTTTAGAGACTCGATGTGCGATTCCAAACGGGTAATTTGCTCACATTTTGAACAAACATATACACCCTCGAACGGCTGTTCTAGGACTGCATACATCATACAAGATGTGCACTGGACGGCACTGTCAATAATGGAAGTCATACTAAATGGGGATTACACAGGAAAAGAGAGGGAAAAAAAATAAATAAAAATACAATATAGAGCAGTGATATCAAGATTCTTACTTACTGTGGTCCCTTACAGCAGTAGGAAGACTAGCTAGAATCAAACCAACTGTATACAAGGATGATCTAATGAATCTCTGTTTCGTGCTCCTCTTCTCAAACTCCGGTTTCTTTAACTCCACTTATGAAAGCAGCCACTTAATAATGCAGGCCTCAGGTAGGACTGATCACAGTAAGTTATTGAACATTACATTACAGCTATAAGTACATGTGACACGCTTGTACCATTCAAATGTATGTTTATGGAGATAAAACATTCTCAAATTTTTGCAATACATATAAAATCTCATTTCACATAGTTTGCTTACTGCAGTGCTTACATAGAAATGATTTGTGGAAACAAGTATTGTTGGCATTCAAAAACAATACTTATTGCCCCAAATCATTAATATCTACTAATCTCTTATATATAGAAATGAGTTTCTGTCTGTCTGTTATTTATGGCCGACCAAACGACTGGACCGATCTTCACTAAGTTTGGCAGACGGGTACATCAGGTGTCTGGGAAGGTTTTAGACCGGGGCTCAGCTCTCTAGGACGTATTATTTCTGAGATATTCCCCCAAAAATGACCTGCATTAGCAAAAACAAGCCCCCAACTGCCATCCACACGTCACATGTCCCTTATCAGCCAATAGAAGCTCGCATGTCCCCAGGTTGCCATAACAAGTGATCACAGGTTTCAATAGTTTTCAGGTCCTTAAATGTTCATTTATATCATGTATGACGACAAAACTACACTGCTACATGCATGGGGGGCAGGGGCCACTTTTAAAGGGGCGGGCATTGTGGAGTTGACTGTCATTAACCCCTTAACGCAAAACGCTGTGCATGCACGGCGAGATGATCGGGCGGGTGCAGGAGCTGGGCCTGACCAATCACTGCAGGGGTACGGCAGTCCCTGATAGCGAGGCCCCTGCTGTATCCGCCGGCATTGCTGTTTACAGCGATGCTGGTGGATTAAGCCCTTCTATGTCGCGGTCAGCGCTGACCGCGACATAGAAGTGTTTTGCGGTTAGTGAACGAGTGCATCGGGTCCCCGTGCTGCTGTGACGGGGACCCGATGTGTGAGAAGGCAGACTGATGCCGTGCAGAGGCTGCCCAATGCCTTGCATGGCATCGGGACCTGCCGTCTACGGGTGCCCAGGGGATCCTGATGCCGGAAATCCATTGCTGATGGCAATCAACAGCAAAAAAAATGCATACAGTGGAAGATGCCAGCCAGTCTTTGCTATTGTTAAGTTTCTGATTGTTCTCCACATCCACATAATCGTTACTGTATGTAGGATGGTTATTGTGGTACTTGTAGTCCGTTGCTGGCATCTTCCATTGTATGCATTTTTTGCTGTTGATTGCCATCAGAAACGGAGTACAAGTGCAGGATATGCTCCCCTATATATATGCACAACCGCATGTGGGTTCGAGCATATCCTGCTTGTTTAACACCACACCACGTTTTCTAATGGTTAAAAAAAAAAAAGGATAGCAGATAAATCTATATATGATTCACATTACACATCTAATCTTCCGCCTCACACAATATTCCCACCACTACATACCACCAGACCCCCCCTCAAACCCACACCACCTCTGACCACCCCCCACCCCCAACACACACACACATACACAGTCTATAGCAGGCATTCTCAAACTGCGGCCCTCCAGCTGTTGTAAAACTACAACTCCCATGATGCCCCTCTATAGGATGATAGCTGTAGGCTGTCATGGAATGATGTGATTTTTAGTTTAGAAAAAGCAGGAGGGCCGCAGTTTTCTGGAGGGCCGCAGTCTGCTGGAGGGCCGCAGTTCATTTAGCGTTACCCAGGGTGCACCACGGGGAGGCGAACCAGCCTTACACCCCGTACCGTCACTTCACTACATCTCTCCTCAGATGGCCAATATCCAATATCTCATACTACACACACAAACAATTTCAACACAATCCCAAATTAAAAAAAAAATAAGATTAGGCGACTTTCACATTAGCGGCAGGGGAGCACGTCTGACTATTCCAGGGGGATGAACAGCCTGTCGGATCCGTACTGCCGCTAGTTCACCTACGCCCCTAGAATGACGCTTTGTCCCTATTGACTATAATGGTGGCGGGGGCGGCGGTACGTGGCTGTGGCTGTTTTCACTCATTCACTGTTCACACAAACACGTGTCAGTTTAGTCTTCACCATAGACATACTTTTTTGGAGCAAACAATAGGCTTGTTAAAGCTTTACTAATAATCTTTCTTCAGCCCACACATATCGGAGAACCTTTAGTCCCACACTTACAGTTCCGTACAAGCGGGATAACAAAAAAGTACTATCTCAACACTCTTTACAGTCTTCAAGAGGTCTGGTTCCCCTCTAGGATTGTTCTGCGTTCCAATCGCCTAGCCACACTGTATTTTACCAGCCTTTTTAACCACAATGTTATGAAAACCGCAAGATGTAGTACGGGTGTGACCTGTCCCACCCAATGTCTCTGACTATTAAAACCCAGGCCCAAAATAATTTCTAAAGAAAACCTCCCTGAAACCTATAGTTACAGTCGTACTGATTCACCGAGGTATACATTCCCACATTCCCATTGAGACATACCGAGCAGCCATGATTATTCCCCAAACTCGGACCAGATATTGTTGGTGTCAACCCAAATAAACGGGTATATTTGGGGGGGGGGCACCCCAAAGTGGATGGAGATACCATTGGCCAATGAAAATTTAGCAATTTTCTATACGCTACTCCTCCCACAGTTTTAGGAGTACAATTAACAAACTTTGCTTGTGCTTTGTTAACCGATCCCACCCTCCGGGCCCCTGGAGCAGCCCCCCGGAGACCCCATTTTGTCACATCGACTTTTATACGAAAACTATTAAGTTTTGTCACTCCTTCAGCTTTCAAGTTAAAGTCACCAAACTTGGGTCACTTAGTCATGGGGTCACCCTGAAAATTTGTGTCAAATTTGGGGGACATTAAAAAGTGGGCAGAGCCCCAAACAACCAAACAAATTTTCACTGTTGACTTCAGTGTGAAAACGTTAAAAAGCTGTCATTCCCCCTGTATTTAAGCCAGGGTCCCCAAACTTGGCACTGTGGGTTACTAGGTGAGTGGGATTAAAATTTATAAAAAAAAGTGGGCGGAGTCTACACTGCCCAATCAAATTTCTGGCATTTGTTTAAATGGGGAAAATCAAACTGCTCTTGGACTTTTATTGGCACAGTCTTCAAACTTTGCAAAGTTGGTCACTGGAGGACTGGGATTAAAATTCAAAAAAGTGGGTGGAGCCACCAACAGCCAATCAGATTTCAAGCCAACATCATGTAGTTTCTTCAGAAATGACACCGTCTATTTTATTTATTGTTTTTATTTTTTTACAGTATTAAAAGAAATGGACCTAAAAATTAGGAAGATGGAGAGGGAGCACCAGGCTGGGATGAAGGCATTCCGGGAGCAGCATCTCCGGAAGATGCAGGAGATCAAGCTCCAGTTCTCAAATGGCATGAGAGAAATAGAGGAGTAAGAACTAACCAGCATGGATCTTCGATAGCGTCCAATTTTTTTATAATTTGCATGTTGTAGCATTGCTTCCGCTGTACACATAGAAACATATGATTGATTACATGACTATGATTATATGAATTCTCTAACCGGTGACATGTCTCCAAGAACATCATATAGTACACAGTTTATACTAAAAATCTTAAAGCAGTGGTTATATATAATTAGTATGTGCAAATCCTCATTACATAATTGCCAATAAGTAACATAAACAAGAAAAGTACCTATACATATTTACATGTTTCTACATGGCTCCATTCACAAAACCGGATTTCCACACGTTATGTTAAAAAGCTCAAATGTAACTCAACACCTTCATGACATGCTGCAGCATCAACGGCAGGATTTAAGGAGTGGTGTATTATCAGGGCGACATGTAGCATGGCCCGATTCGGCTTCACCGGCAGCAGCAGACATTATGTTAAAAGGCTCAAATGTAAGTCAAAATTTTCATGACATGCAGCAACATCAAGGGCAGGATATAAGGAGTGGTGTATTATCAGGGCAACATGTAGCTTGGCCCGATTCGGCTTTACAGGCAGCAGCAGACATTATGTTAAAAGGCTCAAATGTGAGTCAAAATTTTCATGACATGCAGCAGCATCAACGGCAGGATATAAGGAGTGGTGTATTATCATGGCAACATGTAGCTTGGCCCGATTCGGCTTCACAGGCAGCAGCAGACGTTATGTTAAAAGGCTCAAATGTAAGTCAACATTTTCATTACATGCAGCAGCATTAACGGCAGGATTTAAAGAGTGGTGTATTATCAGGGCAACATGTAGCATGGCCCGATTCGGCTTCACCGGCAGCAGCAGACGTTATGTTAAAAGGCTCAAATGTAAGTCAAAATTTTCATGACATGCAGCAGCATCAACGGCAGGATTTAAGGAGTGGTGTATTATCAGGGCAACATGTAGCATGGCCCGATTCGGCATCACAGGCAGTAGCAGACGTTATGTTAAAAGGCTCAAATGTAAGTCAAAATTTTCATGACATGCAGCAGCATCAACAGCAGGATTTAAGGAGTGGTGTATTATCAGGGCAACATGTAGCTTGGCCCGATTCGGCATCACAGGCAGCAGCAGACGTTATGTTAAAAGGCTCGAATGTAAGTCAAAATTTTCATGACATGCAGCAGCATCAACGGCAGGATTTAAGGAGTGTTGTATTATCAGGGCAACATGTAGCATGGCCCGATTCGGCTTCACCGGCAGCAGCAGACGTTATGTTAAAAGGCTCAAATGTAAGTCAAAATTTTCATGACATGCAGCAGCATCAACGGCAGGATTTAAAGAGTGGTGTATTATCAGGGCAACATGTAGCTTGGCCAGATTCGGCATCACAGGCAGCAGCAGACGTTATGTTAAAAGGCTCAAATGTAACTCAAAATTTTCATGACATGCAGCAGCATCAAAGGCAGGATTTAAGGAGTGGTGTATTATCAGGGCAACATGTAGCTTGGCCCAATTCGGCATCACAGGCAGCAGCAGACGTTATGTTAAAAAGCCCAAATGTAACTCAATATCTTCATGACATGCAGCAGCATCAACGGCAGGATTTAAGGAGTGGTGTATAATCAGGGCAACATGTAGCATGGCCCGATTCGGCTTCACCGGCAGCAGCAGACGTTATGTTAAAAGGCTCAAATGTAAGTAAAAATTTTCATGACATGCAGCAGCATCAACGGCAGGATTTAAGGAGTGGTGTATTATCAGGGCAACATGTAGCATGGTCCGATTCGGCTTCACCGGCAGCAGCAGACGTTATGTTAAAAGGCTCAAATGTAAGTCAAATTTTTCAAGACATGCAGCAGCATCAACGGCAGGATTTAAGGAGTGGTGTATTATCAGAGCAACATGTAGCATGGCCCGATTCGGCATCACACACAGCAGCAGACGTTATGTTAAAAGGCTCAAATGTAAGTCAAAATTTTCATGACATGCAGCAGCATCAACGGCAGTGTGATCAACGGCAGTGTGGCGAAATCAACCTGGCGAATGGGTGCTGGAGAAGCCTTGTTGCCAGCTTCTTGATCTTGACCCAGGATTATGGCCCCTCTCATCAGCCTATGCTAAAATTAAACCACATGGTGATTTGACTGTGTTTGTGCCATCTGAGCGCTGTTTGGATATATTGAGGGCTCAGATCCAAGCTATCTGGGGATATGTTAAATGTCTATATTTACTGTAAAGGGTGGGACATTGTGTATTGAATAGTGATGTCTGTCCTATTGTCCCCACATGTGTATTGGCGATTTCCCTTTGTCCTGAGAGATAATTTAATGACTCCTCTGTTGTCTCCAGGACAGAAGACATTGTTTAAAACTATGTATTCTCTTGCCTGTGATAATTACATCAACCCATTGTGTAAGGTAATTGTATCACAGGCAGAGGGGAGAATTTCATAGGGGAGTGTTTAAACTGTAAAGCTGTAAAGGATTGGCTGCTAGGTCATGTTCTCAGTTCTCAACCAGGATTTCAGAAGTGGTGTATTATCATGGCCACATGTAGCTTGGCCAAATTCAGCAGCACAGGCAGCAGCAGACATTATGTTTAAAGGCCCAAATGTAACTCAACATGTTCAAAACATTTCATAATTAAAAAATTAAATTAATATATACATGATACAAACTAGACAAAAAATATTGATCAAATAAATATCAATAAATAAATAATAAAAGTAATTCATATATAAAGTTAAACAGAGGGAGCAATTAAAAAACAACGGAGTTTGGGAGGGAGAGCAAAGGAGAGGAATGGACAAGGGAACCTTCAGCGCCCTGAACCAACAGCGGGGGCCATGAAGTCACTGCCGATCCAGGACTCATTCATCTTAATGAATGTGGGTCTGTCCACGGAGTCTGTGGACAGACGGGTCCGCTTGTCCGTGACCACCCCACCTGCCGCGCTGAATGCCCGCTCAGACAGTACGCTGGAGGAGGGGCAAGATAGTAACTCCAGCGCATACTGAGCGAGCTCACGGCAGGTGTCCAGCCTGGCAACCCATTACTCCATGGGGTCGTCGGTGGTCATACTGTCAGAAGCACCGACCGGCCCCATGTAGTCTGCCACCATGCGGGCCAGCCGCTGGTGGTGACTGATGCTGCTGCTGGTACTGGGTCGCACAGACTGGTAGAAGAGCCTCATCTCACCCAGAAGGTGCCTGGTGCCAGGCGCCTACTGGGTGAGATGGGCGGGGAGAACTGGAGCTTGAGGCCGAGGGTTTGCCTCTTCCAGCCGGTAGATAAGACAGGCCCGCAATTTTTCAAGACGGGCCTGCCTCCGGCTGGCTGGGATGAACTGCTCCAGTTTCCCCTTGCAGCGAGGGTCTAAAAGGGTGGCCAACCAAATGTCTTCCCTCTCCTTAAATCTATTGATCCGGGGGTCCCTCCTGAGGCATTGCAGCATATGGGCAGCCATGGGGAAGAGCACAGCCCGCTGTGACTCTTCACGACTGCCCGGGAACATGACCTCTTGGTCCTCCTGCTGCTGATGCTGATGCTCCCGTTCGGAGATGCCCCACCCCCGGACTAACGGTGCCCCCAGCAGCGGCTCTCCCTCCTGACCAGGCCCAGACTCCTGGACGTACACTGATTCCTCCTCCTACTCCTCATCGTCCTGGGCATGGTCCTGGTGTAGCAAGGCCGCCTCATCTTGCTCCACCAAGGCACTCTCCCCAGCTTCGAGCAGGCGATCTAGTGTCCTGTCCAGCAGGAACACTAGGGGGAGCACATCATTCAGACCGACATGCTCCCCGCTGACCATCTTTGTCGCCTGCTCGAATGGGGCCAGCACGTGGCAGACCTGCTGTATCTGCCCCCACTCCGCAATGGTGATGTAGGGGGTGTGATGGCCCTGAAGTGCCTAGGTCCAGAAGCTATTCCCTCACCGCCCGTCGCTGCTCCCACAACCTCTCCAGCATGTGGAGGGTGGAGTTCCACCGTGTCACACTGTCCACAATCAGCCTGTGGGGGGGGCAGGCTGTTGTCCCTCTGTAGTTTAGACAAGGACGCAGTTGGGGAGCGTCTGAAGTGGCTGGCAATCCTACGTACCTACGCTGGAGCACGGCCTGGCAGCGGACGTGCCCCACACTTGCGTAGCAACGGGGACGCTTGCTTGGGGGCTCAGCAGCTGTGGAGACAGTGGCATGTGGGAGAGCAGTAGTTCTCCCCTGCACACCCCGGGGCGGCACCACAAAATCAGATGCTGCCAATCCCTCCCCGGCGCCTCGGAGGGACACCCAATGGGCTGTGAAGCTTATATAGCGTCCCTGTCCATGCTGCTGGTCCAGGCATCCATTGTGAGATGCACCCTGTCGCTGACAGCATGATCCAGCGAAAGGGATACATTCCGCACAATGTGCTGGTGAAGGGCAGGGACGCCGGTCCTGGCAAAGTAATGGCGGCTGGGGACACGTCATCTGGGTTGGGCCTGCTCCAACATCTGCCTAAATGGATTGCTATCCACCAGATTGTAAGGCAGCAAATGTTGGGCGATAACCCTTGCCAGGAGCCCATTGAGTGAACGCACGCGACGGTCCCCGGGGGCGTAGGGCGCGGTGCGTTAAAAAGCATCTCAAATTATTTCGACCCTATCAGCTATAAAACTAAACTACACTATTCCCTAATCACTACCTGAAACTAACTAACTAGAATATTATAAATTAAATCGAGATGATATAAAACGCACAGCAGACAAAATAGCACAGCTCCAAGCTCCAACAAATCCAACACCACAAAATTGCTGCTGGGTGATGTCGTCACTTATATAGTGAAGGGGTAGTCTAGTTTCCTATTGGTTGCTAGGGATGTTGCTAAGTTGTGACAAAGCCTTCTCATTGGCTATTCAAGCTAGGAGAAGGGATGGAAAATGATAACGATGAGTCACCTCATACATTGTAGAAAAAAAAAATAATTTGCATGGAGAATATATCACTATGTTCTACATATTCGAAAATTCTAACAAACAAAACCTGTATGAAAATAGCTTGATGCCCCTACGCGATTACAAAAATGCAAATATTGTATTCTAAATGATTCTAATTACTGAATACTGATGTATAATTTTCCTCTTTACTGTATTTTATGTCATTCGAAAAATCTGCAATTACATGTGCACGTGAATCGGATCGCATAAGGGCAGTATACTATTAGGTTAGCTTGCTTGGTCGAATAGACGAAGATAAAGAAAATAGCGAATATAGTGCTATATTCGCAATATTCGTCTATTCGTGTAAACCAACCAAGACAACCCATTGAATGAACACAATATCATACTGCCCTTATGCGGTGCGATTCACGCGTATATGTAATTGCCGATTTTTCGCATGACGTAAAATGCAGTTTCCTACATAAAGAGGCAAATTATACATCACAGTAACAATTCTTATTACTGATTTATAATTGTCCTCTGTATGTAAGATAGTTTGTGTCATGCGAAAAATCGGCAATTACATATGTGCGTGAATCGAATCGCATAAGGGCAGTATACTAATAGGTTAGCTTGCTGGGTCGAATAAGGGCAGTATACTATTAGGTTAGCTTGCTTGGTCGAATAGACGAAGATAAAGAAAATAGCGAATATAGTGCTATATTCGCAATATTCGTCTATTCGTGTAAACCAACCAAGACAACCCATTGAATGAACACAATATCATACTGCCCTTATGCGGTGCGATTCATGCGCATATGTCATTGCCGATTTTTCGCATGAGGTAAAATACAGTTTACTACAAGAAGAGGCAAAATTATACATCAGTAACAATTCTCATTACTGATTTATAATTGTCCTCTGTATGTAAGATAGTTTGTGTCGTGCGAAAAATCGGCAATTAAATATGCGCGTGAATCGCACTGTATAAGGGCAGTATACTATTAGGTTGGCTTGCTGCTATATTCGCAATATTCGTCTATTCGAGTAGACCAAGATAACCCATTGAATGAACACAATATCATACTCTCTAATGCTGTGCGATTCACTCGCATATGTAATTGCAGATTTTTTGCATGACACAAACCATCTTACATACAGAGGACAATTATAAATCAGTAATGAAAATTGTTACTGTGATGTATAATTTGCCTCTTTATGTAGGAAACTGTATTTTACGTCATGCGAAAAATCGGCAATTGCATATGCGCGTGAATCGGATTGCATAATGCCAGTGTACTATTAGATTGGCTTGCTGGGTCAAATAGATGAAGATAAAGAAAATAGCGAATGTAGTGCTATATTCGCAATATTCGTCTATTGGAGTAGACCAACCAAGACAACCCATTGAATGAACCCAATATCATACTGCCCTTATGCAGTGCGATTCACGCGCATAGGTAATTGCCGATTTTTCGCATGATGTAAAATACAGTTTAATACATAAAGAGGCAGATTATACATCACAGTAACAATTCTTATTACTGATTTATAATTCTCTGTATGTAAGATAGTTTATGTCATGCGAAAAATTGGCAATTACATATGCGCGTGAATCGCACCGCATAAGGAAAGTATACTATTAAGTTCATTTAATGGGTTGTCTTGGTCGTCTTGGTCATAAGATCTAAGTTGAATTCGCATTGCGATTAATATAACCTGTAATACTCGCATAGCGAATTCAACTTAGAGCTGGGTTCCTAAAGGTTGGCAATGGCTTGCTAGAATATTACGATTATAACAATTTCACGAATATAGCACTATATTCACAATCTTCGTTATATTCCAGCAAGTAGCAAGTTCAACCAACCATTAGGAGCTCAGCTCAAAGTTTAATTTGCGATGCGAACATATACTCGCATCGCGAATTAAACATTGAGCTGAGCTCCTAACGGTTGCATTGCTATAATTGACGAAGATTGAGGATATAGCGCTATATTCTCAATCATATTCTAGCAACAACCATTAGGAACCCAGATCTAAGTTTAATTCGCGATGCGAACATATACTCGCATTGAGAATTAACGTCAGAGTTGGGTTGATGGATTCCCATTTAAAATGAAAACATGATTCCTTCCTGCTTAAGTTGCTTGTGGCCCCCAATGACTCATTGGCGCACAAGAAGGAAGCAGGGACAAGTCATGTTTTCGCTTTTCAGATATTGGAAAAATGGCGAATATTCGAATTAGCGAATATATAGCATCATATTCTAAATATTCGCGAATTATCGAAGTTGCGATATTCGCAATAAAAATTAGCAATTCGAATATTCGCGCTCAACACTATTAACAACATATAAGATAACAGCTTCAAAATCCATGACCCAAAATTTCATATTGAGTTTTTTTTTACTAACAGATTTGCTTTTATGCTTTAATTTATCACATCCAGCAAATATGTGAACTATTGCAATTCTGCAATCTCTGGATTATAAGCTTTTTAGAGGCTATTCATTGGTGTTTTCCCATTACATTTTCACTATTTAAATTGTATTTTGTATCCCTAGTAACTGCTTTAAAATTGCCTAATAACTAGAAGACCCAATAAAAAGGAATGGTATCAGGATCAAAGTTTTGCTTTTAAGTAATATGAATGATTTAAAACTAAGTGGTAAACTGTATGTTAAACTTTATGTTCTTAATTATTTCTTACATGGCCAAGTACAAAATTTAATGGTGTTTGTAGATGTGATATAAATCATATTTTACTCCCATGGTGCCATAATAACATACTTAATATCTCTGCTCTATTTTTGTTCGTACAGAAAATGTCATCCTTTTTAACCTCGAGGGAAAGAGTGTGGTGCAACCTATAATGTACTGTAACTATAAAACTGATCACTACTTTCTGCAGTATTATTAAGTCCATTTTGTCTGCTTGCTCACATATTAAGTACACCATTTACCTAAAGTTAATCCTCTTGCAACCTTGGGCATTTTATATATGTCATACATTTGGTAAATGTTATAAGTTGCAAGTAGTCTTTTTGGTACAGAGTCAGAAAATATTAAAAATATGGTCCAACATTTAACAATTAATGAAATTATTTTGTAAATTATAATAATAGTTGCTGAAATACTTATTTTGCTCAATTATATAGTCCTGACATATTCAGCAGTGCTTTACAGACATCATCACTGTTAAAAATAAAGGTAATCATAATAATATCTACGTAATTAAATCAATATTATGTATAATATTTTTTATGTTAACCACAGTAAAGATTCATTATATTGCCATATCCTTCCACAGTATGCATCACAGTCACATCAAAATGGCAAAAAAACTTTTTTATTGTAGATTTTGAATTTATGTTGACACTCAACACAGGTGACAAGTGCATTTTAACCCATTAGTGACATAACTAATTTTAGGCTTAAGGACAAGTAACACCCCCCCCCCCCTCTATTCCATCAGTCATGATTTTTTTTAAATTGTCTTTAATTTAGCTGTATGAGAGATAGGGTGGTGGTAAGAGATAAAACAAAATACCCTACACTTATTTCAGTGCTATCCCTGAACCATGCAGCCATATGCAGAAGCTTACTTTACCCTGGTTTGTAATACTGGTTCATTTTGTAAAATTATTTGAAAATGATGGTTTGGTTGACGGTCACTGATAGAAAATATGTTTTATTGCCAGAATCCTTCTCCATCTGTCATAAATATATCAAATATTCCTCTTTACTGATATCAATTATCTATATTAATGTAGCCTCTAATGGATATTACTTGAAAAGCAGTCTGCATGTTGTACACCAAAGATACAGAATGAGGACAATGTTAACCCTTTCTATGCTGGGACAGTTTTCACCTTCCAGCCCAGGTCATTTTATGAAAATCGGACATGTCACTTTGTGTCACTTTTGAACACTTTTTTACTTATCCAGGCCATTCTGAAATTGTTTTCTTGTGACACATTGTACTTCTCGACAGTGATGAATTTGAGTCAATATATTTTTGCTTTATAAAAAAAAATTCAAATATGCCAACAATTTTGAAAAATTCACAATTTTCTAAATTTGAATTTCTCTACTTTTAAGACAGAGAGTAATGCATCATAAAATAGTTATCAGTCATAATTCCCTATATGTCTACTTTATGTTGGCATAATTTTGTAAATGTATTTTAATTGTTTAGGACGTTAGAAGCCTAAGAAGTTTAGAAGCTATTTTTCAAATTTTCACCAAAATTTCCAATTCAGATATATAGTGATTTTGAGGGGCTTAGATAATGGAAACCACCCATAAATGACCCCATTTTAAAAACTACACCCCTCAAATTATTAAAAACTTATGTTACAAACTTTGTTAAACCTTTAGGTGTTCCACAAGAATTATAGGAAAATGGAGGCAAAATTTCAAAATTTCATTTTTTATGCATATTTTTCATGTTAATCAATTTTTATTGCAACACAGCAAGGGTTAACAGCAAAATAAACCTCAAAATGCATTACTCTGATTCTGCAGTTTACAGAAATACCCGATATGTGTTGATAAATTGCTCTATGGGCACGTCACAGTGGTTAGGAGTAGAGATGAGCAAATTTCATATTTTGAAATTCGTTCATACTTCGTTTACTGGTAAAATGTGAATTGCGTTATGGATTCCATTACCATAGACCATAACACAATTCTATGACGGAATGCATAACGGAATGCCTTTAAAGACATTCTGTTATTCATTCCATCATAATTGAAGTCTATGGGCTGCAAAACGGATCTGTCCATTTCCGTTATGCAGGGGACATTTTGCATTCTGTCATAGAATTGAGTTATGGTCTGTGGTAAAGGAATCCATAACACAATTCACCTTTTACCAGTGAACGAAGCATGAACAAGTTTCATAACCTGAAATTCGCTCATCTCTAGTCAAAAGGAAAGGAGCGTCATATGGATTTTGGAGGCAGATTTTGCTACAATGGTTTTTAGGCACCATTTTGTGTTTGAAGAGACCCTGATTTACCCTTACAGTGGAACCCCTCAAAAAGTTACCTCATTTTGGAAACTACACCCTTCAAAGAATATATTAAGGTGGGTACTGAGCACTTTGACCCCTAAGTGTTTTGCAGAATTTGGAAACACTTGGCTGTGAAAATGAAAAGTTTCATTTCTTTCAATAAAATGTTGC
The DNA here is from genome assembly GCA_033119425.1 of Bufotes viridis. Taxonomy (NCBI): domain Eukaryota; kingdom Metazoa; phylum Chordata; class Amphibia; order Anura; family Bufonidae; genus Bufotes; species Bufotes viridis. The sequence goes on from CM065591.1 coordinate 347,167,651, forward strand.
TTTATCCCCAATTTTTTTTTTTTTTTTACAAGAGGTAACAGGAGAAAAAGCACTACAAAATGTGTTACCCATTTTCTCCTGAATATGGCAACACCCTATAGGTAGTGGCAAAAAGCTGGGGGCGCACATGGCACAATTCAGAATGGAAGGAGCGCCATATGGCTTTTGCAGTGCAGATTTTGATGGATTGGTTTGCGGGTGCCATTGATTTTTATTTTTTGAGTGATTGACTTATGTAAGGGCTCATTTGTTGCGGGATGAGGTGACGTTTTTATTGGTACCATTTTAGGGTATATAAGACTTTTTGACCGCTTAGTATTGCACTTTTTGTAAGGCAAGGTGAAAAAAATGGCTGTTTTGGTATAGTATTTTTTTTAATTTTTTGTTTACAGCATTCATCTGAGGGGGCATATCATGCAATACTTTTATAAAGCAGGTTGTTACCGATGCGGCGATACCCAATGTGTCTTTTTTATTTTTGTTAAGTTTTACACGGTAAATGCATTTTTGAATAGATCTAAATCATGTTTTTGTGTTGCCACAGTTTTTTTGGGAGCCATTATTATTTTTTTTTTTTTGGCTGATTCTCTTTGGTAGGATCTTATTTTTTGCATGATGAGATGAGTTTGATTGGTACCTTTTTGGGGTACATACTAGAGATGAGTAAATTTCTTAAAAAATTCATTTGTCTGTTTCGCCTAAATTTTCAAAAAGATTCTATACGATCCGAATTTATTTGTGGGGAATTGCATAAAAAACAGCTATTTCCTGTCTGCAGAGAGCCTGTATAGTGGTGTAGAACACTGTGCCTTGCAGTAACACAAATAGGGAGTCTGCTGTGGTAGTGAAACAATACAGTGAGTCAGTATGACATGCAGATAACAGGCATCGCTCTTAGAATCACTGAACACTTCACTTATTTGGGCAGTTACGGAGCCAAAATTGACAAAATAACTCAAGTGTAAACTCAGCCTTACAGATCAATGGGACTCGGCTTGGAACATGCCATAATTTCTTTGAAAGGTGCAGAGTCCACCACTTGGAAAGGTAGGGACTGCAGTACCAGCAACTTGGCCAGGAGCAAATTTAGCTTCTTTGCAGTTAGATGACCACACGCTTATTGCTGTCTCTTGGCAATTGCTTCATTGATCGACTGCTGACAAAATGAGTGATGAGGAGGAGTAGGAGGATGAGGAGCAGGAGCATAAGCGCCGGTAGATGATAGAAAGGACTGACAGCTCTCTTTGGCTGAGGTGGTGGAGCCTTGACTGCCTGAAATCGGGTGCGTGCCACTGGGAAATTTTGCGGTTGCTGAGGCAGGCTGGACCACCACATGGGAGCCACAGTTCTCCCAGTCCACTTTATGGTGACACTGCATATGTTGGCACAGGGCCGTGGTGCCAACATTGGCACCCTGGCCACGCTTCACCTTCTGCCCATAGATTTGTCAAATGGACATGTTCACCGCCTCCAGTGGAATAACAGAAAACTGCCACACCGCTGATTAGGTTATATACTATCAACACTCCGCACTGGCTGATTGCTACGGCTGCTGCCTCCGTGAACCCCTGCACCACTACTTTCTTGGCAGGTAGGCTTCTGCGAAGCAGGTGGTCTACCCCGGGCACATTTGGCTCCTGACCTCCCACTGCTGCCACCCTGCTGACTTCCGGCCACGCTGCCGACTTGCTGGCTCCGCCACTGCCTCATGCGCAAGCTGCCACCCTCTTCTCCTGATGATGATGAAGCCCCCTGATGTCATCTTCAACTATCTCTGAGCCAGGAGCCTGACCGCTTGCAACACGAGCTCCCATGCCACTCTCCTCATCACTACTTGCCAGCCTACCGGGGGAAGCTGTGGATGTCTTCTCCATATCTTGGCTGGGCAGTAGCTGCTGACTTTCCTCTAGTAGCTTGTCCTCGCTGTATAGTGGAGCTGAGCCCGCAGCATATAATACTTCTCTGGCTGAGGGAACAGAAAAGGTCTGAGGCAGGTTGAGGACAGGTGAGGGCACAGGGCCTGACAAACCCACCAACTGCTGGCTTGGGGTGTCTCATGTCACTTGGGACAAAGTGGATGACCGAGTCAACCATTCAAGCACCGCTGGGTTGCTGGTCACAACACGACTGCTAAATGACAAGGGGAGCTCTGGCCTCTGGAAGTTACCCTTGCTGCCACGCCCCCTTACTGTGCCTATGCCAGAAACATTTAAGATTCTGACCCTCCCCTGTGCAGGGCCTGTCACTTCTTTGTCTGACATACTCTTAGGTATAATAGGAAATAACTACACCCCAAAAAAGGCTGTAATTTGGTCACTTCACCGCACAACTTCTAACAAGCCTTTTTTTTCCTCCACTAATATGCCACAAAAAATGCTGTAATTTTTTTTTTTTACTTCACAATACAGGTTTTTTTTCTACTAATATTGCCCAAAAAAGGCTTTAGAACTTATAACTGCACCCCTGAACAGCTGTCACAGATGAGGTATAGAAGGAAACACCAAACAGACAACTAGGAGAGAGAGGACAAACAACTAGGCCTCAAAGCTAGTTAGAAGGAATAGGTCACCTCCTAGGATACCCCTAGAACTGGCCCTGACTCCATTCAGTATGTATAGCCTCCGAAGGTTGTAAAATACAAATGCCGGAACCTAAACACCCAAGGAGCCCTGATATGCCCTAGAGGTAGTGAAAAGGGAAAGAGAGTACTGGTTCCTTCCGAGGTGACTGAACCAGCACAAGGAAACAACCAAATACAAACAAAGCGACACTTAACTTCAGCAGTGATGGACGAGCAGGAACACCAAAGACGACCGCATAGTCAAAAGGATGGGGTCAGACTATAAAGGGTAGAAGTGATGACCACTGAGCAACAGCTGCAATAAGGGAAGTGGTCATTAACCCTATCAATACTGAATCAAGAGAAATCAGGGAGGCTGTTAGATTTCTCCATGTTCAGCCAATCTCCTTGATCTCTTTACATTAGTCACCTGAGGGACTGTGACAACAGCTAATAAGACTTTTTTTCCCTAATACCCCACAAAAAAGGCTTTAAAACATATAACTGCATCAGTGAACGGCTAAAAGTATTTTTTTTGCCACTAATACACTGCAAAAAGGCTTTAGAACATATAATTGCACTGCTGAACTGCTAATAAGACTATTTTTCTTTCCACTAACATACTATAAAAAATTCAGTAATTTTGTCACTTCACCGCACAACGGCTAATAAGACTTTTTTTCCCACTAATACACCCCAAATAAGGCTTTAGAACATATAACTGCACCACTGAACGGCAAGGTGGTAGCCTACGACCTCTTATCCAATCCAGTACCGAGCCACACCCCCTGCACTGATGACATGACGGTGACGTCACCTCAGGTCCTTTGTGTTGTCCAAGGTTCGGGTTCATTGAAGAATCCCCTTATGGATTCCAAATGCCGTTATGGTCCGTGGTAGCGGAATCCATAACGGGATGCTTTGATAACCCGAACCCGAACTTTGGAAGCCGATCTTAAAACACAAGTTAGCACAACTCTACTAATAAGCCATTTTTGTCCACTAATACACCTGAATAAAGGCTTCAGAACATATAACTGCACCGCTGAACGGCTAATACAACTTTTTTTTCCACTAATACATCCCATAAAAGGCTTTAGAACAGGAATGCTTAACCTGCGGCCCTGCAGCTGCTGCAAAACTACAACTCTCATCATACCTTGCTGTAGGCTGATAGCTGACAGCTGGAGGGCCTCAGGTTGGGCATCCCTGCTTTTGAACAACGAACTACACCGCTGAACGGCTAATAAGACTTTTTTTTTTCCACTAATACTCTCCAAGAAATGCTGTAATTTCGTCACTTCACCGCAGAATGGCAAATAACCTTTTTTTCCCCCACTAATTCACCACAAAAAATACTTTAGAACATATGACTGCACCGTTGAACGGCAAATAAGCACTATTTTTTTTCCACTAATGCACCCCAAAAAAGGCTTTGGAACATATGGCTGCAACACTGAATTGCTAATAAGACCTTTTTTTCCCACTAATACACCACAAAAATGTTTTTAAAACATATAACTGCACCGCTGAACGGCTGATGAGAATGTTTTTTCCCACTAATACACCCCAAAAAATGCTTTAGAACATATAACTGCACCACACATTGGCTAATATGACTTGTTTTTCCACTAATACACCCCAAAAAAGGTTGTCATTTTGTCACTGAACTGCACAATGGCTAACAAGCCTTTTTTTCCCACTAATACACCCCAAAAAAGGCTGTAATTTGGTCCCTTGATCGCACAGCGGCTAATAAGCCATTTTTTCCACTAATACACCTGGACAAAGGCTTCAGAACATATAACTGCACCGCTAAACGGCTGATAACAATCTAATACACCTCAAAAAAGACTGCAAGTAAGTCCTATTTTTCCTCATTAGTGCACCACAAAAAAGGCTTTAAAACATATACCTGCACCGCTGAACCGCAAATAAGCCCTTTTTTTCCCACTACTACACCCCAAAAAGGCTTTAGAAGATATAACTGCACAGCTGGATGACTAATAAGACTTTTTTTTCCCACTAGTACACCACAAAAAAGTCTATAATTTTGTCACTTCACTGCACGATGGCTAACAAGCATTTTTTCCACTAATACACCACAAAAAAGGCTTTAGAACATATAACTGCACCACTGATCAGCAAATACGGCTTTTTGTCCCCCCAATACACCACAAAAGAGGCATTAAAACATATAACTGCATTGCTGAATGGCTAATAAGCCATTTTTTCCAGTAATTCACCACAAAAAAAGCTGTAATTTTGTTCCCTCACTGCACACTGGTTAACAAGGCTTTTTTTTATAATACACCCCAAAAAATGCTTTAGAACATATAACTGCACTGCACAATGGCTAATAAGACGTACAAATATTTCCTAGTAATACACCCTATTAATGGCTGTATCACACAGCACTTGAACCCCAATAACAAGCAAAGTTTGCTGGAATTACAGAGGTATCATCTATTGCGGACCTACAAGCAGCAGTATAATGGCAATTTGTATTAGTGTGAAATAATTGCTCCCTATCCTGTCCCTACACTTTTAATGGTCTTTCCCTGAACTTCTATTCAGCAAAAAAAAAGTTTTAAAGTCTCTTCTACCACTTCCCCTAGCGCCTGCTAATGTCTCTCCCTGCAGTACACTGGAAAATGGCTGAATCCAAGATGGCTGAGGCTATTTATAGGGCTGTGACATCACAGGGGCTGGTTGGCTGCTGATTGGCTGCATGCATGGCATTATGGGTGATCCTTCGTTCCCAGAGTTCTTTGCTCCATGTTCTAACATGTGCAGCAGCCATTTTAGGAAAAAATGTGATTTGTTACCACGAAGCGTTAGGGAATTCGGTTTCGGTGCAAATCAAATTTTTCCTGAAATTCAGATTGAATTCCACTTCGACAACTTCGATTCGCTCATCTCTGCTTATAACCTTCAGTTTGATTTTTATGTGGGCTTCTAGTCTCCTGGATGATGTATACTGTACCCAGATGATGTATAGCATCGGCTATATTCGATATCGCGATATTTGGTGAATATTTGGGTGAATATTCATCAAATATTTGCGAATTCGCTATACTCTATTAAAACATTCATTGCGATAATCGCAATGTAAAAATCACATGCACATGTGAGAAAGGGGCGTGATGCAGTTTTCAAACTAAGAAAGGAGGGATCAGTGCCGATATTCGCATCGCAATAAAAGAATTGTGTTACCATTATTCGAGCTCCACTCACTGATAGTAAGTGAAGCGCGAATATTCGTAACGCAATTTTTTATTGTGATGTGTACTGTGTAAAAAAATGAATATTCGTGATTATGAATATATAGCGTGATATTGAAATATTTGTGAAATCGCGACGTGCCAATATTTAAACATTCGCTTTTCGAATGTTGTACACTGTACTATGATGATGTAAGGTTTCCTTTATTTCTTTTTAATATGTCTGTTTACTTGTTTAATATAACACAAAAGATGTAACTGCAACTGTGCTTTGTTTTCCATCATAAAGTGATATCAATAGGTTATCTAAGGCTAGAACCTGGTCTGTTCATGAAATGTAAAATTTGTCACCATAACAACTTGACTGGGTTTTTCAGCATTTTTAAGTTGAACACTATTAAGTAAATTAAATGCAGTATATTAATTATCATTTAAGAAAGGCCATACTCAATGATGTTTGTTTGTTTTTTCTCCAAAAATTAGTCTCAATTAAAACCTTTAAAATGTGGATGCAAATTGAATATTTACAAAATTTGGGTCAAATCCAATTAATTTAGAATTGATTTTCTCATCTCTATTTATTGTAAATGTATATGACCATATTATGAATCCATGTTGTCCAGACAATACAGCACCAGTACAAAATTTAAAAAAATCATACTTACCTTATGCATTTCAGCATAAAGAGCTGGCTGAAGAGCCGGCAGTCAATATTTTGATTTAAGATCTTGCACGATATCGTATGCACGGTGACATATGACGTCACCATGCCACCCACCATGATGATGTCATTACAGGCAGTGCGAGACTTTGTCCTAGATCAAGATGGTGGCGCCCATCTCTTCACGATTAAATGGATGAGGTAAGTATATATATATATTTTTTTTTATGTTAGACTGTAATATCAATGTCATATGCTGCAGTCAGCTATGAACCTAACATCTAAGGGGTACAATAAATTGTACCCACTACTTACAAATAAATGAGCCTCATTACAAAGTAATTTCTCACAAAGAACATTTTTATGTAAAATACGTCGAAGCAGCCAAATCAAATTTTTGAATACTTCGCTCATCACTAGTACAGAACATGATGATTGGCAGTTCACATTAGTGGCATGAAGGAGACAACAGCAGCAGCCTTTCAGAAAGGGATGGTAAACAGACAGACTGCCACTGGAGGTGGCAGCATGTAAACAGAATGCGATGATTGGAAGGTAATAACTGGTAATAACATTCGCCTTTTGCCCTGGCAGTGAGGGTCTGAAAGCATGGCTATCCAGTAATCATCAGACTGCTTGATGTCAATGATACACTTGTCACTGCGTAAGCAAGGGAGCATACAGGTCGCCATTCTGGCAAGTGTTCTGAGAAGCCAGTTCTTTCCAGCTCTGCCCCCACTGAGACGATTGGGTGTTGTCTGCCACATGAGGAAGAGATAGCATTTTGGGAGAAATAATGCTAAGAATGCTAATAATTTTCTAGTGAGGCTGAGTTCATTAGCTCCCTAAAATCAGCAGACTGAACTTAATGGTATGGTAGCAACTGCACTGTCAGCAACTTGGCCAGGTGGGAATTAAGCTTGTGCACTTTCGGATTGCTAGACGCGTTAAGTTGTTTTTGCTGGACATGTTGAGTTGTTTCCTGGCCACATATTCCATTATCGATCGCCGACGATGGAGCGGAGGAGGAGAAGTAGTCTTTGTGGGAGAAGCGGAAAGAGATGATGACGTGGTGGGCTTTTCTTGCCACTTCTTAGGAAAAGGGAAGGCAATGAAGACTGAGAGGCCTTCATTGAAAGCCTTCTTTGGGACTGCAACGAGGAGGAGCTGGAGTAATGCTGTGACTTCTGGCTCCATGTCACGGTGTCAGACTCTTAAGTCACCTTCAAGTCATACTGCTCTGAATGAAAGGAGGAGTGAGCCATCCAATCCACAATCTCATCCACCTTCTCCTTAACTACAATGCTGTGCCTTTCCGAAGCCAGCAGGCACAATTGTAGCCTGCTATTACTTCTGGACGGATAGTTGGTACTGCTACTATCCACATTCTGGCTCTGGTCTTTCTTTTTGAACCTTTTCATAGCCAGACATTTCTGGGGCCTTTCAGATAATAATTTGCACTACTCTGTGTCTCAGTGTAGTAAACAAGTATGTATGCTCCTAGTTTGATTATAATTAATGATCCCATCAGATAGATAGATAGATAGATAGATAGATAGATAGATAGATAGATATAGATATAGATTGGAAATGTGTTTGTGAACACAGAAAAAAGTAAAATGGATTTAGGCTTAAATTTGTTATCCCATACAGATACTTTTTTGTGCAATTGTATTGGTGTTGATCACCTATATGCTGGTTTGATTAAATTAAACAAGTCCCAAAAAAAAAAAATTTCAACCGTGTGAAATAAACAAATGTTAACTGATGATTAAGGACAGGCTTCACACTCAATTTCATGTTAATACTCACAGCTAAATTGCTGTCCTCCCCTTTGTCTTTTAGTAATCATATACATATATGCTGGTTTAATTAAATTTAACAATCTCCCCCAAAAATTAAAATTCCAACTGCATGAAAATGGAATTCATGAAAATGGAGGATTGAGGCTTGATGCTCAATTTCTTGTGAACACTCAGAGGGAAATTGCTGCTATAACATGTGTTTTGATGCAGTAATCATGTATATCTGCTCAATAATTAAATTGAACCCTCCTAAAAAAAAATGTTATTCCAACCATGTGGAAACTGAATAAACAGAAACGGACAACTGAGGCTTGATGCTCAATTGCACATTAACTCTCACAGGTAGATTGTTGCTATATCTTGTGTATTACGGTAATCACGTATATATGCTGCTTAATTAAATTGAACCCATCAAAAAAATATTTATTTGAAAATGGGAGGAACAAAAAGAAAGTATTTTCTATTTCTAAGATAATTTTTTTCAACACCTTAACACCCAACCACCAACTTTCATAGCCCAGCATAGAATCAGGTTTTGGTCATTCTACTAGGGCACCTCCCTGCCTGCTGGACCATTAAATGGCTCATCCATGCTGTCTGTCAGCCTGGGATACAATCAGGACTTGCCTTCCCCCCCACCTCCTTTCATGGTCAAGGAAGAGGCCTTCTTGCTCCTCCCTAGTGAATTTTTCATGCTGACATGTGCACTAAAATGGTGCTACATGTCATTTTAATGTATTCATCCCAAAAAAAACTAAACAAATTGGGCTTGTCTGCAGTCCCAAAAATAGCAAAGTTCACTGGTTTGCTCATCCTTACCTTGAACCTTTGTATATATGGATGATAGATCACTAGAACTTGGCATTTGTATTGTCCATAGAGATGTCGCAAACATAAAATTTTCCGTTCGCGAACGACGAATGCAAACTTCCGCAAATGTTCACAAACCGGCAAAACGGGCGAACCGCCATAGACTTCAATTGGCAGGAGAATTTTAAAACCCACAGGGACTTTTTCTGGCCACAATAGTGATGGAAAAGTTGTTTCAAGGGTACTAAAACCTGGACTATGGCATGCCGGAGGGGGATCCATGGCAAAACTCCCATGAAAAATTACGTAGTTGACGCAGAGTCGGGTTTTAATCCATAGAGGGCATAATTCATTCCTAAATTGTTTAGAATAACGTGCTTTAAAACATCCAGTGTGTGTATACGATAAGGTATGATGTATCGATCAGGTAGTGTAAGGGTTATGCCCGCTTCTCAATGACAGACCAAACTCTGACAGACCAAACTCCCCATTTAACGCACCGCAAACAACTGCAAACAGTCCATTTGCACAACCGCAAACTCCCCATTTGCACAAGGTTGGATACCAAGCAAGCCATGTCCCATTCCTTGTCCTCACTGACGTCATTGAAGGTCTCTTCCTCCACCGAGCAACGTACAACACCAAGGGTCCCCGAAAGGTGACAACAAGCCCCCTGGGACGCTTGCTGTGGTTGGTCTTCCACCTCCTCAAAACCACATTCCTCCTCTGACTCCTCTTCTCCGGACTCCTGTCTCTGCGTTGCCGCAGGTCCAGCAATCGACGACGACAAGGCTGCTTCTGGTGGTGATAGTGACCACAACTCTTCCTCTTCATGCTCATCTACGGCCTGATCCAGCACTCTTCGCAGGGCACGCTATAGAAAAAAAAACACATATGGGATGAGGTCGATGATGTTGCCTTGGGTTTGAATGACCAGGTTTGTCACCTCCGCAAAAGGACGCATGAGCCTACAGCCATTGTGCATGAGCGTTCAGTAATGCGGCCAAAAAATTAAAAAAATCTGTTTTTACCATTTTAATCTCTGTTTTGTCCCCTATCAAAGGCCGGTGTATGGAATAGATTTTAGGAACCGGGAGATGGAAAAAGATGGTTGGTCGGTCCTCTTCCTTCCAATTTGGGGCACTGCGCGTGCGCCGTGCAATGTACTGTGCCACCCTATATGAGTGGTGTGTTAAGTAGTACTATTCCTATCAGTTTAATCCTGTTACGTCCCCTATGAGGGGACATGTATCGAATAGATTTTAGGATCGGGAGATGGAAAAAGATGATTGGTCGGTCCTCTTACTTCCAATTTGAGGCACTGTGCGCGCCGCACAATGTACTGTGCCACCAATACAAATAGTGTGAACTACTATTCTTACCATTTTAATCTTTGTTAAGTCCCCTATCAGGGGACATATATTGAATTGAATCCTTGCATGGGGAGATAGAGAAAAAAAAGCTTGCTCTGTCTGCTTCCTTCTAATTTTGGTACTTGCAATGGAATTTGCCACCCATGCAACTAATGTTAACTAAGTACTATTCCTATCAGTTTAATCTCTATTTTGTCCCTTATCAGGGCCAGGGCCGGTGTAGTGAATAGATTTTTGGAACCGGGAGATGGAAAAAGACCCATGCTCGGTCCGCTTCGTTTGAATTTTAGGTCACTGCACGTGCGCCGTGCAATGTACTGTGACACCCTATATGAGTGGTGGGCAGTGGGCACAGTACAGTCTGGGGGCCTGACACACACTGGCAGGCAACTATAATTATATTAAAGGGTAAAAGTTAAATGACCTTTTTATCTGCAAGGTACTGTGCCACCCGATATGAGTGGTGGGCACTGGCAGTGGGCACAATTCAGTCTGTTGGCCTGACACACACTGGCAGACAACTGCAATTATATTAAAGGGTAAACATTAAATGACTTGTTTATCTGCAAGGTACTGTGCCACCCTATATGAGTGGTGGGCAGTGGGCACAGTACAGTCAGTGGACCTGCCACACACTGGCAGGCAACTGCAATTATATTAAAGGGTAAACATTAAATGACTTTTTTATCTGCAAGGTACTGTGCCACCCTATATGATTGGTGGACAGTGGGCACAGTACAGTCAGTGGACCTGACACACAATGTATATGACCATATTATGAATCCATGTTGTCCAGACAATACAGCACCAGTACAAAATTTAAAAAAATCATACTTACCTTATGCATTTCAGCATAAAGAGCTGGCTGAAGAGCCGGCAGTCAATATTTTGATTTAAGATCTTGCACGATATCGTATGCACGGTGACATATGACGTCACCATGCCACCCACCATGATGATGTCATTACAGGCAGTGCGAGACTTTGTCCTAGATCAAGATGGTGGCGCCCATCTCTTCACGATTAAATGGATGAGGTAAGTATATATATATTTTTTTTTTTTATGTTAGACTGTAATATCAATGTCATATGCTGCAGTCAGCTATGAACCTAACATCTAAGGGGTACAATAAATTGTACCCACTACTTACAAATAAATGAGCCTCATTACAAAGTAATTTCTCACAAAGAACATTTTTATGTAAAATACGTCGAAGCAGCCAAATCAAATTTTTGAATACTTCGCTCATCACTAGTACAGAACATGATGATTGGCAGTTCACATTAGTGGCATGAAGGAGACAACAGCAGCAGCCTTTCAGAAAGGGATGGTAAACAGACAGACTGCCACTGGAGGTGGCAGCATGTAAACAGAATGCGATGATTGGAAGTTAATAACTGGTAATAACATTCGCCTTTTGCCCTGGCAGTGAGGGTCTGAAAGCATGGCTATCCAGTAATCATCAGACTGCTTGATGTCAATGATACACTTGTCACTGCGTAAGCAAGGTGTAACGGTCCTTGGCTCACCTGAGTCAGAGGACAGCTGGCTGGTGGTTGGAGTCCAGTGGCAAAGACCCACAGAAGCAGGAGGCAGGTAGCGTGGTCGATCAGTCCGGGTCGGCAGTAGAGATGGCAGCGAGGTAACAGCAGGAGTAGACAGAGGCGTGGTCGGTGGAAGGCAAAGGGTCAATGCAGGCGGCAGTTCAGCGAGGTCAAGCGGTCCGGGTCGGCAACAACGGTAAACAGCAGTAGTCGTGGAGGAGCAGAGAGGAAGCTTGCTACAGGCTTGGAGGCACAATAACCAGCAAGGGCTGGGTTCAAGGGCTGGGTTTTATAGGGAAGTAGCAGGTGCAAGAGATTGGGATAATCAGCAGGACAAGGCAAGGACAAGAGAGGTAGTAGAAGTTAGAAGTTAGCTAGAGAATAGTCCAAGGAGAGACGGTAGCCTAGTGGGTAGAGCTACCGTCTGGGACATGACTGGCCACGGGTTCGAGTCCTGACAGTACTCCCCCTTCCAAGGTGACCTCCGGGCACCGCAGGAAAACTTATCTGGGTGACTCAGATGGAACTCCCTGACAAGTCTGGGGGCATGAACATTTTCTTCAGGCTCCCAGGAGTTATCCTCGGGAGGGTAGCCCTCCCACCCAATTAGATATTGCAATTTTCCTCGGTGGATCCTGGAGTCGAGGATCTTCTCGACAACGAACTCTTCCTCACCTTGTACCCTCACGGGTGGTGGAGGGCGAGTGGCGGCCAGTGAAGGTATTCTCCACGTATGGCTTGAGGAGGGAGCAATGGAAGACAGGGTGCACCCTAATGGAATCCGGAAGGTCAAGCCGGAACGTGACCTCATTGATTTGTGCGGTGACCTGGAACGGACCCATGTATTTTGGGGCTAACTTTTTGGAGGGGACCTTCAGTCTGAGGTTCCTGGTGGACAGCCATACCTTGTCTCCTACATGGAAGCCCGGGGTGGGTTTGCGGCGTCTGTCTGCTCCCTGTTTAAAGCGCCTCTGGGCGAGCTGGAGGTTGTCTATTATGTCCTTTTGTGCCTCCTGTAGGGTTGTTAGGCGCTCGGCCACTGCTGGGAGGGTGGAGGCAACGGGCAGGTGGGGAATGAACACGGAGTGCGAGCCTGTGTTAGCAAAGAAAGGGCTGTGCTTGGTTGAGCTGTGCTCAGCATTGTTGTAGGCGAACTTCGGCTGTGGGGAGATGGTCAAGCCAGTCATCCTGCAGGTGGGAGCTGAAACAGCGTAGAGTACTGCTCTAAGGTCTGGTTAGTTCTCTCCGTCTGCCCGTTTGACTGAGGGTGGAAAGCGGAGGAAAGGTTCACTTCAACCCCGAGCGCCAGGCAGAAGTCCTTCCAGAACTTTGAGGTAAATTGTACGCCTCGGTCTGAGACCACGTCGTCCGGAATCCCATGCAGCCTGAAGACCTCTTTGAGGACAAGATCAGCCGTCTGTTTGGCCGTGGGTAGGCCCTTGTAGGGGATGAAATGGGCCATTTTGGTGAGGCGGTCGACCACGACCAGGATGGTGTTCATCCCTTTTGAAGGAGGAAGGTCTACCACAAAGTCCATGGAGATCGAGCCCCAGGGGCGGGAGGGAGTGGGAGGGGTTGTAACAGACCCACGGGAGAGGACGAGGAGTCTTATTGCGGGCACAGACCGTGCACGAGGAGATGTACTTCTTGGTGTCCTCCTTGTATGTTGGCCACCAGAAGGAGCGGGAGAGAAGCTCCTGGGTCTTTCTTGTGCCCAGATGGCCGGCCAGCTTGGAGTCATGGTTAAGTTTGAGCACTTCGAGTCGTGCGATTTCTGGTTACATAAAGTTGTAGGTCCTGATGAAACCAATGACCATTTTTAAACGTGAGGCTGACATTCCTTGTGGGGTGGGTGAGGAAGGGGTCATTTTCGTATCCTTCTTTGATTGTGACCAGGAGTTCTTTAGAGTAGGTGGCCCCCACAACACTTTTCTCGGATAGGATGTTGTCTTGGCCCTTATTACTCTGTGAGGGCTCCGAAAACATTCTGGAGAGGCGTCAGCCTTGCCGTTTTGATCCGGGCGATATGTGATGAGAAAGTTGAAGCGGGAAAAGAATAGGCTCCATCTGGCCTGTCTGGCTGTGAGTCTCTTAGCGCTGCGGATGAACTCGAGGTTTTTGTGGTCGGTTGAGTACGATTATGGGGTTGGCAGCTCCCTCCAGCAGGTGTCTCCACTCGGAGAAGGCTTCCTTGATCGCCAGTAGTTCTTTGTTCCCGATGTCGTAGTTCTTCTCGGAGGGGACATCTGGCGAGAGAAATATGCGCACGGGTGTAGTAGCATCTTCTCCCCTGTCCGTTGTGACAGAACTGCCCCTACCGCGGAGTCAGATGCATCCACTTCGATAGTAAAAGGCAACTCGGGGTTCGGGTGGACTAGGATTGGAGCAGAAGTGAAGAGGAGTTTCAACTCGTGAAGGCCTCCTGGGCCTCGGGTGTCCAGGAGAAGGGGACTGCCTTTTGGTGAGTTGGGTGATCGGTGCGATGACCTTGGAGAAGTCCCGGATAAACTTCCGATAGAAGTTGGCGAAGCCAATAAATCTTTGTACCTCCTTCACGTTTCTTGGAATGGGCCAGTCCAACACGGCTTGGACCTTCCCTGGGTCCATACTTAGGCCCTCTGGGGAGATGATGTACCCGAGGAACTGAGTGGTGGTTCGCTCAAACTCACATTTCTCGAGTTTGATATAAAGAGAGTTCTGGCGGAGTCTCTGCAATACCCTGCGGACATGTTCGCGGTGCTGTTCGAGGTCTTCTGAGAAGATCAAGATGTCGTCCAGGTAGCGACTACAAACAGATCCAGCATGTCCCTGAGGACATCATTAATGAAGTGCTGGAAGGTGGCGGGAGCATTACAAAGTCCGAAGGCATGACCAGGTACTCGAAGTGACCATAACGTGTCCGGAAGGCGGTCTTCCATTCGTCCCCAGGGCGGATTCGGACAAGGTTGTAGGCCCCTCGAAGGTCAAGTTTGGTGAAGATTTTCGCTACCCGGAGTCTCTCGAGGAGTTCAGAAATCAGCGGGAGCGGGTACCGGTTCTTAACGGTTATGTCGTTTAGCTTCCTGTAGTCAATGCAGGGACGCAAGGATGAGTCTTTTTCTCCACAAAGAAAAAGGGGCTCCTGCTGGGGAGGTAGAGGGCCGGATGAACCCTTTCTTTAGGTCCTCGTCCAGGTATTCTTTCAGAGCCTTGAGTTCAGGCTCTGAGAGGGAATAGATACTGCCAAAGGGTATTTCGGCCCGGGCAACAGTTCTATTGGGCAGTCGTAGGGTCGGTGTGGCGGCAGCTTGTCTGCGTTTTTCTTGTCGCAGACATCTTGGAACTCACGGTATTGAGGGGTAGTAGATTCCTGACGGATACTTCAGAGATAGTCGTGTCTTCGGATGGAAGGACGGGTTTGTGGGAGCAATTGAGCGAACAAAACTCAGACGGAAACCGTAAGCAGCGGGTTTCCCAATCCACCGAGGGGTTGTGGGTGGCCAACCATGGAATGCCCAGGATCACCGGGAACTTTGGGAGAGCGATCAGGGAGAAGTGAATGGTCTCCTGATGATCGGGTTTGATGAAGAGTTGAAGGTCAGCGGTCTGGTGCGTAACCGGCCCAGAAGAGAGCGGGGTCCCATCGGCGGTTTCCAGATCGAAGGGGCTGCCCTGGTTACCAGTGGTATGTTGTTCTCATGGGCGAAGGTCAAGTCCATGAAATTTCCGCCCGGCCCCGAGTCAAGCATTGCAGAGCAGGGAAGCTGTCGTTCCCCAATGGTGATAAGGATGGATACAATGAAGTGGGACCCGGTACCTGTAGTGTCTATGGTTTCAGAGGCCAAGGGTGAGGTTGTGGCCTTTTGTAACTCCCGTAATTCTGTGACAGCGATGGTTCGGCGAGTCTTATTGGGGCACCTAATAGCGAAGTGCCCTGGCTCGCCACAGTAAAGACAAAGGCCTGCGGATAGTCGTCTCTCCTTTTCAGCAGCCGATAGAGTCTTGCGCAGTGCGTCGACCTGCATGGGCTCGGTGGAGGATTGGTGAGCCGGCTGAGTCGTTGGAGTGAAAGGGTACACGGGCCTGTTATCTAGGGACCAGAGTCTTTCTCTCCTTCTTTCTGCCAGTCTCCGGTCAATCCGGATGCACAGTTGGACGAAATCATCCAGATCGTCTGGGGCGTCTACCCTGGCGAGCTCATCCTTTATAGGTTCGGAGAGTCCACGGCGAAATTGACTCTTCTGGGCAGCTGGGTTCCAGGTGGTGTCCGTGACCCAGCGGCGGAACTCTGAGGAATACTCGGCTACAGAGCGTCTTCCCTGCCGTAGACTGTGCAGCCTAGCCTCGGCCGTCGCGCAGCGGTTAGGGTCGTCGAACACTTGGCTCATGGCTGTGGTGAAGTTGTCTAGGTTATTCAATACGAGACTGTGGGATTCCACATATGGGGATGCCCATGCCAGGGCCTCATCAGTTAGAAGGTTGATGATGAACAGGATCTTCTTTCTGTCTGAGGTAAAAGAGCCCGGCTGCATCTGAAAGTAAATACGGCACTGGTTGAGGAACCCCGAGAGTGGTTCCGATCGCCGTTAAACTTTGACGGGAGAGGCATACGGGTGTCGGTGACCGCGCCGCGTACGTCCAGTAGTTGACGCTGCAAGTCGATAATTTCCCTCTGTTGGCTCTGGATTGCGCCTTTAAGTTGAGTAATTTCCTCTTGGGCAGTGGTGCCAAACTCCTGAAGTTCGGAGACCTGCTTGCGCAGAGTGGCCATTGCGGACTCCATGGTAGGGCTGGTTATTCTGTAACGGTCCTTGGCTCACCTGAGTCAGAGGACAGCCGGCTGGTGGTTGGAGTCCAGTGGCAAAGACCCACAGAAGCAGGAGGCAGGTAGCATGGTCGATCAGTCCGGGTCGGCAGTAGAGATGGCAGCGAGGTAACAGCAGGAGTAGACAGAGGCGTGGTCGGTGGAAGGCAAAGGGTCAATGCAGGCGGCAGTTCAGCGAGGTCAAACGGTCCGGGTCGGCAACAAAGGTAAACAGCAGTAGTCGTGGAGGAGCAGAGAGGAAGCTTGCTACAGGCTTGGAGGCACAATAACCAGCAAAGGGCTGGGTTCAAGGGCTGGGTTTTATAGGGAAGTAGCAGGTGCAAGAGATTGGGATAATCAGCAGGACAAGGCAAGGACAAGAGAGGTAGTAGAAGTTAGAAGTTAGGTAGAGAATAGTCCAAGGAGAGATGGTAGCCTAGTGGGTAGAGCTACCGTCTGGGACATGACTGGCCACGGGTTCGAGTCCTGACACAAGGGAGCATACAGGTCGCCATTCTGGCAAGTGTTCTGAGAAGCCAGTTCTTTCCAGCTCTGCCCCCACTGAGACGATTGGGTGTTGTCTGCCACATGAGGAAGAGATAGCATTTTGGGAGTAAGAATGCTAATAATTTTCTAGTGAGGCTGAGTTCATTAGCTCCCTAAAATCAGCAGACTGAACTTAATGGTATGGTAGCAACTGCACTGTCAGCAACTTGGCCAGGTGGGAATTAAGCTTGTGCACTTTCGGATTGCTAGACGCGTTAAGTTGTTTTTGCTGGACATGTTGAGTTGTTTCCTGGCCACATATTCCATTATCGATCGCTGACGATGGAGCGGAGGAGGAGAAGTAGTCTTTGTGGGAGAAGCGGAAAGAGATGATGACGTGGTGGGCTTTTCTTGCCACTTCTTAGGAAAAGGGAAGGCAATGAAGACTGAGAGGCCTTCATTGAAAGCCTTCTTTGGGACTGCAACGAGGAGGAGCTGGAGTAATGCTGTGACTTCTGGCTCCATGTCACGGTGTCAGACTCTTAAGTCACCTTCAAGTCATACTGCTCTGAATGAAAGGAGGAGTGAGCCATCCAATCCACAATCTCATCCACCTTCTCCTTAACTACAATGCTGTGCCTTTCCGAAGCCAGCAGGCACAATTGTAGCCTGCTATTACTTCTGGACGGATAGTTGGTACTGCTACTATCCACATTCTGGCTCTGGTCTTTCTTTTTGAACCTTTTCATAGCCAGACATTTCTGGGGCCTTTCAGATAATAATTTGCACTACTCTGTGTCTCAGTGTAGTAAACAAGTATGTATGCTCCTAGTTTGAATATAATTAATGATCCCATCGATAGATAGATAGATAGATAGATAGATAGATAGATAGATAGATATAGATATAGATTGGAAATGTGTTTGTGAACACAGAAAAACGTAAAATGGATTTAGGCTTAAATTTGTTATCCCATACAGATACTTTTTTGTGCTATTGTATTGGTGTTGATCACCTATATGCTGGTTTGATTAAATTAAACAAGTCCCAGAAAAAAAAAAAATTCAACCGTGTGAAATAAACAAATGTTAACTGATGATTAAGGACAGGCCTCACACTCAATTTCATGTTAATACTCACAGCTAAATTGCTGTCCTCCCCTTTGTCTTTTAGTAATCATATACATATATGCTGGTTTAATTAAATTTAACAATCTCCCCCAAAAATTAAAATTCCAACTGCATGAAAATGGAATTCATGAAAATGGAGGATTGAGGCTTGATGCTCAATTTCTTGTGAACACTCAGAGGGAAATTGCTGCTATAACATGTGTTTTGATGCAGTAATCATGTATATCTGCTCAATAATTAAATTGAACCCTCCTAAAAAAATGTTATTCCAACCATGTGGAAACTGAATAAACAGAAACGGACAACTGAGGCTTGATGTTCAATTGCACATTAACTCTCACAGGTAGATTGTTGCTATATCTTGTGTATTACGGTAATCACGTATATATGCTGCTTAATTAAATTGAACCCATCAAAAAAATATTTATTTGAAAATGGGAGGAACAAAAAGAAAGTATTTTCTATTTCTAAGATAATTTTTTTCAACACCTTAACACCCAACCACCAACTTTCATAGCCCAGCATAGAATCAGGTTTTGGTCATTCTACTAGGGCACCTCCCTGCCTGCTGGACCATTAAATGGCTCATCCATGCTGTCTGTCAGCCTGGGATACAATCAGGACTTGCCTTCCCCCCCACCTCCTTTCATGGTCAAGTGAGAGGCCTTCTTGCTCCTCCCTAGTGAATTTTTCATGCTGACATGTGCACTAAAATGGTGCTACATGTCATTTTAATGTATTCATCCAAAAACAACTAAACAAATTGGGCTTGTCTGCAGTCCCAAAAATAGCAAAGTTCACTGGTTTGCTCATCCTTACCTTGAACCTTTGTATATATGGATGATAGATCACTAGAACTTGGCATTTGTATTGTCCATAGAGATGTTGCAAACATAAAATTTTCCATTCGCGAGCGGCGAATGCAAACTTCCGCAAATGTTCGCGAACCGGCGAACCGGGCGAACCGCCATAGACTTCAATTGGCAGGAGAATTTTAAAACCCACAGGGACTTTTTCTGGCCACAATAGTGATGGAAAATTTATTTCAAGGGGACTAAAACCTGGACTATGGCATGCCGGAGGGGGATCCATGGCAAAACTCCCATGAAAAATTACGTAGTTGACGCAGAGTTGGGTTTTAATCCATAAAGGGCATAATTCATTCCTAAATTGTTTGGAATAACGTGCTTTAAAACATCCAGTGTGTGTATACGATAAGGTATGATGTATCGATCAGGTAGTGTAAGGGTTATGCCCGCTTCTCAATGACAGACCAAACTCTGACAGACCAAACTCCCCATTTAACGCACCGCAAACAACTGCAAACAGTCCATTTGCACAACCGCAAACTCCCCATTTGCACAAGGTTGGATACCAAGCAAGCCATGTCCCGTTCCTTGTCCTCACTGACGTCATTGAAGGTCTCTTCCTCCACCCAGCAACGTACAACACCAAGGGTCCCCGAAAGGTGACAACAAGCCCCCTGGGACGCTTGCTGTGGTTGGTCTTCCACCTCCTCAAAGCCACATTCCTCCTCTGACTCCTCTTCTCCGGACTCCTGTCTCTGCGTTGCCGCAGGTCCAGCAATCGACGACGACAAGGCTGCTTCTGGTGGTGATAGTGACCACAACTCTTCCTCTTCATGCTCATCTACGGCCTGATCCAGCACTCTTCGCAGGGCACGCTATAGAAAAAACACATATGGGATGAGGTCGATGATGTTGCCTTGGGTTTGAATGACCAGGTTTGTCACCTCCGCAAAAGGACGCATGAGCCTACAGCCATTGTGCATGAGCGTTCAGTAATGCGGCCAAAAAATAAAAAAAATCTGTTTTTACCATTTTAATCTCTGTTTTGTCCCCTATCAAAGGCCGGTGTATGGAATAGATTTTAGGAACCGGGAGATGGAAAAAGATGGTTGGTCGGTCCTCTTCCTTCCAATTTGGGGCACTGCGCGTGCGCCGTGCAATGTACTGTGCCACCCTATATGAGTGGTGTGTTAAGTAGTACTATTCCTATCAGTTTAATCCCTGTTACGTCCCCTATGAGGGGACATGTATCGAATAGATTTTAGGATCGGGAGATGGAAAAAGATGATTGGTCGGTCCTCTTACTTCCAATTTGAGGCACTGTGCGCGCGCCGCACAATGTACTGTGCCACCAATACAAATAGTGTGAACTACTATTCTTACTATTTTAATCTTTGTTAAGTCCCCTATCAGGGGACATATATTGAATTGAATCCTTGCATGGGGAGATAGAGAAAAAAAAGCTTGCTCTGTCTGCTTCCTTCTAATTTTGGCACTTGCAATGGAATTTGCCACCCATGAAACTAATGTTAACTAAGTACTATTCCTATCAGTTTAATCTCTATTTTGTCCCTTATCAGGGCCAGGGCCGGTGTAGTGAATAGATTTTTGGAACCGGGAGATGGAAAAAGACCCATGCTCGGTCCGCTTCGTTTGAATTTTAGGTCACTGCACGTGCGCCGTGCAATGTACTGTGACACCCTATATGAGTGGTGGGCAGTGGGCACAGTACAGTCTGGGGGCCTGACACACACTGGCAGGCAACTATAATTATATTAAAGGGTAAAAGTTAAATGACCTTTTTATCTGCAAGGTACTGTGCCACCCGATATGAGTGGTGGGCACTGGCAGTGGGCACAATTCAGTCTGTTGGCCTGACACACACTGGCAGACAACTGCAATTACATTAAAGGGTAAAAATTAAATGACTTTTTTATCTGCAAGGTACTGTGCCACCCTATATGAGTGGTGGGCAGTGGGCACAGTACAGTCAGTGGACCTGCCACACACTGGCAGGCAACTGCAATTATATTAAAGGGTAAAAATTAAATGACTTTTTTATCTGCAAGGTACTGTGCCACCCTATATGATTAGTGGACAGTGGGCACAGTACAGTCAGTGGACCTGACACACAATGTATATGACCATATTATGAATCGATGTTGTCCAGACAATACAGCACCAGTACAAAATTTTAAAAAATCATACTTACCTTATGCATTTCAGCATAAAGAGCTGGCTGAAGAGCCGGCAGTCAATATTTTGATTTAAGATCTTGCACGATATCGTATGCGCGGTTACATATGACGTCACCATGCCACCCACCATGATGATGTCATTACAGGCAGTGCGAGACTTTGTCCTAGATCAAGATGGTGGCGCCCATCTCTTCACGATTAAATTGATGAGGTAAGTATATATATATATATTTTTTTTTATGTTAAATTGTACCCACTACTTACAAATAAATGAGCCTCATTACAAAGTAATTTCTCACAAAGAACATTTTTATGTAAAATACGTCGAAGCAGCCAAATCAAATTTTTGAATACTTCGCTCATCACTAGTACAGAACATGATGATTGGCAGTTCACATTAGTGGCATGAAGGAGACAACAGCAGCAGCCTTTCAGAAAGGGATGGTAAACAGACAGACTGCCACTGGAGGTGGCAGCATGTAAACAGAATGCGATGATTGGAAGTTAATAACTGGTAATAACATTCGCCTTTTGCCCTGGCAGTGAGGGTCTGAAAGCATGGCTATCCAGTAATCATCAGACTGCTTGATGTCAATGATACACTTGTCACTGCGTAAGCAAGGGAGCATACAGGTCGCCATTCTGGCAAGTGTTCTGAGAAGCCAGTTCTTTCCAGCTCTGCCCCCACTGAGACGATTGGGTGTTGTCTGCCACATGAGGAAGAGATAGCATTTTGGGAGTAAGAATGCTAATAATTTTCTAGTGAGGCTGAGTTCATTAGCTCCCTAAAATCAGCAGACTGAACTTAATGGTATGGTAGCAACTGCACTGTCAGCAACTTGGCCAGGTGGGAATTAAGCTTGTGCACTTTCGGATTGCTAGACGCGTTAAGTTGTTTTTGCTGGACATGTTGAGTTGTTTCCTGGCCACATATTCCATTATCGATCGCTGACGATGGAGCGGAGGAGGAGAAGTAGTCTTTGTGGGAGAAGCGGAAAGAGATGATGACGTGGTGGGCTTTTCTTGCCACTTCTTAGGAAAAGGGAAGGCAATGAAGACTGAGAGGCCTTCATTGAAAGCCTTCTTTGGGACTGCAACGAGGAGGAGCTGGAGTAATGCTGTGACTTCTGGCTCCATGTCACGGTGTCAGACTCTTAAGTCACCTTCAAGTCATACTGCTCTGAATGAAAGGAGGAGTGAGCCATCCAATCCACAATCTCATCCACCTTCTCCTTAACTACAATGCTGTGCCTTTCCGAAGCCAGCAGGCACAATTGTAGCCTGCTATTACTTCTGGACGGATAGTTGGTACTGCTACTATCCACATTCTGGCTCTGGTCTTTCTTTTTGAACCTTTTCATAGCCAGACATTTCTGGGGCCTTTCAGGGACTTTTTCTGGCCACAATAGTGATGGAAAAGTTGTTTCAAGGGTACTAAAACCTGGACTATGGCATGCCGGAGGGGGATCCATGGCAAAACTCCCATGAAAAATTACGTAGTTGACGCAGAGTCGGGTTTTAATCCATAGAGGGCATAATTCATTCCTAAATTGTTTAGAATAACGTGCTTTAAAACATCCAGTGTGTGTATACGATAAGGTATGATGTATCGATCAGGTAGTGTAAGGGTTATGCCCGCTTCTCAATGACAGACCAAACTCTGACAGACCAAACTCCCCATTTAACGCATCGTAAACAACTGCAAACAGTCCATTTGCACAACCGCAAACTCCCCATTTGCACAAGGTTGGATACCAAGCAAGCCATGTCCCATTCCTTGTCCTCACTGACGTCATTGAAGGTCTCTTCCTCCACCCAGCAACGTACAACACCAAGGGTCCCCGAAGGTGACAACAAGCCCCTGGGACGCTTGCTGTGGTTGGTCTTCCACCTCCTCAAAACCACATTCCTCCTCTGACTCCTCTTCTCCGGACTCCTGTCTCTGCGTTGCCGCAGGTCCAGCAATCGACGACGACAAGGCTGCTTCTGGTGGTGATGGTGACCACAACTCTTCCTCTTCATGCTCATCTACGGCCTGATCCAGCACTCTTCGCAGGGCACGCTATAGAAAAAAACACATATGGGATGAGGTCGATGATGTTGCCTTGGGTTTGAATGACCAGGTTTGTCACCTCCGCAAAGGACGCATGAGCCTACAGCCATTGTGCATGAGCGTTCAGTAATGCTGGCCAAAAATTAAAAAAATCTGTTTTTACCATTTTAATCTCTGTTTTGTCCCCTATCAAAGGCCGGTGTATGGAATAGATTTTAGGAACCGGGAGATGGAAAAAGATGGTTGGTCGGTCCTCTTCCTTCCAATTTGGGGCACTGCGCGTGCGCCGTGCAATGTACTGTGCCACCCTATATGAGTGGTGTGTTAAGTAGTACTATTCCTATCAGTTTAATCCCTGTTACGTCCCCTATGAGGGGACATGTATCGAATAGATTTTAGGATCGGGAGATGGAAAAAGATGATTGGTCGGTCCTCTTACTTCCAATTTGGGGCACTGTGCGCGCGCCGCACAATGTACTGTGCCACCAATACAAATAGTGTGAACTACTATTCTTACCATTTTAATCTTTGTTAAGTCCCCTATCAGGGGACATATATTGAATTGAATCCTTGCATGGGGAGATAGAGAAAAAAAAGCTTGCTCTGTCTGCTTCCTTCTAATTTTGGCACTTGCAATGGAATTTGCCACCGATGCAACTAATGTTAACTAAGTACTATTCCTATCAGTTTAATCTCTTTTTTGTCCCTTATCAGGGCCAGGGCCGGTGTAGTGAATAGATTTTTGGAACCGGGAGATGGAAAAAGACCCATGCTCGGTCCGCTTCGTTTGAATTTTAGGTCACTGCACGTGCGCCGTGCAATGTACTGTGACACCCTATATGAGTGGTGGGCAGTGGGCACAGTACAGTCAGTGGACCTGACACACACTGGCAGGCAACTGCAATTACATTAAAGGGTAAAAATTAAATGACTTGTTTATCTGCAAGGTACTGTGCCACCCTATATGAGTGGTGGGCAGTGGGCACAGTACAGTCAGTGGACCTGACACTGTGCCACCCTATATGAGTGGTGTGCACACAGTACAGTCGGTGGGCCTGCGGCCTCTCACACACGGGCAGGCAACTGCATTATATATATAGAAAAAATAAATAAATGCAGACTGATGTACCATCCCTAAAAAGGGCTTTTTGGGGTGCTGTCAGGACGCAGCCCCTTTCACACAAGCGAGTTTTCCGCGCGGGTACAATGCGTGACGTGAACGCATAGCATCCACACTGAATCCTGACCCATTCATTTCAATGGGTCTGTGTACATGTGCATTTTTTTTTTCAACGCATCACTTGTGCGTTGCGTGAAAATCGCAGCATGTTTTATATTCTGCGTTTTGCACGCAGCCCTAGCCCCATAGAAGTGAATGGGACTGCGTGAAAAACGCATTGCATCAGCAAGCAAGTGCGAGTGCGTTGCGTTTTTCATTGATGGTTGCTAGGAGATGTTGTTTGTAAACCTTCCGTTTTTTATCAAGCGCGTGATAAACGCATCAAAATGCATTGCACCCGCACGGAAAAAACTGAACAACTGAACGCAATCGCAGGCAAACCTGAATGGCTTTGCCTGTAAAATCCCACAGTTTTCACTGAACGCATCCGTAACGCATCCGGACCTAAGGCCTCTAAGGCTGGGCGTGATGCGGAGATCACACTATGTGATCTCCGCTTTCGCATTTGCAGAGCAGCGGCCCCGAACTTCTGGGTTTCGGCCCCAAAACATCCGGCCGTGGCTCAGCAAAAGATAGAGCATGTCCTATTCTTGTCCACAGCCTGCGGACAGGAATATGCATCTCTATGGGGAGTGTCGACATGGTGTGCCGCAAATTGCGGATCCGCAACACATTACGGATGTGTGAATGGGGCCTAATCCGGACACGCTCATGTGAAAGAGGCCGATGAGTCTTTGACGACTGGAGTGGACACAGAACACTGGCCTAGCTAATGCTTTCCCTATTAATTCAACAGCAGCAGCACTCTCCCTGCTCTAACTAACACTGCAGCTTCAGAATGAATCTGAGATGGATGCTGTCCTTGCTTTTTGATAGGATGTGGGAGGAAGGGGATGCTGGTTGGCTGGAATGTGTCTGCTGACTGAGAGGTACAGGGTCAAAGTTTGCTCAATGATAAAGTATAGGGGGCGAATCGAAAATCGCATATGTTCGTCGGGAACTGTTCGCCGGCGAATAGTTCGGGACATCTCTAATTGTCCAGTGTGCATGGCACAATTGGCCAATATGACAGATGTAAAAAAAATATGGAGGCTGCAACTATTTACATACATATGCTCTGGTGATCTGTATACTTTACACACCCCAAAATGCTCATAGTCATAGTGCTTTAGTAATGCAAATTACCTTCTATGTTAGCCTCTCAGGCCTTATCATCGGACATCCAAATTTAATTCAGAGCCCAAATTAATCCAGACACCAAACTGCAGGTTTCATATTTTATTTTGACATTAGGTTTCCAAATAAAATCAG
Organism: Bufotes viridis; assembly: GCA_033119425.1. Taxonomy (NCBI): domain Eukaryota; kingdom Metazoa; phylum Chordata; class Amphibia; order Anura; family Bufonidae; genus Bufotes; species Bufotes viridis. The sequence goes on from CM065591.1 coordinate 347,193,578, forward strand.
ATTTCAGACACCAAAATGTGGCCAAACCAGTGAGAAAAAAAAAAACCTATCTTACCAACTTCCTGTTATCATTGATAACCTCACAATAAGTGTGCACGGTGCAAAATTTCCCACATTACCAACCAGACCAATGAATCCCAAATGTTCAGTGGTTCTGTGAAACCCAATTTGAGAAATACTGTTATACAAAATCAAAAGAAGCGAAACAGTAAAAAAAAATAAAGCTTTATTCTATATTGGCATTTAAAAGTATACATTCTTTTTCCTAATGTTCTTTTACTATAAGCTATCAGGGTATACAGTTTCTCCTTGAAAAGACCCCCAGCTAGTATAAGGAATCATATAGGAACAATGCTCCTTGGAGAAAAGGTATGCAAATAAGTCTTCTATCAACGCTTTCCCGACATTCACTGTACAAATACGGTGGATGTTGAGTCTTTAAAGTTAGGGCCCACTCCGAAGCGAGTTGAGCACTATAGCTACTGGATGAGTGCTATTTCATACAGCAGACAACTTGGGGCTAATGTCTGTGATAGGTGGTAATTTGATCACAGCATATGAAAGGCCAGAAGTGTGTGCTTCCCGGGCAGGAACGCCTCCCCCTGGCTGAGATTGGGAAAGAAGTTCCATTGCACTAATAAGCTATAACCTGTATTAGGCTTCTAAGCTTATTACTGGTATATTACAATCCAGGCCTGCAGGTGACGACACTAAATTGGAATATACCAATCTTTGTATATTGAAATGGATAAAATAACAATTACTTTATACAAATTGCAATCTAATAAAAAAAAAAAAAATGAATTAGCCATTTTGATTTATCACTTCTTCTTCCTCAAATTTTTTTATAAAAATTATCAAAAAATTATACAGACTCCAAATTGAAGACTCCGAATTGAATTAATAAAAATTACAGCTCTTCCCACAAAAAAATAACCCTAACACAGCTCCATAGACTTAACTTTAAACAAGTTATGGGGGTCAGAATATGGCGATAAAAGGAAATAAAATTAACTTTTTCCAATTTTTTTTTTTCAGTATTGAAACACAAGAAAAACTATAGTATATGAATGTGGTAAGGTTGCAATCGTACCAACCTAGAGAATAAAGGGAACAGGTCAGTTTTGCTGCATAGTGAATGTTAAAAAAACAAAACTGTGGTGGAATTGCATTTATTTTCTAACTCTACATTTGGAATTGTTTCTCAGCTTCTCACTACTTCATATGCAAAATTAATTGGTGCCATTAGAAAGTGCAACTTGTCTCTCAAAAGAAAAAAAAAAACAATCCCCCAAACGGCTTTGTGAATGAAAAAAATAAAGTTATTGCTTTGTGAAGTAAAAAGTGGAAATGCAAAAACAGAAAATCGGCATGTCAGGAAAGGGTTAAGGGTATTAGAAAACTATTGTGATTTACCAAGAAAAGGGGAAAAAAAACTTATGGTTTTTCTAGCAGATACTTTCTAAAATCCACAAGAATTTGTCTGATTCTTAGCCTCCAACTACAGGCCACAATGACAATGAACTCTTTAGTGTTTATTTTTGAAGATACTAAAAATTAAAATGTTCCAAAAAAGAAAGGGAAGCTGGGGGAGGAAGCTATACTATAAGTACGTGTTCAACCTTTTAAACAGGCCTTGAGACATATAGGATTATATCCAAGGCAGTATCTTATCTACAGGCTGTTTTGAGGTGATTGTCCCTCGTCACTGGAAAGGCTGATCGCTTTTTTACTAGAGTTGAGTGGACACCTGGATGTTCGGGTTCGAGAAGTTTGGCCGAACTTCACGAAAATGTTCGGGTTAGGGATCCGAACTTGACACAAACTTGACCCTGAACCTGAACCCCATTGAGGTCAATGGAGACCCGAACTTTTGGGCACTAAATGGCTGTAAAATAGCCCTGGAAAGGGCTAGAGGGCAGCAAAAGGCAGAAAAATGTAGGTAAAATCCCTGCAAACAAATGTGGATAGGGAAATGACTTAAAATAAAATAAATAAAACTTAACCAATATTATTTGGCAACTTGGAGGAGGAGGTGGAATAGGAGGTTGGGGTGGTGTCATGTGTGAATGCTATGGGAGTTGAAGTTCTCCTCACAGCCATAATGGATTCATGTCTGCCTGGCCTCATTCACAGCTTCAGGCCCATGGCAAACATACATGGGAGCTGGAGAAGTTCTCATCACAACCAAAAAGGATTCATATCTGCCAGCAGTTCCACCGGCCACATTCACAGATTCAGGCCCAAGGCAACCATACATTGGAGTTGGAGAAGTTCTCATCACAGCCAAAAGTAGATTCATGTCTGCCAGCAGTGCCACAGACAATATTCACAGATTCAGGCTCAAGGAAACCATACATGGGAGTTGGAGAAATTCTCCTCACAGCCAAAAAGGATTCATGTCTGCATGCAGTGCCACAGGCCTCAATCACAGACTCAGGCCCAAGACAACCATACATGGGAGTTGGAGTAGTTGTCATCTCAGCCAAAAAGGATTCATGCCTGCATGCAGTGTCACAGGCCTCATGTACAGACTCAGGCCCCTGGCACCCACAAATAGGAGAGTTAAAATCACGCCAAAACAGTATTGATTTCACCAAGCAGTGCCACAGGCCACAATCACTCATTCAGGCCCATGTCTCCCGCAAAGAGGAGAGCGGTCACGTAACAGCAACACAGGCCTCAGGTCAACCTGCAATGGAACTGGCTATTATCATTTATGTAGGCCCTAGCACCCAGACAGAGGTGAGCGGTCCCATAACAGCAACTCAGGCCTCAGGTCAAACCTGCAATAGAACAGGCCATTATCATTTATGTAGGTCCTAGCACCCAGACAGAGGTAAGTTGTCCCATAATAGCAACAAAGGCCTCAGGTCAACCTGCAAAGGAACAGGCCATTATCAGTTATGTAGGCCCTCACACCCAGACAGAGGAGAGGTATTTTGACAGCAAAAAGATGTTAATGTCTCCCACCAATGCAGCAGGCGATTAAACAAAATATAGGACCCTGACACCCAGACAGAGGAGAGGTCATTTGACAGTAAAAAGAGGTTAATGTCTCCCACAAATGGAGCAGGCAATTAAACGAAACATAGGCCCCTGACACCCAGACAGAGGAGAAGTAATTTGACAGTAACAAGAGGTTAATTTCTCCCACCAATGAAGCAGGAGATTAAACAAAATATAGGCCACTGACACCCAGACAGAGGAGAAGTCATTTGACAGTAAAAAGAGGTTAATGTCTCCCAACAATGCAGCAGGCGATTAAACTAAATATAAGACCCAGACAGAGAGGTTAATTCAACTTGGGGTTGCCACCCTAATAATGGTACGATTAAAAAAAGAGGATTTATTAAAGAAGTGCCCGGGAGTACAAGAATGTATGGTTGAGGGCGAGGCAGTTATAAATGTCTATTCTGCACAAAGTACGGACAAGTCCTGATGGATCCATGCCTGGTTCATTTTAATGAACGTTAGCTGGTCCACGTTGGCTACGGACAGGCGGCTGTGTTTGTATGTAATGACGCCCCCTGCCGTGCTAAATACACGTTCAGACAATACGCTGGTCGCAGGGCGGGCCAGCACCTACAGGGCATAAAAGGCAAGCTCTGGACATGTGGACAATTTGGAGACAAAGAATTTGAATGGGGCAGAACCACAGAACCATCAGTCAGTACGTGGAGGCGTCTGCACATGTACTGTTCCACCATGTTGTTGAAATGCTGCCTCCTGCTAACACGTTCCCTATCAGCTGGTGGTGCAGTTTGCTGTGACAAAACTTTTCCACATCTTGGCCATGCTAACCCTGCTGGCTGAGGAGCTGTCCGTGACACAGCTGCGTTGGCGACCTCTTCCTCCTCTTCCTCTGTCTTCGCCTTGTGCTTCCACTTGTCCCCGCTTTTCAGTTGGGAATGCCCCCAGGAGCGCATCTACCAGCGTGCACTGGTAGTTGCACACCTTCCTATCATGCTCCAGTGCGGGAATTAAGGTGGGCATGTTGTCCTTGTACCGTGGATCCAGCAGGATGGCACTGGCAACCCAGTAGTCAGCACAAGTTAAAATGTGGGCAACTCTGCTGTCGTTGCGCAAGCACTGCAGCATGTAGTCGCTCATGTGTGCCAGGCTGCCCAGAGGTAAGGATAAGCTGTCCTCTGTAGGTGGTGTATCGACTGTGTCCTCTGTATCCCCCCAGCCATGCTCCAGTGATGGCTCGGAGCTGCGTAGGGTGCCACCCTGCAGTGAAACTGGTTCCTCCTCCTCCTCTACCTCATCCACCTCCTCCTAGTCCTCGATGTGTGCCCTGGCTGTCCACATGTGTACCTGGCCTCTGCTGGTGCAGGAACCCAACCTCTGAGCCACTTCTGTATGACCTGCCTGAAACCCTGTCAAATGCCCCCTCTTCCTCCCCCTCCTGTGCCGCATCCTCTTCCATCATTGCCGTAATGTTTTTTTCAAGGAGACATAGAAGGGGTATTGTAATGCTAACAACCGCGTCATCAGCACTGGCCATGTTGTTTGAGTACTCCAAAGACCGCAACAAGGTTGACAGGTCTCGCATGTAGGCACAGTCACTGGTGGTGAAGTGGTGCTGATACGCAGAGCGTCTGACCCGTGCATACTGCATCTGAAACTCCGCTATCACCCGCTGCTGCTCATACAGTCTCTCCAGCATGTGTAAGGTAAAATTGCACCTGGTGGGCATGTCGCATATGCGGCGGTGAGCAGGAATGCCGAAGTTACGCTGCAGCGCAGATAGGCGAGCAGCAGCGGGGTGAGAACACCGAAAGCGCGCACATACGGACTGCCCTTTCAGCAGCAGCTCTGACATGTCTGAATAGTTTTTAAAAAAACTTCTGCACCACCAGATTCAGCACATGCGCCAGGCAAGGTATATGCGTCAAACCGGCTAGTCCCAGAGCTGCAGAGATTTCGCCAATTATCACACACCACCAGGCCGGGCTTGAGGCTCACCAGCAGCAACCACTCATCAGTCTGCTGTTCTATTGCCCTCCAAAGCTCCTGTGCGGTGTGGAGTTTGTCACCCAAACACATGAGTTTTAAAATCGCCTGCTGACGTTTACCCTGGGTTGTGCTGAAGTTGGGGGTGAGGTTATTTTGATGACCGGATGTGGGGTTGCTAGAAGAGGAGTGGGAGGAGGATGATCCGGAGTAGGAGGAGTAAGCAACAGGAGGCAACGCATAATGTCCTTTGATCCTCGGTGGTTAAGATGCGCCAAACCGCTATCCTCCTCTTGTTTGTGCAGGGAAGGAACGGCTCGCCTCGAAAAGCAGTGGCAGCTGGAAACAACGTACTGGGGGACAGCCACCGCCATAAGCTCTTTGAAACAGTCAGTCTCCACCAGACGGAATGACAGTCTTTCAAAGGCCAGTAGTTTTGAAATGCTGGCATTCAGGGCCAGGGCTTGAGGGGGGGGGGGGGTAGGTGGGTATTTCCTCCTTCTCTCCAATGTTTCGGAGATGGACAGCTGAACGCTGCCATCACGGTGGAGATGCTTGGTGATGGTGTCGTATCTGGTGGTGTGGGTGGAACATCCTCTGTTTGCTGGTCGCCAGGTGCCACAGTGACGCAAGAGGTGGAGGGAGAGGCCGAGCCAGCAGCAGAAGATGGAGCAGGAAGAGCCTGAGATAATTCCTGGTTTTTAAGGTGTTTTTTCCACTGCAGTTCATGCTTTGCATGTACAGTCGTGGCCAAAAGTTTTGAGAATTACATAAGCATTGGAAATTGGAAAAGTTGCTGCTTAAGTTTTTATAATAGCAATTTGCATATACTCCAGAACGTTATGAAGAGTGATCAGATGAATTGCATAGTCCTTATTTGCCATGAAAATTAACTTAATCCCAAAAAAAACTTTCCACTGCATTTCATTGCTGTCATTAAAGGACCTGCTGAGATCATTTCAGTAATCGTCTTGCTAACTCAGGTGGGAATGTTGACGAGCACAAGGCTAGAGATCATTATGTCAGGCTGATTGGGTTAAAAAGGCAGACTTGACATGTTAAATGGAGGGTGATGCTTGAAATCATTGTTCTTCCATTGTGAACCATGGTGACCTGCAAAGAAACGCGTGCAGCCATCATTGCGTTGCATAAAAATGGCAAGGATATTGTGGCTACTAAGATTGCACCTCAATCAACAATTTATAGGATCATCAAGAACTTCAAGGAAAGAGGTTCAATTCTTGTTAAGAAGGCTTTAGGTCGTCCAATAAAGTCCAGCAAGCGCCAGGATCGTCTCCTAAAGAGGATTCAGCTGCAGGATTGGAGTGCCACCAGTGCAGAGTTTGCTCAGGAATGGCAGCAGGCAAGTGTGAGCTCATCTGCATGCACAGTGAGGCGAAGACTTTTGGAAGATGGCCTGGTGTCAGGAAGGGCAGCAAAGAAGCCACTTCTATCCAAAAAAAAACATCAGGGACAGATTGATCTTCTGCAAAAAGTATGGTCAATGGACTGCTGAGGACTGGGGTAAAGTCATATTCTCCGATAAAGACTCTTTCCGATTGTTTGGGGCATCTGGAAAAAGGTTTGTCCGGAGAAAAAAAGGTGAGCGCTACCATCAGTCCTGTGTCATGTCAACATTAAAGCATCCTGAGACCATTAATGTGTTGGGTTGCTTCTCATTCAAGGGAGTGGGCTCCCTCACAATTTTGCCGAAAAACACAGCCATGAATAAAGAATGGTACAAAAACACCCTCCAACAGCAACTTCTTCCAACAACAGTTTGGTGAAGAACAATGCATTTTCCAGCACGATGGAGCACCGTGCCATAAGGCAAAAGTGATAACTAAGTGGCTTGGGGACCAAAACTTTGACATTTTGGGTCCATGGCCTGGAAACTCCCCAGATCTTAATCCCATTGAGAACTTGTGGTCAATCCTCAAGAGGCGAGTTGACAAACAAAAACCCACTAATTCTGACAAACTCCAAGAAGTGATTGTGAAAGAATAGGTTGCTATCAGTCAGGAATTGGCCCAGAAGTTGATTGAGAGCATGCCCAGTCGAATTGCAGAGGTCCTGAAAAAGAAGAGCCATCACTGCAAATACTGACTCTTTGCATAAATGTCATGTAATTGTCAATAAAAGCCTTTGAAACATATGAAGTGCGTGTAATTATAATTCAGTACATCACAGAAACAACTGAAACAAAGATCTAAAAGCAGTTTTGCAGCAAACTTTGTAACAACTAATATTTGTGTCATTCTCAAAACTTTTGGCCACAACTGTAGATGCCTGGTCATGCAGGTTGTGCTGAGGTTAAGAACGTTTATGCCTCGCTTCAGGCTCTGATGGCATAACATGCAAACTACTCGTGTCTTGTATTCAGGACATTGTGTGAAGAACTGCAACGCCAATAAACTCCTTGGAGCAGGTCTTTGTGTGCTCGGTGCCTGGGTGCGGTGTACAGTAGCAGGTGTACCGCCTCTGGAACGGGCTCTGCGCTTTTGCAACCTGCTCCCTCTTTTGCTGTGCTGTTGCCTCTGTGCGACCACCGCCTCTTCTTGAGAACTGCATGTCTCACTAGCACGACCTTCAGTCCAGTCTGGGTCTAGGAATTCATCATCCTCCACATCATCTTCCACCCATTCATGAACCCTGCCCTCCTCGTCGGTCTGCACATTGCAGAAAGCCACAGCAGTTGGCACCTGGGTTTCCTCATCATCAGATACATGCTGCGGCGGTCTTCCCATGTCCTCATCCTGCACCAAAAGTGGTTGAGCATCAGTGCATTCAAGGTCTTCCTCTTCTGGGGCAGGGCTAGGTGGATGGGCCGGGGAAACCCTGCCAACAGAGTCATCAAAAATCATGAGACTTTCCTGCATGATTTGGGGCTCTGACTGCTTGGCTGATTTGCAAGGGGGTGAGGTGAAAGACTGATGGACATGGGCTGCAGGTGCCAACTCTAAGCTTTCTGCAGAGGACTGGGTGTTAGATACTGTGAAGGAACTGGAGGCACTGTCAGCCACCCAATCTACTATAGCCTGTACATGTTCTGGCTTCACCATCCGTAGAGCGACATTTGGGCCTAACAAATAACGCTGCAGATTCTGTTGCCTACTCGCACCAGAGCAAGGTGTTTGACTTAGAGTGGTAGTTGGCGCTGAATGGTCACATCCTATCCCAGCAATAGGAGCTCCACCAACACCACCACGACCATGTCCACGTTCCTTATTTGATGTTCTCCTCATTATTTGCGTTCACTCACCAAGCTGAAAGATTGGTCTCTCTCTGTTGTTATCGGCCACTAGTCGACAATTACGTTCGCTAAGGCAATGCCAGTGTCATAAAAATGCTCTGTGGACCCAGAATAATGTTTTTTGGGCCCAAAATACACTGATTCTCAATTTCTATGCATAAATGTAAGAAATAACTTTGGGTAAACTGTATGCACAAGTGGTTTGTGGAACAAGAACAAGTATTTTTTTAATAAAATACAGAAAATTAATATTTAACTGCTGTAAATGAAAATAATTATTTATATGTCGATTGCACAACTGTTTTGTTCGGCCTAAAACACAGCTTTTGTCAATAAATCCGCAAAATGAAGTTTTTCACTGCTGCAAATTTTAATTAGATATTTATACCGTGTATGTACAACTGCTTTTTGACGCAAGAATATTGCTTTTATCCCACTAAACAAAAAATAGTGAACTATTTCTCAGCTGTAATGTGAAATCGGTATTTAAGCGGTGTAATGCAAGATGCTCTGTGGATAAGGATTACCCCTTTTTTGTCAAAAAAACACACTTATGCTGTATTTAACAGTAGCAATGTACAATAAGTGGTTGGAATGGGTATTTCAGACTGTTTGGTGGACCTTGAATAACGTTTTTTTTCTATGAAAAACAAAAAAGCACTATTTCCCTGCAGAAATATAAAATATGTCGTTGGACGGTGTATGCAGAACTTTTTTGTGGATAAGGAATATGGTTTTTCCCCCAAAATTACACAGATTTTCTATTTCACCACAGAAATGTCAAATATCAGTTTTGGCAGTGTAAAATAGGCTTGGTGGATCAGGATAACTGAAATTGGAAATACAGTTTAGTGTATAGCATACAAAAGTGCTCTGTGGCACCACAGGTCCCAGACTAGACCAATGGATATGTCACCTCTTAAACATACAAAAAGGCAATATAGGAGACTTGAGTAGCCGGAAAAAAACGTTTTTTTTCCTTCACTGAGCTACAAAATAGGATTAGGCTAAGGTCCCTGGCTGGCTGGCACACATGCAGTACACTGCAGTGGCTAAAATGGCCGCCAAGCACCACCTCAGTAACAGATGGATTACAAAAATAGATTTCCCTGGCAGTGGCTGGGTACAGAAATGTTGGATTGCTGAAGCTCCCTCCCTCTCTATTTGCTGTATCTTGTGGATTAAAGTAGCACAGGTTCTTCTGATTTCTGCCCTATTCTGTCGCTGATCGCAGCACCAGCATCCTCCATAAACTCAAATCAGCAGAGTGACGTGCGGCAGTACGTGACTCCAGCTTATGAAAAGGCTGGGTCACATGCTGCACTTAGCCAATCACAGCCATGCCATTAGTAGGCATGGCTGTGATGGCTTCTTAGGGCAAGAAGTAAAACGCTTGCTGATTGGCTGCTGTAAAGCCCTTCAGAAAGCGGGAAGAAATTGCCGAACAACGGATCCTCAACTCTATTTCTTATCGCTTCCTTCTCAGTCCACTGACAATATGCACAACAGCAGCACAGGGTATGCAGGGACAAGTAGTACATATAGCCAGTAATGAAGTTTAGCACACTGCCATCGTACCGGTGACTTTTTCAGTCTCAGGGAGCAGCAGAACCATTAGATTATTTAATGTAGTTCTGTAACAGCCATCTTCCCCAAATGATAACATTGTTGGTAGCTTAAAATAGAGGTTCACTTTATCCTGCTTCCTTATCTGATTTGTAAAATGTCTGAGTCTGATATAGAAATCTGACAATTAGCAAAAGTAGGACACAGGCAAGTAAACTCTGAATATTGACCAAGAAGTAGGAAATGTGAAAACTTTGCTAAACAAATAAATATGTGCTAATTAACATTAATCATGAATTGTCAAAGCAAAGACTCTTGTTTGTTTTATTAAGCTGACCTATTCCCAGGAGGTACAAAATGTAAGTGTTCTCTCCATGTAACTAGCTTCTGCTATTTTCAAATGTATTTTTTAAATCATCAGTAGATTGATATGTGCTCAACTTCTCTGACTTACTGAAAGCACTTAATGCAAAAAGCAGATGCCATTCTTTATCTGATTTTCAGGAATTTCAGAACATATGTTTTGTGGGAATAATCATCACCAATGCCATCAAGCAATCCAATTTTTCAGGTCAAATTCCTTGAATTTAAATGTTTAAGTTTTAATATTTACCTCAATATATATACTGTATACTTGCATATTGAAACAAAAAACTTATGCACTGATGGTTTCTAATCATGGTTTGTGATATTTTCAATATACATCATCAACCCATAAAACTATGGCTTAATGATTACAACAGTGTGAGTATTAATATGTTTTAAGACTTAACATCTGCATACAAACGTTCCCTGTTTCATGAAGTCTTTAGCTATCCTGTATTATCATTATTAATTACAATATGAAGCTTAGCATAGTTTTTGGTGAACTGAAATTAGTTTAACACTGCCACAAATGTAGTTATAAAATACTAATTAATTCAGACATGCTCCATGACCCAAGAGTCACTGATTCAGTCTGAAATTCTATTAAAAAAGCTGCAGCACTCCAAGATATGCAAGTTCATATAGAGGAAAATTGTGGTTAATTGACATAGCAGAAAATATGGTATGAAAAAAACTGCTTCACAATCAAGTTAGAAGTCGGAAGTTTTAATTCTTGTGTAGAGTCATCATGCGTACCAATGATGATCAGACTCAGCAGCTCTAATAGTAAAGGGCTATAATTAGAGATGGCCCGAACTATCCGCCGGCGAACAGTTCCCGGCGAACATAGCTTGTTCGCGTTCTCCTCTGCCGGGCGAACATATGCGATGTTCGGTCCACCCCCTATACATCATCATTGAGCAAACTTTGACCCTGTACCTCACAGTCAGCAGACACATTCCAGCCAATCAGCAGCATACCCTCCCTCCCAGACCCTCCCACCTCCTGCACAGCATCCATTTTAGATTCATTCTGAAGCTGCAGTCTTAGTGAGAGGAGGGAGAGTGTAATTGCTGCTGATTTAATAGGGAAATTGATAGCTAGGCTAGTGAATTCAGTGTCCACTCCAGTCCTGAAAGACTCATCTGATCTCTGCTGTAAGGACAGCGTCCTGATACCACCCCAAAAAGCCCTTTTTAGGGCTGCAACATTAGTCTGCTTTTTTTTTTCCTTTATATACATATTGCAGTTGCCTGGCCTGCCTGTGTGTGAGGAGCTGCAGGCCCACAGACTGTAGTGTGCCCACTGCCAGTGCCCACCCCTGTCATCACGTGTGGCACAGGACTCTGCATCAAAAAAAGGCATTTAATTTTTACACTTTAATCTAAGGTTAGTTGCCTGCCAGTGTGTGTCAGGCTGACTTCCACTGACTGTAGTGTGCCCACTGCCAGTGCCCACCCCTGTCATCCCGTGTGGCACAGTACTTTGCATCAAAAAAAGGCATTTAATTTTTACACTTTAGTGTAATTTCAGTTGCTTGCCTGCTGCTAGTGTGTGTCAGGCCCTCTTCCACTGACTGTAGTGTGCCCACTGCCAGTGCCAACCACTGATACCGGGTGGCACAGTAGCTTGCCGATAAATAAGGCATTTAATTTTTAGACAGTAGTCTAAATTCAGTTGCTTGCCTGCTGCCAGTGTGTGTCAGGCCCGCTTCCACTGACTGTAGTGTGCCCACTGCCAGTGCCAACCACTGATACCGGGTGGCACAGTAGCTTGCCGATAAATAAGGCATTTAATTTAATTTAATAGTACTACAGAAAATACCACTCATATCGGGTGTGACAGTAAATTGCACGGCGCAGACGCAGTGACCGTGGATAAAAACAAAGGGGAGGGAGCCAGCGTTTTTTTAACCATCTCACCGTTCGAAAAATCAATTCAATTCACCTTTTGGGGACCCTTGGTGTTGTACGTGGCTGGGTGGAGGAAGAAACCTTCAATGACATCACCGAGACGTGGCTAGCTTGGTATCCAACCTTGTGCAAATGGGGAGTTTGTGGTTGTGCAAATGGGGAGTTTGCGGTGCATTAAAAGGGGAGTTTGGTCTGTCAATGTCTGTGAAGCGGGCGTAACCCTTACACTACCTGATCGATACAACATCATACCTGATCGTATACACACACTGGATGTTTTAAAGCACGTTATTCCAAACAATTTAGGAATGTTAGTTGATTTATGCCCTTTATGGATTAAAACCCGACTCTGCGTCCACTACGTAATTTTCCATGGGAGTTTTGCCATAGATCCCCCTCCGGCATGCCACAGTCCAGGTGTTAGACCCCTTGAAACAACTTTCTCATCACTATTGTGGCCAGAAAGAGTCCCTGTGGTTTTAAAATTCGCCTGTCTATTGAAGTCTATGGCGGTTCGCCCGGTTCGCCAGTTCGCGAACATTTGCGGAAGTTCACGTTCGCTGTTCGCGAACTGAAAATTTTATGTTCGCGACATCACTAGCTATAATAGCCTGGATTACTTTAGGGGCAGAAGAAGGGCAAACCACAAGAGCCACTATTACCATGCTGGAACTAGAGATGTCCCGAATTAGTCGCCAGCGAACAATTCCCGGCGAACATCACTTGTTCGTGTTCGCCGCGGCGGGTGAACATATGCTATGTTCTGACCGCCCTCCATACATCATCATTGAGCAAACTTTGACCCTGTACCTCACAGTCAGCAGACACATTCCAGCCAATCAGCATAACCTCCCTCCCAGACATTACCACCTCCTATCAAAAAGCAAGGACAGCATCCATCTTAGATTCATTCTGAAGCTGCAGTGTTAGTTAGAGCAGGGAGGGTGCTGCTGCTGCTGAATTAATAGGGAAAGCGTTAGCTAGGCCAGTGTTCTGTGTACACTCCAGTCCATGAAGACTCATTTGCTGTAAGGACAGCATTCTCACAGCACCCCAAAAAGCCCTTTTTAGGGCTGGTACATCAGTCTGCTTTTATTTTATTTTTTCTAAATGTATATAGCAATTGCCTGCCCGTGTGTGAGAGGCCGCAGGCCCACAAACTGTACTTTGTGCACACCACTCATATAGGGTGGCACAGTACCTTGCAGATAAAAAAGTCATTTATTTTTTCCCTTTTATATAATTGCAGTTGACTGACAGTGTGTGTCAGGCCCACTAACTGTACTGTGCCCACTGCCAGTGCCCACCACTCATATCGGGTGGCACAGCACCTTGCATATAAAAAAGTCATTACATTTTTACCATTCAATATAACCGCAGTTGCCTGCCAGTGAGTGTCAGGCCCACTGACTGTACTGTGCCCACTGCCCACCACTCATATAGGGTGGCACAATACTTTGAAGATAAAGAAGTAATTTAATTTATCTTCTGTAATATAATTGCAGTTGCCTGCCAGTAAGCATCAGTCTCACAGACTGTACTGTGCCCACTGCCCGCAACTCATATAGGGTGGTACAGTACCTTGCAGATAAAAAAGTCATTTCATTTTACCTCTGTTATATAATTGCAGTTGCCTGCCAGTGAGTGTCAGGCCCACACACTGTACTGTGCCCACTGCCCACCACTCATATAGGGTGGCACAGTACCTTGCAGATAAAAAAGTATTTTAAATTTTTTTCTGAAATATAATTGCAGTTGCCTGCCAGTGTTTGTCAGGCCCACAGACTGTACTGTGCCCACTGCCCACCACTTATATAGGGTGGCACAGTACCTTGCATATAAAACAGTCATTTAATTTTTACCGTTTAATATAATTGCAGTTACCTGCCAGTGTGTGTCAGGCCCACAAACTGCACTGTGCCCACTGCCAGTGCCCACTACTCATATTGGGTGGCACAGCACCTTGAATATAAAAAAGTCATTACATTTTTACCCTTCAATATTATTGCAGTTGCCTGCCAGTGAGTGTCAGGCCCACTGACTGTACTGTGCCCACTGCCCACCACTCATATAGGGTGGCACAATACTTTGAAGATAAAGAAGTCATTTAATTTATCTTCTGTAATATAATTGCAGTTGCCTGCCAGTAAGTATCAGTCTCACAGACTGTACTGTGCCCACTGCCCACAACTCATATAGGGTGGCACAGTACCTTGCAGATAAAAAAGTCATCTAATTTTACCTCTGTTATATAATTGCAGTTGCCTGCCAGTGAGTGTCAGGCCCACAGACTGTACTGTGCCCACTGCCCACCACTCATATAGGGTGGCACAGTACCTTGCAGATAAAAAAGTCATTTGAATTTTTTTCTGAAATATAATTGCAGTTGCCTGCCAGTGTTTTTCAGGCCCACAGACTGTACTGTGCCCACTGCCCACCACTTATATAGGGTGGCACAGTACCTTGCAGATAAAACAGTCATTTAATTTTTACCGTTTAATATAATTGCAGTTGCCTGCCAATGTGTGTCAGGCCCACAGACTGTACTGTGCCCACTGCCAGTGCCCACCACTCATATCGGGTGGTACAGTACCTTGCAGATAAAAAAGTCATTTAATTTTTCCTCTGTAATATAATTGCAGTTGCCTGCCAGCGAGTGTCAGGCCCACAGACTGTACTGTGCCCACTGCCCACCACTCATATAGGGGGGCACAGTACTTTGCAGTCAGGTGTCTGTCAAGGAAATGTTTGAGTGTAAGAAGCCAATGTCACAGAGTCACCCTCTTGCACGGCGTCTGACAGCTGGCTTGTCAGAACTCTTAGCCATACAAGCTGGTGGAGTCTGAGGCCTTCAAAAATTGTAGCTATTGGGACACCTCAGTGGAAAGTACCTGGCCGAAATTTTTTCACAAAAGGCAATACCCAACCTGTACTCTATTGTGGAAAAGGAAGTCATGGCATGTCTGGCACAAAGTGTTGGGGCAAGGGTCCATCTGACCACTGATACCTGGTCTGCTAAGCATGGTCAGGGCAGGTATATCACGTACACTGCGCATTGGGTAAACCTGCTGATGGCTGTCAAGCATGGAATGCGTGGCTCTGCAGCAGAGTTGGTGACACCACCATGACTTGCAGGCAGGCCTGCTGCCACCCCTCTACTCATCCTAATCCATCCTCTTTGCTAACCTCCTCGACTGAGTCCTCTTCTGCTGCTGCGTCATGCTCCACATCATCAACTGCACCACCCCAGCTCCCTAGGGGATATTCCACATCCTGGATACCACAGTGTCACGCCGTCTTGGTGTTGACTTGCCTGAAAACAGAGAGTCACACCGGACCAGCACTCCTGTCCACCCTGAACGCACAGGTGGATCAGTGGCTGACCCCGCACCAACTGGAGATTGGCAAAGTGGTGTTTGACAACGGAAGCAATCTTTTGGCAGCATTGAATTTGGGCAAGTTGACACATGTGTCGTGCATGGCACATGTGTTGAATCAGTGTTGAATCCCTCCCCCCCCCCCTCCCCTTTCTCTGAATATCTGACCACAGTTGTATTGAATTAATGATTACCTTGAC
Source organism: Bufotes viridis (assembly GCA_033119425.1). Classification (NCBI taxonomy): domain Eukaryota; kingdom Metazoa; phylum Chordata; class Amphibia; order Anura; family Bufonidae; genus Bufotes; species Bufotes viridis. Next base: position 347,209,212 of record CM065591.1, read on the forward strand.
TTTGTATAAATTATTGTGAAGCTGACATGCATACATACATGGACCTCTGAGGAAGCTAGCACACAGTCTAGCGCTAGCGATATGCTTGAGGGTTCCGCACCCCCCCCCCCTTGTGGGTCTCTATTTGCCTTGTGCCACCACTGCTTTCTTGATAAGTATACTATTGCATGCCATTCCACATTTGTATGTGTTTCCATACCTATTGAAATTTATTGTCAGGCGGTGCTACTGGCTGCATTTTGCACATTATCTAACCAAATTGGGGGAGTTTGTCCATGCATTGTTGTAGTTGTTTTTTATCTTTGTGTGCTTCAATAAACTACCATCTTATTTATAGAGGTGCGGCCTGTTAGTGGTATTTATTTTCTTTTGGTTGTGTTGATACCGAAGGGACTGACAGTGGAGGATACATTTGACTAAAAAAGGCCTGATGAGATGCCTTGGGCTAAAAATGGTCCCCATGCTGCTGTATTTAATCTCTGCATACCAGATGACTTCTCCGCCACCAACTAGGGTTCAAGCCGCAATGGTTTAGTACACTTTCTGCCTGGAAAACATCAATTTTTCCGGCCACTGGTACAGCAGCGGCTGCAACAATACCTAATTTCTCAGGCCTGTGTACATTCCTAATTTTTATGGCCTCTGGTGCTGCACTGTGGCTGCAAAAACAAAAAAAAAGGCACATACATGTGTCAATTCCCCTTCATGATCGTTACCTTGTTGTGGTGAAGGGGCTTGTGTATTACAATGAAGCGATCACCTCTATGAGTGTGTTGGCAATGTTGGCACACCCCAGATGATAAGGTTGTTGCTTCCTTGTGAACAGACCAAAAGCGATCGGCTGGATAATTTTTCATAGAAAAAACATAAATTTACTTTGTGATCATCTAAGGTGATCATTAAAGCCTACTAGGCCAACAATGGGCCCACACTGCAGAATCATTGTTTTCTGGGTCACTTAACTGTCACTGAACTACCTCAGCATGACCATAGACTTTGAAAAACCGTCATCGCCTGCAATCTCCCAAACGTGCGCACGAGCACAGTCATCACTACACCAAGATTGACGCATAGAGGAATTAAATTTATGTCATGAGTGTGTCAACTATTGACAATTGTCTAAAATCTATTCGATACACGTACCCTGATAGGGAACGTAACAGAGTAAAAAACTGATAAGAATAGTACTACTTAACACACCACTCAGATAGGGTGTCACAGTACATTGCACAGCGCATGCGCAGTGACCTAATATTCAAACAAAGCGGACTGAGCATGGGTCTTTTTCCATCTCCCAGTTGCAAAAATCTATTCACTACACCGGCCCTGGCCCTGATAAGGGACAAAAAAGAGATTAAACTGATAGGAATAGTACATAGTTAACACTAGTTGCATTGGTGGCAAATTCCATTGCAAGTGCCCAAAACTAGAAGGAAGCGGACAGAGCAAGCTTTCTTCTCTATCTCCCCATGCAAGGATTCAATTCAATACACGTCCCCTGATAGGGGACTTAACAAAGATTAAAATGGTAAGAATAGTAGTTCACACTATTTGTATAGGTGACACAGTACCTTGCGCAGCGCACGTGCAGTCCCCCAAATTGGAAGTAAGAGGACCGACCAATCATCTTTTTCCATCTCCCGTTTCCTAAAATGTATTCGATACACGTCCCCTGATAGGGGACGTAACAGGGATTAAACTGATAGGAATAGTACTACATAACACACCTCTCATAAAGGGTGGCACAGTACATTGCACGGCGCACGCGCTGTGCCCCAAATTGGAAGGAAGAGGACCGACCAACCATCTTTTTCCATCTCCCGGTTCCTAAAATCTATTCCATACACTGACCTTTGATAGGGGACAAAACAGAGATTAAACTGTTAAAAACAGATTTTTTTAATTTACAAAAAAGAGTACAGCCTCTGCGGAGCTGGGTGTTTTTTGGCTGCGTTACTGAACGCTCATGCACAATGGCTGTAGGCTCATGCGTACTTTTGTGGAGGTGACAAACCTGGTCATTCAAACCCAAGGCAACATCATCCCATATGCGCTTTTTCTGGAGCGTGCCCTGCGAAGAGTGCTGGATCAGGCCATAGATGAGCATGAAGAGGAAGAGTTGTGGTCACCATCACCACTAGAAGCAGCCTTGTCGTCATTGATTGCTGGACCTGCGGCAACGCAGAGACAGGAGTCCGGAGAAGAGGAGTCAGAGGAGGAATGTGGCTTTGAGGAGGTGGAAGACCAACCACAGCAGGCGTCCCAGGGGGCTTGTTGTCACCTTTCAGGGACCCTTGGTGTTGTACATTGCTGGGTGGAGGAAGAGACCTTCAATGACGCCAGTGAGGACAAGGAACGGGACATGGCTTGCTTGGTATCCAACCTTGTGCAAATGGGGAGTTTGCGGTTGTGCAAATGGACTGTTTGCAGTTGGTTGCGGTGCGTTAAATGGGGAGTTTGGTCTGTCAGAGTTTGGTCTGTCACTGTGAAGCGGGCGTAACCCTTACACTACCTGATCGATACATCATACCTTATCGTATACACACACTGGATGTTTTAAAGCACGTTATTCCAAACAATTTAGGAATGATTTATGCCCTTTATGGATTAAAACCCGACTCTGCGTCAACTACGTAATTTTCCATGGGACTTTTGCCATGGATCCCCCTCCGGCATGCCACAATCCAGGTGTTAGTCCCCTTGAAACAACTTTTCCATCACTATTGTGGCCAGAAAGAGTCGCTGTGGGTTTTAAAAATTCGCCTGCCAATTAAAGTCTATGGCGGTTTGCCCGTTCGCGAACATTTGCGGAAGTTCGCGCTCGCGAATGTAAAATTTTATGTTCGTGACATCTCCAACTGGAACAGGTGAACATATGTACTAATGTCAGAAAGACATACATCACCAGGTCATTAAGAATTCATAAACACAAAGCAATAAATGCTTACTAGGATTTTCCATGTTAGTCACATAAATAAAGTCTTGCACTGCTCCAGGATTCGATGCATGTTTTACATCTGGAATGGTGACATCTTTTTACAAACATTTATGATATATCATTTTTATAACCAATTATACAGTGTTATCTTGCTTGAAGTATGGTAGAATGAAGGCCGTCCACTAGGATTGACTTGGGAAACCTCTACCCAGTACTCACTAAATGGTAATGACACAATAAGTTTACAAATAAGGTTACAAAGGTTACAATAAGGTTACAAATATTTTACAAGGGAGATACAATTATTGGAATGGCATAACATGAAATAAATTTTAAACAGTATAAGAATAATACAGTTCATACCAACAAGTAACAAAAAAGTTAAGTTAAGCCCCACTTTTGTATCATTTGCATGGATCTGCACGCTCCAACAGCATCAACCTACTGTACGTATCTACCTAACTAGCTTCCTAACGCTAAAGGCCAAGGGTATACCGCACAGTCAAGCTACTGATACAGTATTGGAAACTAAAACCAGGGGTGAATTAGAAAGAGAAAAGAAACCATATCATCCATTCTCCTTTTTTTCCACTCTTGATTTTGACTTCTAAAACTACATCCAGAAACCTTCCCGCGTGGCTATTAATAATGGCCCGAACTATTCGCCGGCGAACAGTTCCCGGCGAACATAGCTTGTTCGCGTTGCCTCGGCAGGTGAACATATGCAATGTTCGGTCCGCCCCCTATACATCATCATTGAGCAAACTTTGACCCTGTACCTCACAGTCAGCAGACACATTCCAGCCAATCAGCAGCATACCCTCCCTCCCAGACCCTCCCACCTCCTGCACAGCATCCATTTTAGTATCATTCTGAAGCTGCAGTCTTAGTGAGAGGAGGGAGAGTGTAGTTGCTGCGGATTTAATAGGGAAATTGATAGCTAGACTAGTGTATTCAGTGTCCACTCCAGTTCTAAAAGACTCATCAGATTTCTGCTGTAAGGACAGCGTCCTGACAGCACCCCAAAAAGCCCTTTTTAGGGCTGCAACATTAGTCTGCTTTTTTTTTTTCTCCATATATATATTGCAGTTGCCTGGCCTGCCTGTGTGTGAGGAGCTGCAGGCCCACAGACTGTAGTGTGCCCACTGCCAGTGCCCACCACTCACACCGAGTGGCACAGGACTTTGCATCAAACAAAGGCATTTGATTTTTACCCTTTAATCTAAGGTTAGTTGCCTGCCAGTGTGTCAGGCTAACTTCCACTGACTGTAGTGTGCCCACTGCCAGCGCCCACCACCACTCATACCGGGTGGCACAGGCATTTAATTTTCACACTTTAGTCTAATTTCAGTTGCTTGCCTGCTGCCAGTGTGTGTCAGGCCAACTTCCACAGACTGTAGTGTGCCCACAGCCAGTGCCCACCACCACTCATACCGTGTGGCACAGGCATTTAATTTTTACACTTTGGTCTAATTTCAGTTGCTTGCCTGCTGCCAGTGTGTGTCAGGCCGACTTCCACAGACTGTAGTGGGCCCACTGCCAGTGGCCACCACCACTCATACCGGGTGGCACAGTAGCTTGCCGATAAATAAGGCATTTCATTTTTACACTTTAGTCCGGATAGAGTACGTAACAGGGATTAAACTGATAGGAATAGTACTAGTTAAGACACCACTCATATAGGGTGTCACTGCACATTGCTCTGTGCACGCGCAGTGCCCCAATTTGGGAGTAAGAGGACCGACCAAGCTGCTTTTTCCATCTCCCGGTTCCTAAAACAATTCAGTTTGGTGTATGAGAGTTTGGTCTGTCACTGTAAAGGCAGTCGAAGGTACCCACCTGGGATAGGTTTTTTTTCACAAAAGGCAATCCCTGATATGGGATTAAACTGATAGGAATAGTACTAGTTAAGACACCACTCATATCGGGTGTGACAGTAAATTGCACGGTGCAGATGCAGTGACCGTGGATTAAAACAAAAGGGGGGGGGGGGGAGCCAGCGTTTTTTTAACCATCTCCCCGTTCGAAAAATCAATTCAATAGATGGACCCCAGATTGGGGACGTAACAGGGATTAAACTGATGAGAATAGTTCTACAGAAAATACCACTCATATCGGGTGTGAGAGTAAATTGCACGGCGCAGACGCAGTGACCGTGGATAAAAACAAAGGGGAGGGAGCCAGCTTTTTTTAACCATCTCCCCGTTCGAAAAATCAATTCAATTCACCTTTCGGGAACCCTTGGTGTTATACGTGGCTGGGTGGAGGAAGAAACCTTCAATGACATCACCGGGACATGGCTAGCTTGGTATCCAACCTTGTGCAAATGGGGAGTTTGCGGTTGTGCAAATGGACTGTTTGCGGTTGTTTGCGGTGCATTAAAAGGGGAGTTTGGTCTGTCAATGTCTGTGAAGCGGGCGTAACCCTTACACCACCTGATCGATACAACATCATACCTGATCGTATACACACACTGAATGTTTTAAAGCATGTTATTCCAAACAATTTAGGAATGTTAGTTGATTTATGCCCTTTATGGATTAAAACCCGACTCTGCGTCCACTACGTAATTTTCCATGGGAGTTTTGCCATGGATCCCCCTCCGGCATGCCACAGTCCAGGTGTTAGTCCCCTTGAAACAACTTTTCCATCACTATTGTGGCCAGAAAGAGTCCCTTTGGTTTTTAAAATTTTATGTTCGCGACATCACTAGTGGCTATACCTTCCGATTAAACAACATGTAACATGCCGCAAGCTTGGCAGCTACTGGCAATTTTTTTGCATTGTATACACAAACTTATAGCAGAAAACTCCCTTTTTACTCATTTTGGCTTCTTATCCACCAGTCTGATGGAGAAGCAAATGATTGAACAGGCACACTAAGTTTAAATGCCCTTGCAAAAGGGGGGGGGGTCGTTTTCATTCACACTCTTTTATCACTCATAGATACTTTTTTTTGTGTCTCCCCAATCAACCCAAGCAGTGCCTGCTAACTCATGGGCTCATATGAGGCCTTCCATGTCTGAGGATTTTGCAGGGAGTCAGGCATGAGTGAGCTGAGTAAGCCGTGAGGCTTGGTTAGTCTCAGCAGTCTATTACCCTAAGTTCACACCTGAGCGTTTTACAGCGCGTTCAAACGCGCTGTAAAACGCTCAACACATAAAAACCAATGCTTTCCTATGGCCCTGGTTCTCACTTGAGCGTTTTACAGCGCGTTTGAATGCGCTGTAAAACGCCCGACGCATAAACAATACTTGAGCTTTTTTTGGGGCGTTTGGCGCGCGTTTTGTGATTGACACCACAGTAGTCAATCACAAGAACGCGCGTATGAACGCGCGTTTCCTATTTGCAAGAACGCGCTGAAATACGCGTGACAAAAACACGCGTAAAACGCGTGTTTTTAGAACGCTCAGGTCTGAACCCAGGGTAAGAGATAAATAGAGCCAGAGTGTGCATGCTATATCTCCATTCCATTTATGCTAGGGGACACCTTAGCAATCGCAGTCCAGTGTATAGGCAAGTTTAAATTGCTCCCCTCCTAATACATGCATGTCTGCATTAGATATGCTGTGTAACAGGAATACATTTTAAATGGTCACAATATGATCGGGAAATGATATGTTCCTATTACCTAAAATTTATGTTATCCTAATCATTGGCCACCAATTGTTGCCTGTTCTACTGATATTTTCTCTTTTGTATGCATAAAAAACCCTGCATTGGATTTAGAATACATACTGTAAGTATAAGTAGTGTGTAAAGCTAAGTGAAGGAAAGAAATGTAGGGTATCACAAGGTACAGCGGCTGTAGAGCAGCACTTTGTATGGCAACTCTATATACATCCGATGATGCATGCCATAATTATTTTTTATGTCCACCTCATGCAAAATCTAAAAGTAAAAGTCTCCAGACGAATTGAGAATCATATAATTATGTGTGCTTGAGAGCGATGCTCGAGTCAGTGTATTTAAATGTAATTTAGTATCTATTTCTAAAAAGTTTCTGCCAGGATTTGAACTCTTAACCTTGTAAAGTAGAGGCAAGTACGTTATCCACTCAGCCATAAAGCTGAACGCTGAAATGTGTCACAAAAACCTCATAGTAGTTTCTGATGTAGTGAGTATTCCTATTCAGCAGAAGACTTATGTTATATTTCTGTGCAGATTAATATATAGCTCTATAGTGTGGTGGTTAATGCCATTGCCTTTAATGTACAAGGATGGGAGTTAAAATCCTGGAAGGAACATATATATATATATATATATATATATATATACACACACTTTTAGCCATAATATATTTACATATATTATTTTAATAGAAAAATGCCAGCAGCACTCCGATATCTTCAAAAAAGTGCAAAGTTTTATTCACCCATTCGTCAGACAGCGACGTTTCAACCGCTCCTTGCGGTCTTTTTCAAGCTATGCATACAAGTGCTCAATACATCCCATATAAAGGCCAAACAATTAAACATCATGATTACATTAATTATCAAAAAGTGTGTAATAGTGTATCAAATTTGTGACATATATCATATCTCTCATTATAATTCGTTCCATCTCATCAATCTCAACAATTCATGTATAATAATAAAGTGCTTGTGCATACTCATAAGTGTTATAAATCCACATAAGTGTACAACAATACATGATTAATCATATTATGTGCTCAGGTGTAACAATGTTAGTGATTAAAAACCTGCAATCACTAGGGGTAATCCTCATGGTGAGTCAAGGAAGACCGGGATCCCACGGCGTCATGTAATCCACATCGCGCTTGCGCGCGGTGACGTTATTATCCCTCTTCACTATACCATAACAAAGATGGCTCAGTCAGTCCGCACTCCTCATTGCGCATGTCTAACCTGCGTCATCGCTGGCGCCGCCATCACATGTTACTAAATTGCTACCTCTGACCGTAGCTTCATCACATGATCATCTCCCTATACGTCACATCACATGACTTAATAAGCTCCTTTGTTTGTATCTCAAAGTCAACTTAATCACAATGTGGACATAGCAGTCTAGGGTGGTATTAGTGTCGCTACGTCAATCCCTTGATATAGCGACCCATACCCGGGACGGTTCATACTTCATCAGTGATCATCACTATGAATCGTGCTCACCATACCCTTTACCCTTATTTTATCCACTTTTAATATTGCCATATTCAACTCAATATCTTGCAAAAGGAGCATGTAGGGATATATTGACATGTGACCCATTTAGAATCTCATATAAATCCATTATGATAGAGATACTGACCAGCCAGGTCATATTTGTATGGATATAAAAATTATTTGATGATTAATTTACCGCAAACATTATTCTTATTAACCATCAGTATATTTATAAAAAATTAATGTCTCTTCGCCGTCTGGGATTCCCGGTGTTCCTGAAGTCCCCTGGATTGCAGATGGAATTTTATTAGCTTGGATCCATCTATGGAAAATCAAACAAGAACACAATTATCATCTCATTCAAATGTGCACTTGCTACATAACATATATCAAATAGGAGGAGCAGAGGAACAGCGGAAATACCATGAAACAGCAACCTCATACAATCCTAAAATCCACATTGAGACCCGTGGGTCTCAATGTTCGTAATGTGAAGATCCAGTATAGTTCTCGCTTTTTTAACACCTTACTCCTATCTCCACCCCGTCTACCCAGTTGTATTTGTTCCAGAATCCTGAATCTGAGATCTCCATCAGTATGTCCTGCTTCCTTGAAATGTTTTGAAACAGGTAAGTTCATTTTTAAACAACAATTTTATTACTGAAGGGTAATACATTTTATAGCCCTGTGATTAAAAAGACTTTTAAGATAAAACAATATCTAACCTGTGATTCATCCTACGTGGTCTACCTACTGACCTGCCCTTGTGACTTATGGTATGTGGGGAGACCACGTGGGATGTTAAAACAAGACTTAACCAACACAGATACTCCATAAGAAAAGAAAAAATGAACTTACCTGTTTCAAAACATTTCAAGGAAGCAGGACATACTGAGGGAGATCTCAGATTCAGGATTCTGGAACAAATACAACTGGGTAGACGGGATGGAGATAGGAGTAAGGTGTTAAAAAAGCGAGAACTATACTGGATCTTCACATTACGATCATTGAGACCCACGGGTCTCAATGTGGATTTTAGGATTGTATGAGGTTGCTGTTTCATGGTATTTCCGCTGTTCCTCTGCTCCTCCTATTTGATATATGTTATGTAGCAAGTGCACATTTGAATGAGATGATAATTGTGTTCTTGTTTGATTTTCCATAGATGGATCCAAGCTAATAAAATTCCATCTGCAATCCAGGGGACTTCAGGAACACCGGGAATCCCAGACGGCGAAGAGACATTCATTTTTTATAAATATACTGATGGTTAATAAGAATAATGTTTGCGGTAAATTAATCATCAAATAATTTTTATATCCATACAAATATGACTTGGCTGGTCAGTATCTCTATCATAATGGATTTATATGAGATTCTAAATGGGTCACATGTCAATATATCCCTACATGCTCCTTTTGCAAGATATTGAGTTGAAAATGGCAATATTAAAAGTGGATAAAATAAGGGTAAAGGGTATGGTGAGCACGATTCATAGTGATGATCACTGATGACGTATGAACCGTCCCGGGTATGGGTCGCTATATCAAGGGATTGACGTAGCGACACTAATACCACCCTAGACTGCTATGTCCACATTGTGATTAAGTTGACTTTGAGATACAAACAAAGGAGCTTATTAAGTCATGTGATGTGACGTATAGGGAGATGATCATGTGATGAAGCTACGGTCAGAGGTAGCAATTTAGTAACATGTGATGGCGGCGCCAGCGATGACGCAGGTTAGACATGCGCAATGAGGAGTGCGGACTGACTGAGCCATCTTTGTTATGGTATAGTGAAGAGGGATAATAACGTCACCGCGCGCAAGCGCGATGTGGATTACATGACGCCGTGGGATCCCGGTCTTCCTTGACTCACCATGAGGATTACCCCTAGTGATTGCAGGTTTTTAATCACTAACATTGTTACACCTGAGCACATAATATGATTAATCATGTATTGTTGTACACTTATGTGGATTTATAACACTTATGAGTATGCACAAGCACTTTATTATTATACATGAATTGTTGAGATTGATGAGATGGAACGAATTATAATAAGAGATATGATATATGTCACAAATTTGATACACTATTACACACTTTTTGATAATTAATGTAATCATGATGTTTAATTGTTTGGCCTTTATATGGGATGTATTGAGCACTTGTATGCATAGCTTGAGAAAGACCGCAAGGAGCGGTTGAAACGTCGCTGTCTGACGAATGGGTGAATAAAACTTTGCACTTTTTTGAAGATATCGGAGTGCTGCTGGCATTTTTCTATTATATTACTACTAGACCGAGTGCTGGTCGAATAGCCGGAGTTGCACCCACTTGTGACTGTGTGCTGCCTTCCTATTTTCCCTACTTTACATATATTATTAGATATTTAGAATATATGATATATTATAATATATGTAAATATATTATAGCCAATAACATAAGTAGTAGTTTCCCACACATTATGCATTCATATATATCAGAAGTAGGATTATATATATATATATATATATATATATATATATATATATATATATTTTAGTAATTACACATTTATTTTGTGCCATACATGTTTTACTACAATTACTAAAAAAATATAAAATATGTCAATTTAATCTCTATTTCTGAAGGGATTTGAACCCCCAACCTTGTACATTAGCAGCAACCACTACACTATAGAGATATAGTAACACATTTATTTTGTGCCATAGATGTTTTACTACAATTACTAAAAAAATATAATATATATAAATGTAATCTCTATTTCTGAAGGGATTTGAACCACCAACCTTGTACATTAGCAGCAAGAATTTTAACCACTACACTATAGAGCTATATGTTAACCTCTTAAGACCGCAGGGCGTACATGTACACCCTGTGTCCTGTTTTTAAAGATGGCGCCCACTCCTGCCTCATGCGGGCGCCTTAGCCACGGTAGTCCCTATGGTTCTTGTAGCAGACACCCTCGGCTAATGTCCACGACCGGCAGCAATGCTGATCGCAGACATTTAACCCCTCAAATGCCGCGGTCAATCCTGACCACTGCATCTGCGCGCGATCCAAACCGAAAGTAAAACTTTTGGTTGTGCTCCGGCTCCCCCGTGTGGCGATCGGAGGAGCTGCTCTGTAGTATTTACTATGGAGCCTTGCCTGTAATAGGCTTAATAGGAAATAAGCGATATTTTCATACATTTCAATGCTATTGCATTGGAATGTATGATAATCGCAATTTGAATTATTGTAAGTTATAGTTCCCTATGGGAACTATATAAAAGTGTAGAAAAAAAAAAGTTAAAAAAAGTTAATAAAAACAACATAAAAGTTCAAATCACCCTCCTTTTGCTAAAATAAAAATTAAAAAAATAAAGAATAAAAATAATACACATCATGGGTGTCACAATGTGCAAAAATGCCCATACTAAAAAAATATAAAAATATATTCCCCATACGTCAAACAGCAAAACATAAAAAAGCGTCCAAATGGCGGATTCGCCATTTTTGGTCACTTCATTTTCCATAAAAAATTTAATAAAAGGTGATCAAAAAGTCATACACACCCCAGAATTGTATCAATCAAAAGATAAGATTATGAAGCAAAAAATGAGCCTCCATACGGCTCCATATATCATATTACAAAAAAGTTATAGGGGTCAAAGCATGGCAACAAAAAGGTAAAACTGATTTTTTCCCAATTTTTATTTTTTTTTCCACTATCAAAATGCAAGAAAACCTATACATATAGGGTATCGCTGAATTCGTACTGACCTGTAAAATAAAAGTAACCAGGCAGTTTTATCGCACAATGAACGCATATGATGTATGCAAAACTCTGGTGGAATTGTTTTTTTTTTAAAATTTCACCCCATTTGGAATTTTTTTACCGCATCCCACTACATCATATGCAATATTAAATAGTTGCATTAGAAAGTACAACTTGTCCGGCAAAACACAAGCCCTTATATGGCTATGTGAACCGAAAAATAAAAAAGCTATGGCTCTGAGAAGGCAGGGAGCGCAAAAAAGCCTCCCAAAAAAAACAAAAAAACATCTGGTCCTTAAGGGATTAACCCACACAAAAATATAAAATAAGTCTTCTGCTGAATAGGAATGCTCACTACATCAGGAACTACTATGAGGTTTTCCTGACACAGTTTAGCATAGCTGAGTGGATAAGGTGCTTTCCTCTAATGTACAGGGTTGGGAGTTCAAGTCCCAGCAGGAACTTTCCAGAAATTAGATTTAAATACACTGGGGTGCCCCCAAACACTGACTTTATATATGAACTAGAGTCCAGACACCCTCCCCTCTTCAGAGCAGAGGGTGCCTGGTTCAATGCTCAGGGACTGCCATTGTGCTCGGTAGAGCACCCAAGCATCTCAAAGTATTCTAACCAAGTACACAAGCACTTTGGTGCTCGACCGACACTAGTTTTTTCACTTTAATTGTTTCTTGTTAGTGTAATGAGCAGATACAGGACCCTATTGTTCTACAGTTACATGGACTGGTAACTAGTAGTAGGCCGCATTACTAAAGGCTAAGTTCACTGTACATGCCTCCTGCACACTGGAGACCTTTAAGGAGGAGCTAATGGACCAGATATAAAGTTAAATTCACGTAACAAAGAATTAAGCTCCAATGAATATGTCAGTGAGGTGCGTGTTCTTTGGGTGATCCTGTCGTTCATGTAGGCGCATTAATTATCATTAGTGATGTCCCGAACTATTTGCCGGCGAACATGGCATGTTCGCGTCCGCCGCGGCGGGCGAACGTATGTGATGTTCGGTCCGCCCCCTATGCATCATCATTGAGCAAATTTTGACCCTGTACCTCACAGTCAGCAGACACATTCCAGCCAATCAGCACCCTCCCTCCCACATCTTCCCACCTCCGATATAAACGGCAGGAATTTTAGATTTAGTCAGAAGCTGCATTGTCTTAGTGGGAGCAGGGATAGAAATGTGCTGCTGCTTCTGAATGATTTAATAGGGAAAGCGTTAGCTAGGGCAGTCTTCTGTGTCCACAGACTCATCTGCTCTAAGGACATCATCCTGACAGCACCCCAAAAAGGCCTTTTTAGGGCTGGTACATCAGACGTTTTTTTTTGTTCTCCACTCTCCATATATATTTTGCAGTTGCCTGCCTGCCAGTGTGTTTGTGTGTGTCAGGCCTACATACTGTAGTGTGCCCTCTGCCAGTGCTGCCTATCAATCATACCGTGCGGCACTGGACGTTGCCTAAAATAAGGCACTTTATCTGTACACTTTAATCGAATTTTAGTTGCCTGCCGGCCAGTGTGTGTGTGTCAGGCCCACAGACTGTAGTGTGCCCTCTGTCAGTGCTGCCCATCCATTATACCATGTGGCACAGGACTTTGTCTAAAATAAGGCACTTTATCTGTACACTTTAATCTAATTTCAGTTGCCTGCCGGCCAGTGTGTGTGTGTCAATCCCACAAACTGTAGTGTGCCCTCTGCCAGTGCTGCCCATCAACCATAGCGTGCGGCACTGGATGTTGCCTAAAATAAGGCACTTTATCTGTACACTTTAATCTAATTTCAGTGGCCTGCCGGCCAGTGTGTGTGTGTCAGGCCCACAGACTGTAGTGTGCCCTCTGCCAGTGCTGACCATCAATCATACCGTGCGGCACTGGACTTTGCCTAAAATAAGGCACTTTATCTGTACACTTTAATCTAATTTCAGTTGCCTGCCGGCCAGTGTGTGTGTGTCAGGTCCACAGACTGTAGTGTGCCCTCTGCCAGTGCCCATCACTCATACCGGGTGGCACAGTACCTAGCACGCGTAGTACCACTTATCTAAAAAAAAATGACAGGCAGAGGCAGGCCACCCTGCAGGGGCCGTCGTGGTCATGGTGCTGTGATTTCCACTGGCCCTGGAATAATGCCCAGTGTTCAGAGGCCACGTACCCTGAACCCGAAAAATTCTGAGGACATGGTTGACTGACTTACACAGGACACCCAATCTTCAACAGCTTCCGCTAAGAACCTTGACTCACCATCCTCCTCCAGCTCAGCTTCGGTCACCTGCTCTCGTTACCAAGCTCCCGCCTGCCGCCACCACCACCACTACCACCACAGCCACCACAGCCGCTTCACTTGATCCGTCAGAGGAGTTATTTACACATCAGTTGGATGCAATTAGTGATGTGCAACCATTATTGCCAGATGATGTAGATTACAGGGATATGTCTCAGTCAGGCAGGATTACACACATGGACGTACAGTGTGATGATGATAATGATAATGTTGTACCCGCTGCTGCTTCCTTTGCTGAGGTGTCAGATACAAGTAAAGCGGTTGATGCTGACGATGTGTCTACGGATGCCACGTGGGTGCCTGCTCGAAGAGAAGAAGAGGGGAAAAGTTCAGAAGGGGAGACAGAGAGAAGGAGGAGACGAGTTGGAAGCAGGGGAAGGTCGTCGCAAGGAGTTAGTGGCACAGTTAGACAGCATGTATCGGCCCCCGGGGTCAGCCAGACAGCATGCCAGTCAACGCATGCTGTTGCCACCACCAGAATGCCGTCATTGCAAAGCTCAGCAGTGTGCATTTTTTTTGTGTGTCTGCCTCTGATAACAGCAATGCAATTTGCAACCTGTGCCAAAAGAAACTGAGTCGTGGGAAGTCCAACACCCACCTCGTTACAATTGCTTTGTGAAGGCACTTGATCTCACATCACAAACGCCAATAGGATCAACACATGCGTACAAGCAGAACACAAACTCAAATCTACCATCCTCCTCCTGGTCAAGCATCTTCAGCCACGTCAACCACTGCTGTCCTACTTGCCCCCTCTCAACCACCCGCCACTCCACATCTCACCTTCAGCAGTTCCATCTCATCTGCCCACAGTCAGGTGTCTGTCAAGGAAATGTTTGAGCGTAAGAAGCCAATGTCACAGAGTCACCCCCTTGCCCGGCGTCTGATGGTGGAGTCTGAGGCCTTCAAAAAATTTGTCGCTATTGGGACACAACAGTGGAAGATACCCAGACGAAATTCTTTTCAAAAAAGGCAATCCCAAACCTCTACTATGTTATTGAAAAGGAAGTCATGACATCTCTGGCATACAGTGTTGGGGCAATGGTCCATCTGACCACTGATACCTGGTCTGCAAAGCACGGTCAGGGCAGGTATATCACGTACACTGCGCATTGGGTCAACCTGCTGACGGCTGACAAGCATGGAATGCATGGCTCCGCAGCGGAGTTGGTGACACTGCCACGACTTGCAGGCAGGCCTACTGCCACATCCTCTACTCCTCCTACTCCATCCTCTTCGATATCCTCCCCGGCTGAGTCCTCTTCTGCTGCGGCGTCTGCCTGCACATCAACTAAATCCCCCCAGCTCCCCCAGGGGCTATTCCACATCCCGGATACGACAGTGTCACGCTGTCTTGGGGTTGACTTGCCTGAAAGCAGAGAGCCACACAGGACCAGCACTCCTGTCCACACTGAACGCACAGGTGGATCAGTGGCTGACCCCGCACCAACTGGAGATCGACAAAGTGGTGTGTGACAATGGAACAAATTTGTTGTCGGCATTGAATTTGGGCAAGTTGTCACATGTGCCGTGCATGGCACATGTGTTGAATCTCATCGTACAATGCTTTGTGTCTAAGTACTCAGGCCTACAGGACGTCCTCAAGCAGGCCAGGAAGGTGTGTGGCCATTTCAGGCGTTCCTACACGGCCATGGCGCACTTTTCCGATATTCAGCGGCGAAACAACATGCCAGTGAGGCGCTTGATTTGCGTCAGCCCGACACGTTGGAATTCAACACCCCTAATGTTCGACCGCCTGCTCCAACAAGAAAAAGCCGTCAACGAGTATTGTGGTGCTAGGACAGCCTCTGCGGAGCTGGGTATTTTTTTGCCACATTACTGGACGCTCATTCGCAATGCCTGTAGGCTCATTCGTCCTTTTGACGATGTAACAAACCTAGTCAGTCGCACCGAAGGCACCATCAGCGACCTCATCCCATTTGTTTTCTTCCTGGAGCGTGCCCTGCGAAGAGTGCTGGATCAGGCCGTAGATGAGCGTGAAGAGGAAGAGGAAGAGTTGTGGTCACCATCACCACCAGAAACAGCCTTGTCATCATCGCTTGCCGGACCTGCGGAAACGCTGGAAGAGGAGTATGAGGAAGAGGAGTCAGAGGAGGAATGTGGCTTTGAGGAGGAGGAAGACAAACCACAGCAGGCACCACAGGGTGCTCGTTATTGTCACCTATCTGGGACCCGTGGTGTTGTACGAGGCTGAGGGGAAGAACAGACCGTCAATGACATCAGTGAGGACGAGGAACGGGAAATGAGTAGCTCTGCATCCAACCTTGTGCAAATGGGGTCTTTCATGCTCTCATGTCTGTTGAGGGACCCTCGTATAAAAAGGATGAAGGAGAACGACCTGTACTGGGTGGCCACGCTACTAGGCCCCCAGTATAAGCAGAAAGTGGCAGAAATGTTACCAAATTACCGAAAGTCGGAAAAGGATGCAGCAGTTCAAAACCAAACTAAAAAATATGCTTTACACAGCTTATAAGGGGGATGTCACAGCACAACGGGAATCTAACTGGGAATGAGGTGAATGTAATCCTCCTCCTACCATGGCGGCAAGGACTGGACGATTTACAGATGTATTGTTGATGGAGGACATGCGGAGCTTTTTCAGTCCTACACATCGCCACAGCCCTTCGGGATCCAGCCTTAATGAACGACTCGACTGACAGTTAGCAGACTACCTCGTCTTAACAGCAGATATTGACACTCTGAGGAGCGATGAACCCCTTCATTACTGGATGTGCAGGCTTGACCTGTGGCCTGAGCTATCCCAGTTTGCGATAGAACTTCTGGCCTGCCCTGCTTCAAGTGTCCTGTCAGAAAGGACCTTCAGTGCAGCAGGCATTGTCACTGACAAGAGAAGTCGCCTCGGTCAAAAAAGTGTTGATTACCTCACCTGTATAAAGATGAATGAGGCATGGATCCCGAAGGGACTGAGAGTGGGGGATACATTTGACTAACAAAAGGCCTGATGACATGCCTTGGCCTCAAAATGGTCCCCACGCTGCTGTATTTAATGTCTGCATACTGGATGACTTTCGTGAATTATCCGCCACCAACTAGGGTTCAAGCCGCAATGTTTTAGTCACTTTTCTGCCTGGAAAACATCAATTTTTACGGCCACTGCTACAACAGCGGCTGCAACAATGCCATTATTTTTTAGGCATGTGTACATGCCTAATTTTTCTGTCCTATGGTGCAGCCCTGTGGCTGCAAAAACAAAACAAAAAAAAAAGGCACATACAAGTGTTAATTCCCCTTTGTGATTGTTACCTTGTTGTGGTGAAAGGGCTTGCGTATCACAATGAAGCAATCATCACCTCTATGACTGTGTTGGCAATGTTGCCACACCCTAGATGATAAGGCCGTTGCTTCATTATGGTCAGACCAAAAGCGATCGGACGGCTGGATAATATTTCATAGAAAAAACATTAATTTACCTTTTTTTTTTTTTTAAGTTGTATGGGTTTTTAATACATAAAATCATAATAAAGTCTCTTAATAGTTTATTAGAAATATTGCAGACAATTAAAAAAATCCCCATCATTTCCAATACAAAGCAAGTACAGAGCTCAGAACTAAATTATTTCATGATGTCGTAATGGTTCGTTAATTCGACAATGGTTAATCAATTCGACACACGAACCAGGATAGGGTACGTAACAGGTATTAAACTGATAGGAATAGTACTAGTTAAGACACCACTCATATAGGGTGTCACAGCACATTGCTCTGTGCACGCGCAGTGCCCCAATTTGGGAGTAAGAGGAACAACCAAGCTGCTTTTTCCATCTCCCGGTTCCTAAAATCAATTAGGAAAACAAGGGGGAGGTAGCCAGCGTTTTTTTAACCATCTCCCCGTTCGAAAAATCAATTCAAAAAATGGACCCCAGATTGGAGACGTAACAGGGATTAAACTGATAAGAATAGTACTAGTTAACACACCACTCATACCATATGGCAGAGTACATTTCACGGCACACGCGCAGTGCCCCAAATTGGAAGTAACAGGAAGGACGCACACAGATAAATCACATTTCTGCAAGGAGTTTGTCAACTTTTGACAACTGTTTGCGGTTGTCTAAAATCCATTCAATACACGTCCTGATAGGGAATGTAACAGGGATTAAACTGATGAGAATAATACTACAGAAATTACCACTCATATCGGGTGTGACAGTAAATTGCACGGCGCAGACGCAGTGACCATGGATTAAAACAAAGGGGAGGGAGCCAGCGTTTTTTTAACCATCTCCCCGTTCGAAAAATCAATTCAATAAATGGACCCCAGATTGGGGACGTAGCAGGGATTAAACTGACAAGAAGAGAACTACAGAAAATAACACTCATATCGGGTGTGAGAGTAAATTGCACGGCGCAGACGCAGTGACCATGGATTAAAACAAAGGGGAGGGACCCAGCGTTTTTTTAACCATCTTCCCGTTCTAAAAAATCAATTCAATTCACCTTTCGGGAACCCTTGGTGTAGTACGTGGCTGGGTGGAGGAAGAAACCTTCAATGACATCACCGGGACATGGCTAGCTTGGTATCCAACCTTGTGCAAATGGGGAGTTTGCCGTTGTGCAAATGGACTGTTTGAAGTGCATTAAAAGGGGAGTTTGGTCTGTCAATGTCTGTGAAGCGGGCGTAACCCTTACACTACCTGATCGATACAACATCATACCTGATGGTATACACACACTGGATGTTTTAAACCACGTTGTTAAAAAAAAATTAGGATTGTTAGGTCATTTATGCCTTTTATGGATTAAAACCCAACTCTGCGTCAACTATGTAATTTTCCATGGGAGTTTTGCCACAGTCCAGGTGTTAGTCCCCTTGAAACAACTTTTCCATCACTACTGTGGCTAGAAAGAGTCCCTGTGGGTTTTAAAATTCACCTGCCTATTGAAGTCTATGGCGTTTCGCCCGGTTCGCCCGTTCGCGAACATTTGAGGAAATTCGTGTTCGCCGTTCGCGAACGGAAAATTTTATGTTCGCCACATCTCTTGTTATCATTTCTGGGCAACAGATCATTCTGTCTAAACAGTGACATTCTGCTGCTGAGAAAAAGTGCAGATGTATGGGGACAGGCAATCACAATAACTATCCTTTATTCTCATACTGTGAAGGAGATCACTGCATGTAAATGCAGGTCTCCTTCACTGAACACTTCCTTCCCGACAATAGGCTGTAACATCATGAAGTGTAAAGCCTCCTTTAGGCGCTAGACTGTGAGGAGCTTCCCATAAATGGAGTGCAGGTTAAATGATTGTTTTTGTATCTTATGCTGTATGTGATTTGTATCTTATCACTGCTTAGTAAACTTTTGATTCACTTAGCTATTGTTATCTATTAGACCTATTTTATACCCATACCTTAGAATCTACTGTAAAATAATGAGTGGAATATGAAATGAAATAAATAAATCACCTTTAGGGTACAAACCCATGGTGTGGCTGATGACATGTGGCCAGGACACAGTCACCCATTGGTTGCCACATGTACATTTTGCTTTATATATTTAACTACTTTTGCACAATTCTAAATCTAATTTAGCAAACACTATACAAACACAGCTTAAGTTTTTGCTACAAGATATTTAACTGAACATTGTAAGCGTTGGATGGCTTGCAGAGCCATAACCTTAAATTAGACAAAGAAAAAAACATTAATCAGGTAGATTGAAAAGAATCTCTTATTTAAATAAAAATGCTGATGTCTATACCATGTATTTTTATGCAATTTACTAGTAATCCCCTAACAACCTTAGAATGGGCCTTTTCTTTTGAAGCAACAAGGTAAGCACATATGGCATATGATATCTTAAGCAATAAATAAAAGAGGGAGAAATAAGCTCAAAGTACTGCAACCTTTTGTGTAAATTATAACTTTAAATAACTTAATGAATAAAGAGGTCATTTTGTAACCATTTGATCTCCTTCAGAGTTGAGTTTGTTTGAAATTGTACATTAGATAAATTAAGCTTCATTGAAAAGCAGAAGACATATAAAGCCGGTCAGGTATAATGATTGAATCATGGTATAGGGACTTGGTGACATGTAAACACCAAGCAGATGTTGAACAGATGTTTTTTGTCTATCCCGGCCCCCTTAAATACAACAGTAGACAATTAACTATAGTTATATAATACACTGGATGCTGTCCTGTCTCACTTTGGACTACCTTACGTAAACTTAACAAGGAATTTGGCATATGTTATATCTTTAAAACATATCCAGATTACATCTATATTGTTATAATTTTATTTTGCCTTCATATTAAGTTTAGCATCAAGACTGAAAAAGCACTGTATGTGTTTATTTGCTCCAGTTATTTTAGTTTTGTTTAAAATAAGTTTCAGTGGCTAAATTTTATATCTTCCAAAGAAATATTTGTAAGTTAGTGCTCATAAAAAGTAACCGTTGTGTATTTGCCTGCTGAATTTATATTAGGTTATAAATTGAACAGATAAAGGGGCTTATTATCATGATTCTACCATTAAGTATATCATTAAATATGATGATCCTATGAACGAAGAAATAAATAAATGCTTACCTATCAACAGCCTTCCTTTAACAAACGAGCTTATCAAGCTTTTACACATGTTCAGTTAGGCATAACCTCTAGTGATGAGCGAGCACCAAAGTGTTCGGGTGTTCGGGCACTTGGTCCGAACACATAGCGATATTCGTGCGCTCGGACAAGCACCCGAGTATAATGGAAGTCAATGGGAGACAACCAGGCACCCCCTGCTCGGATGAGGGGAGGGTGACTGATTCATTGTAAAAGGACAGAAAGTGACAGAAACACCACCGACATGGATCTGGAACAGCATGGGGACCATGTCTGGGTGGATCTTGCACTCCAATGTCACTGCTGGGAACCATATTGTCCCAGTTGTCTGCAACTTTTACATAGCGACAAAATCACGCCCAAAATCCCGCCACCTCGAAAAAAAGAAGACATTTTTAGAGGTAAAATTGTTAGGAAACATTCTTTCCTGTATATTTAATTGTATATACAGTGCAAATGCTGCCAAAAATTACAAGGAAGAAGCACTCCGATACAGCCTGTATATCACATAAAGGAGAGCCTCAATCACATAGTGCTACAATTGTTCAGATACACTGCTGCACTCATAAAGCCTAAGCACTAAGTGAAAGGGCTGGCAAAAAATTCAAGGAACCGGCACTCATATACAGCCTTTATTACACATAAAGGAGGGCATCATACACACCCTTGAAAAATTATCATTGATGGCCTACTGGTGACCCTCAAAAACATTTGGAGCAAGGGCGTGCTAGTTACACTCTAAAACATTATAGTTGATGGCCTGATAAAGCATTGGAGGTGAGGGCCTGAAGCCTAGTGAACCGCATAAAACATTGCAGTGATGGCCTACAGGTGAGCAGACGGTATAAAGCATTGGAGGTGAGGCCTGAAGCCTAGCAAACCCCATAAAACATTGCAGTGATGGCCTACAGGTGAGCAGATGGTATAAAGCATTGGATGTGAGGGTCTGAAGCCTAGTGAACCCCATAAAACATTGCAGTGATGGCCTACAGGTTAGCAGACAGTATAAAGCATTGGAGTTGAGGGCCTGAAGCCTAGCGAACCCCATAAAACATTGCAGTGATGGCCTACAGGTGAGCAGACTGTATAATGCATTGGAGCTGAGGGCCTGAAGCCTAGTGAACCCCATAAAACATTGCAGTGATGGCCTAGAGGTGAAAAGACCATATAAAGCAATGGAGATGAGGGCCTGAAGCCTAGCGAACCCCATAAAACATTGCGGTGATGGCCTACAGGTGAGCAGATCGTATAAAGCATTGGAGGTGAGGGCCTGAAAAGCCAGTAATCTGTGTTCCCTAAAATGCGTATAACACGAGGGTCACGGGAAGGCAGCCCAACATGAAGTCAGCCATGTGTGCAAGAGTACCAACTGACGAGACTAGTGTTGAGCGAACAGTTCGAGCATCGTTCGGATTTGTAACGAATTTTGGGGTGTCCGGGACACGGACCCGAACCCGGACATTTTCAAAAAAGTTTGGGTTCTGGCCTGTGGTTGGGCGATTTCTTCCTGCTTTCTGAAGGGCTGCACAGCAGCCAATCAGCTAGCGTTTTACTTCTTGCCCTAAGAGCCCATCACAGCCATGCCTACTAATGGCCTGGCTGTGATTGGCCAAGTGCAGCATGTAACCCAGCCTCTATTTAAGCTGGAGTCACGTAGCGCCGCAAGTTACACTGCTCTAATTAGTGTAGGGAGAGGACGCAGCTTCTGTGAGGGCGAGATTAGGAAGGGAAAAGTCAGCAACAGCACCGAATGAACGGATCGATCTACAGCTGTGAATGATTGAACTTCTGCTAGTTACTTGATCACTGGTTTTTAGGCTGCACAGAACGTTTTTCTGTCACTTATTTTCTGGGTTGATCGACGGCCATTTTGTGACTTGTGGTGCACCAGAAGAAGCTGCCACCAAGTCCATCAATCCATCAATACTAGTTTTTTTTTTGCTATACCCTACATCAGGGGCTTGGCTGTGCTAATTGTCACCCCTAGAAACTCAGGCAATTTCTATATTTTATTAAGGGGATAAATACAATTGCACAAATACCAATCCCCTAAATCTGGTGTTCCAGCTTTGGCTAGACAATTATAATACTGTCTGCTGTCTGGCAAAGGATAGATTATTTTCTGTGGTGAAATTCAATTGCCAAAATAGCAATACCATAAATCAGTGGTTTCAGCTGTGGCTGGCAAAATAGAATAGTGTCCGCCAAAACATATATTTTGTTCTGGGGTGAAATTAATCTGCCAAAATAGCAATTCCCTGAATCTGGTGTCCCAGCTGTTGTAGGCCAGATTTCATAGTGTCCGCCAAAACATATATTTTGTTCTGGGGTGAAATTAATCTGACAGAATAGCAATACCCTGAATCCGGTGTCCCAGCTGTTGCAGGCCAGATTTCATAGTGTCTGCCAAAACATATATTTTGTTCTGGGGTGAAATTAATCTGCCAAAATAGCAATACCCTGAATCTGGTGTCCCAGCTGTTGCAGGCCAGATTTCATAGTGTCCGCCAAAACATATATTTTGTTCTGGGGTGAAATTCAATAGCCAAAATAGCAATACCATAAATCAGTGGTTTCAGCTGTGGCTGGCAAAAAAGAATTGTGTCCGCCAAAACATATATTTTGTTCTGGGGTGAAATTCAATTGCCAAAATAGCAATACCATTAATCAGTGGTGTCAGCTATTGCTGGCAAAATAGAATAGTGTTCGCCAAAACATATATTTTGTTCTGGGGTGAAATTAATCTGCCAAAATAGCAATACCCTGAATCTGGTGTCCCAGCTGTTGCAGGCCTGGATTCATAGTGTCTTGCAAAACATATATTTTGTTCTGGGGTGACATTCAATTGCCAAAATAGCAATACCCTGAATCTGGTGTCCCAGCTGTTGCAGGCCAGATTTCATAGTGTTCGCCAAAACATATATTTTGTTCTGGGGTGAAATTAATCTGCCAAAATAGCAATACCCTGAATCTGGTGTCTCAGCTGTTGCAGGCCAGATTTCATAGTGTCTGCCAAAACATATATTTTGTTCTGGGGTGAAATTAATCTGCCAAAATAGCAATACCCTGAATCTGGTGTCCCAGCTGTTGCAGGCCAGATTTCATAGTGTCCGCCAAAACATATATTTTGTTCTGGGGTGAAATTCAATTGCCAAAATAGCAATACCATAAAGCAGTGGTTTCAACTGTGGCTGGAAAATAGAATAGTGTCCGCCAAAACATATATTTTGTTCTGGGGTGAAATTAATCTGCCAAAAAAGCAATACCCTGAATTTGGTGTCCCAGCTGTTGCAGGACAGATTTCACAGTGTCTGCCAAAACATATATTTTGTTCTGGGGGGAAATGAATCTGCCAAAATAGCAATACCCTGAATCTGGTGTCCCAGCTGTTGCAGGCCAGATTTCATAGTGTCCGCAAAAACATATATTTTGTTCTGGGGTGAAATTCAATTGCCAAAATAGCAATACCCTGAATCTCGTGTCCCAGCTGTTGCAGGCCACGTTTCATAGTGTCCGTCAAAACATATATTTTGTTCTGGGGTGAAATTCAATTGCCAAAATAGCAATACCATAAATAAGTGGGTTCTGCTGTGGCTGGCAAAATAGAATAGTGTCCGCCAAAACATATATTTTGTTCTGGGGTAAAATTAATCTGCCAAAATAGCAATTCCCTGAATCTGGTGTCCCAGCTGTTGCAGGCCAGATTTCATAGTGTCTGCCAAAACATATATTTTGTTCTGGGGTGAAATTAATCTGCCAAAATAGGAATACCCTGAATCTGGTGTCCCAGCTGTTGCAGGCCAGGATTCATAGTGTCTTGCAAAACATATATTATGTTCTGGGGTGACATTCAATTGCTACAATAGCAATACCCTGAATCTGGTGTCCCAGCTATTGCTGGCCACGTTTCATAGTGTCCGTCAAAACATATATTTTGTTCTGGGGTGACATTCAATTGCCAAAATAGCAATACCCTGAATCTGGTGTCCCAGCTGTTGCAGGCCAGGATTCATAGTGTCTTGCAAAACATATAATTTGTTCTGGGGTGACATTCAATTGCCAAAATAGCAATACCCTGATTCTGGTGTTCCAGCTGTTGCAGGCCAGGATTCATAGTGTCCGCCAAAACATATATTTTGTTCTGGGGTGAAATTAATCTGCCAAAATAGCAATTCCCTGAATCTGGTGTCCCAGCTGTTGCAGGCTAGATTTCATAGTGTCTGCCAAAACATATATTTCGTTCTGGGGTGAAATTAATCTGACAAAATAGCAATACTCTGAATCTGGTGTCCCAGCTGTTGCAGACCAGTTTTCATAGTGTCCGCAAAAACATATATTTTGTTCTGAGGTGAAATTCAATTGCCAAAATAGCAATACCCTGAAACTCATGTCCCAGCTTTTGCAGGCCACGTTTCATAGTGTCCGTCAAAACATATATTTTGTTCTGGGGTGAAATTCAATTGCCAAAATAGCAATACCATAAATAAGTGGGTTCTGCTGTGGCTGGCCAAATTGAATAGTGTCCGCCAAAAGATATATTTTGTTCTGGGGTGACATTCAATTGCCAAAATAGCAATACCCTGAATCTGGTGTCCCAGCTGTTGCAGGCCAGGATTCAAAGTGTCCGCAAAAACATATATTTTGTTCTGGGGTGACATTCAATTGCCAAAATAGCAATACCCTGAATCTGGTGTCCCAGATGTTGCATGCCACGTTTTATAGTGTCCGTCAAAACATATATTTTGTTCTGGGGTGACATTCAATTGCCAAAATAGCAATACCCTGATTCTGGTGTTCCAGTTGTTGCAGGCCAGGATTCATAGTGTCCGCAAAAACATATATTTTGTTCTGGGGTGACATTCAATTGCCAAAATAGCAATACCCTGAATCTAGTGTCCCAGCTGTTGCAGGCCAGGATTCATAGTGTCCGCCAAAACATATATTTTGTTCTGGGGTGAAATTAATCTGCCAAAATAGCAATTCCCTGAATCTGGTGTCCCAGCTGTTGCAGGCCAGATTTCATAGTGTCTGCCAAAACATATATTTCGTTCTGGGGTGAAATTAATCTGACAAAATAGCAATACTCTGAATCTGGTGTCCCAGCTGTTGCAGACCAGTTTTCATAGTGTCCGCAAAAACATATATTTTGTTCTGAGGTGAAATTCAATTGCCAAAATAGCAATACCCTGAAACTCGTGTCCCAGCTTTTGCAGGCCACGTTTCATAGTGTCCGTCAAAACATATATTTTGTTCTGTGGTGAAATTCAATTGGCAAAATAGCAATACCATAAATAAGTGGGTTCTGCTGTGGCTGGCCAAATTGAATAGTGTCCGCCAAATGATATATTTTGTTCTGGGGTGAAATTAATCTGTCAAAATAGCAATACCCTGAATCTGGTGTCCCAGCTGTTGCAGGCCAGGATTCAAAGTGTCCGCAAAAACATATATTTTGTTCTGGGGTGACATTCAATTGCCAAAATAGCAATACCCTGAATCTGGTGTCCCAGCTGTTGCAGGCCAGATTTCATAGGGTCTGCCAAAACATATATTTTGTTCTGGGGTGACATTCAATTGCCAAAATAGCAATACCCTGAATCTGGTGTCCCAGCTGTTGCAGGCCAGATTTCATAGTGTCTGCCAAAACATATATTGTGTTATGGGGTGAAATTAATCTGACAAAATAGCAATACCCTGAATCTGGTGTCCCAGCTGTTGCAGGCCAGGATTCATAGTGTCCGCAAAAACATATATTTTGTTCTGGGGTGAAATTCAATTGCCAAAATAGCAATACCCTGAATCTGGTGTCCCAGCTGTTGCAGGCCAGGATTCATAGTGTCCGCAAAAACATATATTTTGTTCTGTGGTGAAATTCAATTGCCAAAATAGCAATACCATAAATAAGTGGGTTCTGCTGTGGCTGGCCAAATTGAATAGTGTCCGCCAAAAGATATATTTTGTTCTGGGGTGAAATTAATCTGTCAAAATAGCAATACCCTGAATCTGGTGTCCCAGCTGTTGCAGGCCAGGATTCAAAGTGTACGCAAAAACATATATTTTGTTCTGGGGTGACATTCAATTGCCAAAATAGCAATACCCTGAATCTGGTGTCCCAGCTGTTGCAGGCCACGTTTTATAGTGTCCGTCAAAACATATATTTTGTTCTGGGGTGACATTCAATTGCCAAAATAGCAATACCCTGAATCTGGTGTCCCAGCTGTTGCAGGCCAGATTTCATAGTGTCTGCCAAAACATATATTGTGTTATGGGGTGAAATTAATCTGACAAAATAGCAATACCCTGAATCTGGTGTCCCAGCTGTTGCAGGCCAGGATTCATAGTGTCCGCAAAAACATATATTTTGTTCTGGGGTGAAATTCAATTGCCAAAATAGCAATACCCTGAATCTGGTGTCCCAGCTGTTGCAGGCCACGTTTCATAGTGTCCGTCAAAACATATATTTTGTTCTGGGGTGAAATTCAATTGCCAAAATAGCAATGCCATAAATCAGTGGTTTCAGCTGTGGCTGGCAAAATAGAATAGTGTCCGCCAAAACATATATTTTGTTCTGGGGTAAAATTAATCTGCCAAAATAGCAATTCCCTGAATCTGGTGTCCCAGCTGTTGCAGGCCAGATTTCATAGTGTCTGCCAAAACATATATTTTGTTCTGGGGTGAAATTAATCTGCCAAAATAGCAATACCCTGAATCTGGTGTCCCAGCTGTTGCAAGCCAGGATTCATAGTGTCTTGCAAAACATATATTATGTTCTGGGGTGACATTCAATTGCTAAAATAGCAATACCCTGAATCTGGTGTCCCAGCTATTGCTGGCCACGTTTCATAGTGTCCGTCAAAACATATATTTTGTTTTGTGGTGACATTCAATTGCCAAAATAGCAATACCCTGAATCTGGTGTCCCAGCTGTTGCAGGCCAGGATTCATAGTGTCTTGCAAAACATATATTTTGTTCTGGGGTGACATTCAATTGCCAAAATAGCAATACCCTGATTCTGGTGTTCCAGCTGTTACAGGCCAGGATTCATAGTGTCCGCAAAAACATATATTTTGTTCTGGGGTGACATTCAATTGCCATAATAGCAATACCCTGAATCTGGTGTCCCAGCTGTTGCAGGCCAGGATTCATAGTGTCCGCAAAAACATATATTTTGTTCTGGGGTGAAATTCAATTGCCAAAATAGCAATACCCTGAATCTGGTGACCCAGCTGTTGCAGGCCAGGATTCATAGTGTCCGCAAAAACATATATTTTGTTCTGGCCTGGGGTGAAATTCAATTGCCAAAATAGCAATACCATAAATCAGTGGTTTCAGCTGTGGCAGGCAAAATAGAATAGTGTCCGCCAAAACATATATTTTGTTCTGGGGTGACATTCAATTGCCAAAATAGCAATACCCTGAATCTGTTGTCCCAGCTGTTGCAGGCCAAGTGTAAATCTGTCCATAAAAGGATACCTTTCATCCAGGGCCTAAATACTAGCCCTAAAAGAGATATTCCCGTAAATCAGTGGTTACTGCTGTGCCTGGATTAGCGTAATACGCTACATAAACAAATAGGCAGATAGTGTTAGGTGCCTGTAAAAAAGGCCTAAATTTGAAATCAATACATTGGGCCAAATATTTTTTTCCTTATTGTGGTGCTTGGTGAACGGTAACAATGAGGAAAACATCTAGTAAGGGACGCGGACGCGGTCGTGGTGGTGTTAGTGTACCCTCTGGTGCTGGGAGAGAACGTGGCCATTCTGCCACAGCCACACGTCCTAGTGAACCAACTACCTCAGGTTCCAGTACCTGCCAGAATTTACAGCAATATTTGGTGGGGCCCAATGCCGTTCTAAGGATGGTAATGTAGTCAATTGGGTGGCCGACAGTGGATCCAGCATGTTCACAACATTATCTCTCACCCAGTCTTCTGCAGAAAGCGCACAGGTGGCACCTGAAAACCAAGCCCATCAGTCTGTCACATCACCCCCATGCATATCAGAGAAACTGTCAGAGCCTCAAGTTATGCAGCAGTCTCTTATGCTGTTTGAAGACTCTGCTGGCAGAGTTTCCCAAGGGAATCCACCTAGCCCTCCCCCAGTGGTGGAAGACATAGAATGCACTGATGCACAACCACTGATGTTTCCTGATGATGAGGACATGGGAATACCACCTCATCGGAGTCCGCACGTCTCTGATGATGACGAAACACAGGTGCCAACTGCTGCATCTTTCTGCAGTGTGCAGACCGAACAGGAGGTCAGGGAGGAAGACTGTGTGGAAGACGATGCAGGGGACGATGAGGTCCTAGACCCCACATGGAATGAAGGTCGTGCCACTGACTTTCATAGTTCAGAGGAAGAGGCAGTGGTGAGACCGAGCCAACAGCGTAGCAAAAGAGGGAGCAGGGGGCAAAAGCAGACCTGCCGCCGCCAAGAGAGTTCGCCTGCTACTGGCCACCGCCACCAGGGACCGAGCACCCCAAAGGCAGCTTCAAGGAGTTCCCTGGCATGGCACTTCTTTAAACAATGTGCTGACGACAAGACCCGAGTGGTTTGCACGCTGTGCCATCAGATCCTGAAGCGAGGCATTAACGTTCTGAACCTTAGCACAACCTGCATGACCAGGCATCTACATGCAAAGCATGAACTGCAGTGGAGTAAACACCTTAAAAGCAAGGAACTCACTCTGGCTCCCCCTGCTCCCTCGTCTGCTGCTGCCTCGGCCTCTTCCTCCGCCTCGGGAGGAATGTTGGCACCTGCTGCCCACCAAACAGAGGATGTGCCACCGACAACACCACCTGCGTCACCAAGCATCTCCACCATGTCACACGGCAGCGTTCAGCTCTCCATCTCACAAACCTTGGAGAGAAAGCGCAAATTCCCACCGAGCAACCCTCGAGCCCTGGGCCTGAATGCCAGCATTTCTAAACTACTGACCTTTGAAATGCTGTCATTCAGGCTGTTGGACACAGACAGCTTCAAACAGCTGATGTCCATGGCTGTCCCACAGTATGTTGTTCCCAGCTGCCACTACTTCTCCAAGACAGCCGTGCCTTCCCTGCACAACCAAGTATCCGATAAAAT
The DNA here is from genome assembly GCA_033119425.1 of Bufotes viridis. Taxonomy (NCBI): domain Eukaryota; kingdom Metazoa; phylum Chordata; class Amphibia; order Anura; family Bufonidae; genus Bufotes; species Bufotes viridis. The sequence goes on from CM065591.1 coordinate 347,239,007, forward strand.
CAAGTGTGCACTGCGCAACGCCATCTGTGGCAAGGTCCACCTAACCACATATACGTGGACCAGTAAGCACGGCCAGGGACGCTATATCTCCCTAACTGCACACTGGGTAAATGTAGTGGCTGCTGGGCCGCAGGCGGAGAGTTCCTTGGCGCACGTCCTTCCGCCGCCAAGGATCGCAGGGCATAATTCTTTGCCTCCTGTAGCCTCCTCCTCCTACTCGGCTTCCTCCTCCTCTGCTTACACCAGCTCATCCAGTCAGCCACACACCTTTACCACAAACTTCAGTACAGCCGGGGTAAATGTCAGCAGGCCATTCTGAAACTCATATGTTTGGGGGACAGGCCCCACACCGCGCAGGAGTTGTGGCGGGGTATTGAACAACAGACCGACGAGTGGTTTCTGCGGGTGGGCCTCAAGCCCGGCCTGGTGGTGTGCGATAATGGGCGAAATCTCGTCGCAGCTCTGGGACTAGCCGGTTTGACGCACATCCTTTGCCTGGCGCATGTGCTGAATTTGGTGGTGCAGAAGTTCATTCACAACTACCCCGACATGTCAGAGCTGCTGCATAAAGTGCGGGCCGTCTGTACGCGCTTCCGGCATTCACATCCTGCCGCTGCTCGCCTGTCTGCGCTAAAGCGGAACTTCGGCCTTCCCGCTCACCACCTCATATGTGACGTGCCCACAAGGTGGAGCTCCACCTTGCACATGCTGGAGAGACTGTGCGAGCAGCAGCAGGCCATAGTGGAGTTTCAGCTGCAGTATGCACGCGTCAGTCGCACTGCGGAACAGCACCACTTCACCACCAATGATTGGGCCTCTATTCGAGACCTGTGTGCCCTGTTGCGCTGTTTCGAGTACTCCACCAACATGGCCAGTGGCGATGACACCGTTATCAGCGTTACAATACCACTTCTATGTCTCCTTGAGAAAACGCTTAGGGCGATGATGGAAGAGGAGGTGGCCCAGCAGGAGGAGGAGGAGGATGAGGGGTAATTTTTAGCACTTTCAGGCCAGTCTGTTAGAAGTGGCTCAGAGGGAGTTTTTTTGCAACAGCAGAGGCCAGGAAAAAATGTGGCCAGCCAGGGCCCACTACTGGAGGACGAGGAGGATGAGGAGGAGGTGGAGGAGGATGAGGATGAAGCAGGTTCACAGGTGGCACCCGACACAGCTCAGGCCCATCACTGGTGCGTGGCTGAGGGGATACGGAGGACGATGACGATACGCCTCCCACAGAGGACAGCTTGTCCTTACCTCTGGGGAGCCTGGCACACATGAGCGACTACATGCTGCAGTGCCTGCGCAACGACAGCAGAGTTGCCCACATTTTAACGTGTGCAGACTACTGGGTTGCCACCCTGCTGGATCCCCGGTACAAAGACAATGTGCCCACCTAACTTTCTGCACTGGAGCGTGATAGGAAGATGCGCGAGTACAAGAGCACGCTGGTAGAGGCACTCCTGAGAGCATTCCTAAATGTCACAGGGGAACAGGTGGAAGCCCAATGCGAAGGCAGAGGAGGAGCAAGAGGTCGCCAACGCAGCTGTGTCATGGCCATCTCCTCTGAGGGCAGGGTTAGCATGACAAAAATGTGGAGAAGTTTTGTCTCCACGCCACAGCTAACTGCACCACCACCTGATACGGAACGTGTTAGCAGGAGGCAGCATTTCACTAACATGGTTGAACAGTACGTTTGCACACCCCTCCAAGTACTGACTGATGGTTCGGCCCCATTCAACTTCTGGGTCTCCAAATTGGCCACGTGGCCAGAGTTATGCCTTGGAGGTGCTGGCCTGCCCGACGGCCAGCGTTTTCTCTGAACGTGTATTCAGCACGGCAGGGGGCATCATTACTGAAAAACGCAGCCGCCTGTCCACAGCCAATGTGGACAAGCTGACGTTCATAAAAATGAACCAGGCATGGATCCCACAGGACCTGTCCCTCCCATGTGCATAATAGACATTTATAACTGCCTCCCCCTCAACCATGTATTCTTGTACTCCGGGGCACTTCTTAATTGAATCCTCATTTTTTTAACTTTACCATGATCTTGCGTTGCAACCCAAAGTTGAATGAACCTCTCCTCTGTCTGGGTGATGGGGCCAAAATAACTGAGAGTGGCCTTCTCCGGTGGTGGTTGATATGACGCATGATTCCTTGCTGTGGGACCTGTATCCTCGGTCTGGGTGCTGGGCCGAAATAACTGAGAGTGGCCTTCTCCGGTGGTGGTTGATATGACGCATGATTCCTTGCTGTGGGACCTGTATCCTCGGTCTGGGTGCTGGGCCGAAATAACTGAAAGTGGACTTCTCCGGTGGTGGTTGATATGAAGCATGATTCCTTGCTGTGTGACCTCTCTCCTCTGACTGGGTGCTGGGGCCTAAATAACTGAAAATGGCCTTCTCCAGTGGTGGGTGAAATGACGCATGATTCCTTGCTGTGGGACCTCTCTCTTCTGTCTGGGTGCTGGGCCGAAATAACTGAAAGTGGCCTTCTCCGGTGGTGGTTGATATGAAGCATGATTCCTTGCTGTGGGACCTCTCTCCTCTGACTGGGTGCTGGGGCCTAAATAACTGAAAATGGCCTTCTCCAGTGGTGGGTGAAATGACGCATGATTCCTTGCTGTGGGACCTCTCTCCTCTGTCTGGGTGCTGGGCCAAAATAACTGAAAGTGGCCTTCTCCAGTAGTGGTTGATATGACACATGATTTCTTTCTGTGGGACCTCTCTCCTCTGACTGGGTGCTGGGCCGAAATAACTGAGAGTGGCCTTCTCCGGTGGTGGTTGATATGACGCATGATTCCTTGCTGTGGGACCTGTATCCTCGGTCTGGGTGCTGGGCCGAAATAACTGAAAGTGGCCTTCTCCAGTGGTGTTTGATATGACGCATGATTCCTTGCTGTGGGACCTCTCTCCTCTGTCTGGGTGCTGGGCCTAAATAACTGAAAGTGGCCTTCTCCAGTGGTGGTTGATATGACGCATGATTCCTTGCTGTGGGACCTCTCTCCTCTGACTGGGTGCTGGGGCCGAAATAACTGAAAATGGCCTTCTACAGTGGTGGGTGATATGACGCATGATTTTTTGCTGTGGGACCTCTCTCCTCTGTCTGGGCGCTGGCCGAAATAACTGAGAGTGGCCTTCTCCGGTGGTGGGTGATATGACGCATGATTCCTTGCTGTGGGACCTGTATCCTCGGTCTGGGTGCTGGGCCGAAATAACTGAAAGTGGCCTTCTCCGGTGGTGGTTGATATGACACATGATTCCTTGCTGTGGGACCTCTCTCCTCTGTCTGGGTGCTGGGCCTAAATAACTGAAAATGGCCTTCTCCAGTGGTGGGTGAATTGACGCATGATTCCTTGTTGTGGGACCTCTCTCCTCTGTCTGGGTGCTGGGCCTAAATAACTGAAAGTGGCCTTCTCCAGTGGTGGTTGATATGACGCATGATTCCTTGCTGTGGGACCTCTCTCCTCTGTCTGGGTGCTGGGCTGAAATAACTGAGAGTGGCCTTCTCTGGTGGTGGTTGATATGACGCATGATTCCTTGCTGTGGGACCTCTCTTCTCTGTCTGGGTGCTGGCCGAAATAACTGAAAATGGCCTTCTCCAGTGGTGGGTGATATGACGCATGATTCCTTGCTGTGGAACCTCTCTCCTCTGTCTGGGTGCTGGGCCAAAATAACTGAAAGTGGCCTTCTCCAGTAGTGGTTGATATGACGCATGATTTCTTGCTGTGGGACCTCTCTCCTCTGTCTGGGTGCTGGGGCCAATATAACTGAAAGTGGCCTTCTCCAGTAGTGGTTGATATGACACATGATTTCTTGCTGTGGGACCTCTCTCATCTGACTGGGTGCTGGGGCCGAAATAACTGAAAATGGCCTTCTACAGTGGTGGGTGATATGACGCATGATTCCTTGCTGTGGGACCTCTCTCCTTTGTCTGGGCGCTGGCCAAAATAACTGAGAGTGGCCTTCTCCGGTGGTGAGTGATATGACGCATGATTCCTTGCTGTGGGACCTGTATCCTCGGTCTGGGTGCTGGGCCGAAATAACTGAAAGTGCCCTTCTCTGGTGGTGGTTGATATGACGCATGATTCCTTGCTGTGGGACCTCTCTCCTCTGTCTGGGTGCTGGGCCGGAATAACTGAGAGTGGCCTTCTCCGGTGGTGGTTGATATGACGCATGATTCCTTGCTGTGGGACCTGTATCCTCGGTCTGGGTGCTGGGCCGAAATAACTGAAAGTGGCCTTCTCCAGTGGTGTTTGATATGACGCATGATTCCTTGCTGTGGGACCTCTCTCCTCTGTCTGGGTGCTGGGCCTAAATAACTGAAAGTGGCCTTCTCCAGTGGTGGTTGATATGACGCATGATTCCTTGCTGTGGGACCTCTCTCCTCTGACTGGGTGCTGGGGCCGAAATAACTGAAAATGGCCTTCTACAGTGGTGGGTGATATGACGCATGATTCCTTGCTGTGGGACCTCTCACCTCTGTCTGGGCGCTGGCCGAAATAACTGAGAGTGGCCTTCTCCGGTGGTGGGTGATATGACGCATGATTCCTTGCTGTGGGACCTGTATCCTCGGTCTGGGTGCTGGGCCGAAATAACTGAAAGTGGCCTTCTCCGGTGGTGGTTGATATGAAGCATGATTCCTTGCTGTGGGACCTCTCTCCTCTGACTGGGTGCTGGGGCCTAAATAACTGAAAATGGCCTTCTCCAGTGGTGGGTGAAATGACGCATGATTCCTTGCTGTGGGACCTCTCTCTTCTGTCTGGGAGCTGGGCCGAAATAACTGAAAGTGGCCTTCTCCGGTGGTGGTTGATATGAAGCATGATTCCTTGCTGTGGGACCTCTCTCCTCTGACTGGGTGCTGGGGCCTAAATAACTGAAAATGGCCTTCTCCAGTGGTGGGTGAAATGACGCATGATTCCTTGCTGTGGGACCTCTCTCCTCTGTCTGGGTGCTGGGCCAAAATAACTGATAGTGGCCTTCTCCAGTAGTGGTTGATATGACACATGATTTCTTTCTGTGGGACCTCTCTCCTCTGACTGGGTGCTGGGACTGAAATAATCTGAGAGTGGCCTTCTCTAGTGGTGGTTGATATGACGCATGATTCCTTGCTGTGGGACCTCTCTCCTCTGACTGGGTGCTGGGGCCGAAATAACTGAAAGTGGCCTTCTCCAGTGGTGGGTGATATGACGCATGATTCCTTGCTGTGGGACCTCTCTCCTCTGACTGGGTGCTGGGGCCTAAATAACTGAAAATGGCCTTCTCCAGTGGTGGTTGATATGACGCATGATTCCTTGCTGTGGACCTCTCTCCTCTGTCTGGGTGCTGGGCCGAAATAACTGAGAGTGGCCTTCTCTGGTGGTGGTTGATATGACGCATGATTCCTTGCTGTGGGACCTCTCTCCTCTGACTGGGTGCTGGGGCTTAAATAACTGAAAATGGCCTTCTCCAGTGGTGAGTGATATGACGCATGATTTCTTGCTGTGGGACCTCTCTCTCTGTCTGGGTGCTGGCCGAAATAACTGAGAGTGGCCTTCTCCGGTGGTGGGGGATATGACGCATGATTCCTTGCTGTGGGACCTGTATCCTCGGTCTGGGTGCTGGGCCGAAATAACTGAAAGTGGCCTTCTCCAGTGGTGGTTGATATGACGCATGATTCCTTGCTGTGGGACCTCTCTCCTCGGTCTGGGTGCTGGCCGAAATAACTGAGAGTGGCCTTCTCCGGTGGTGGTTGATATGACGCATGATTCCTTGCTGTGGGACCTCTCTCCTCTGTCTTGGTGCTGGGCCAAAATAACTGAGAGTGGCCTTCTCCGGTGGTGGTTGATATGACGCATGATTCCTTGCTGTGGGACCTCTCTCCTCTGTCTGGGTGCAGGGCCGAAATAACTGAGAGTGGCCTTCTCCGGTGGTGGTTGATATGACGCATGATTCCTTGTTGTGGGACCTCTCTCCTCTGTCTGGGTGCTGGGCCGAAATAACTGAGAGTGGCCTTCTCCGGTGGTGGTTGATATGACACATGATTCCTTGCTGTGGGACCTCTCTCCTCTGTCTGGGTGCTGGGCTGAAATAACTGAGAGTGGCCTTCTCCGGTGGTGGTTGATATGACGCATGATTCCTTGTTGTGGGACCTCTCTCCTCTGTCTGGGTGCTGGGCCGAAATAACTGAGAGTGGCCTTCTCCGGTGGTGGTTTATATGACACATGATTCCTTGCTGTGGGACCTCTCTCCTCTGTCTGGGTGCTGGGCTGAAATAACTGAGAGTGGCCTTCTCCGGTGGTGGTTGATATGACGCATGATTCTTTGCTGTGGACCTCTCTCCTCTGTCTGGGTGCTGGGCTGAAATAACTGAGAGTGGCCTTCTCTGGTGGTGGTTGATATGACGCATGATTCCTTGCTGTGGGACCTCTCTCCTCTGTCTGGGTGCTGGGCCTAAATAACTGAAAATGGCCTTCTCCAGTGGTGGTTGATATGACGCATGATTCCTTGCTGTGGGACCTCTCTCCTCTGTCTGGGTGCTGGGCCTAAATAACTGAAAGTGGCCTTCTCCAGTGGTGGTTGATATGACGCATGATTCCTTGCTGTGGACCTCTCTCCTCTGTCTGGGTGCTGGGCCGAAATAACTGAAAATGGCCTTCTCCAGTGGTGGGTGATTTTACGCATGATTCCTTGCTGTGGGACCTCTCTCCTCGGTCTGAGTGCTGGCCGAAATAACTGAAAGTGGCCTTCTCCAGTGGTGAGTGATATGACGCATGATTCCTTGCTGTGGGACCTCTCTCCTCGGTCTGGGTGCTGGCCGAAATAACTGAAAGTGGCCTTCTCCGGTGGTGAGTGATATGACGCATGATTCCTTGCTGTGGAACCTGTATCCTCGGTCTGGGTGCTGGGCCGAAATAACTGAAAGTGGCCTTCTCCAGTGTTGAGTGATATGACGCATGATTCTATGCAGTGGGACCTGTCTCCAATTGATATTGGTTAAATTTTATTTATTTTCTTTTATTTTGATTCATTTCCCTATCCACATTTGTTTGCAGTGGATTTTCCTACATTTTGCTGCCTTTGGCAGCCCTCTAGCCCGTTCCTGGACTTCTTTACAGCCTTTTTAGTGCCTAAAAGTTCGGGTCCCTATTGACTTCAATGGGGTTCGGGTTCGGTATAAAGTTCGGGTTGAGTTCGGATCCCGAACCCGAACATTTTCGGAAGTTCGGCCGAACTTCTCGAACCCGAACATCCAGGTGTTCGCTCATCTCTAGACGAGACGTCAATGTCAACTTCAAGATGAATCTGCATACCCTCATCCTCCTCCTCCTCTTCTTCCAATTCATGCTGAACAGATGGAATTAAAGTTCCATGGGTACTAGCCTCTGTAGCAGAGGAAAGTGTCTCCAGCTTCTCCTCCTCTTCATGGCCCAATTCGCGCTGAGAAAACTAACTGGGGGAGGTCTGGCTATCACCCTGTGTAATCTCCTCCCCCATTACCTTATCTGCCACATTCAAAGCATCCTCCTTAATTGTGATCATAGATCGTTTGAGTAGACACAGCAGTGGGATGGTTACACTGATAATAGTGTTATCGCCACTAACCATCTGTGTGGATTCATCAAAGTTTTTTAAAACCTCACATAGGTCTGACATCAATGCCCACTCCTCGCTTGTAAATAGTGGCAGTTGACTGGAAAGACGATGACTGTGTTGCAGCTAGTATTCCAAAACTACCAACTGGCCAACATGTACAATGTAGCGTTCCACCACGTTCTCCCGTCGCACAACAGTCGGTGAGATGGAAACCACAATTGCTGTTGCAGCGTTGTCAGACTGGCTTAAGCTGTGGACAACTTTCAGAAATGGCATACAAGCGGCGTGCCTTCACTAGTAGCTCCTGCAAATTGGCGTAGTTTTTGATAAACCGCTGAACCACTAAGTTTAAGACGTGGGCTAGGCATCGAATGTGTGTCAGGTTGCCGAGCTCCAAAGCCGCCACCAATTTACGGCCATTGTCAGACACGAACATGCCTGCTTCTAGGTTGAGTGGCGAGAGCCTCAGCTCGATCTAGTCCCTTATACCCTGCCACAGCTCTGCAGCGGTGTGCTCTTTGTCCCCTTAACAGATCAGCTTCAGCACGGCCTGTTGACGCTTACCCACAGCAGTTCTACACTTCTTCCAGCTATCGACTGATGGCTGACTGCTGTTGGAGGTGGAAGTGGAGGAGGAGGCGGCGGAGGAGGAGAAGTGGGGGTTGGAGCCAGTAACATAGCTTCTGGCGGAGACTCTGATGTACGTAGAGCCCGCAATTCTGGGCGTGGGTAGCACCTGTGCCATCCCAGGGTATGACTCACTCCCGGCCTCCACAACATTCACCCAGTGTGCGGTCAGGGAAATGTAGCGTCCCTGGCCCCCAGCACTTGTCCATGTGTCCATGGTGAGGTGGACCTTCCCAGTAAGTGCATTGGTCAGGGCACCGGTGATGTTCTGGGACACATACTAGTGTAAGGCGGGCACGGCATACTGTGAGAAATAGTGGCGGCTGGGGACTGCGTACCGAGGGACGGCCGACGACAACAGGCTGTGGAAGGCCTCAGTGTCCACAAGCCTAAATGGCAGCATTTCAAGGGCAAGTAATTTCTAAAGTTGCAAATTTAGTGATATGGCCTGTGGGTGGGTGGGTATTTACACTTGCGTTCAAATGCCTGTGTTATTGACTTTCGGGCTGGAACAGGGAAGTGGATGTTGTTGCTGACGGTTCATGCGAAGGTCCAGGTGCAGGGTGAGGGGTATCCGGGCCTGCGCCTTCGATATGGGATTGGCCAGCAGTGCGTAAAACAGGGGTAGTGAAGGCAGTGGTGGTACCCGCAGATGCAGAGTGTGGACCCAGGCATTCGGCCCACTTATTAGGGTGCTTGGATGCCATGTGGCGGATCATGCTGGTGGTGGTGAGATTACTAGTGTCCACGCCCCAGCTCATTTTGGTATGGCACAGGTTGCAGACTACCACTCTTTTGTCGTCTGCGCTTTCCTCAAAAAAGTGCCATACTGCGGAACACCTACCCCTTGGCAAGATACATTTGCGCATGTGGGTGCTTGGTGTAACGGTTGCTGGCCTGTTTGGTGTGGGCCGACGTCTTCCTTTTGCAACCCCATTGCCTCTTCCAGACTGTTGCAGTGTTAAGGATCCCTCCCCCTCTGTACTGCTGTCCTCGCTCAGCTTTTCATCTTCCCATGTTGGGTCAGTGACCTCATTGTCCACCACCTCATCTTCCACTTCCTTATTTTGCTCATCCTCCTGACTTCATCTAACCATCACCTCAGTGATTGGCAACTGTGTCTCATCATCATCCACCTCGTGAAAGAATGATTGTCGTTCACCACCGTCATCTTCTTGAGACTGTAAAGACGCAAGAGGTTGGGAATCAGGGCACAATATCTCAGGTACCTCTTCAAGCATGCTTGGCGAGAGAGCCAAACCAAGTACTGGTGATGAAAAGAGGTCATGTGAATATCCGAGTGGGATCACTTGTTTGTCCAGACACGACATGGTGGGAGGAAGATGGACCAGAGTGAGGATTTGGTTGACCAGACTCTTTGCTACAGAGACTGGACTTCCAAGGAAGAAAAAGGAAGAGAGGGTGGTGCTTAACCGACTAGAAGCATTATCTTCTGCAATCCAACCGACCACCTGTGTAAGGTGGATTTTTTAGTTTTTTCTGGTGCACTGGCAGCAGGCACTGTTTCATTGCGCCCAGGGCCACGGCCTCTGCTTGCACCATCAGCATCACTCCCACTTCCCCCTCCCTTTGTGCTCGTCTTTTTCATATTAATGGTTTTGTCTGTAGATGTGGCGCAGATTGTTTTACTGTGTAAATACACAGTTTTCTGATGCAGGACAGTACTGGATACAGAAAAATACAGATTTTCGGCACTTTATTAGCCCACAGATAATGTAATTTTTACAATACACACTGTATTTGCTTGCTATAATGTACTGCAGACAGAGAAATACAAATTTTCGGCAGTACACTAGGCCACAGACAATACAATTTTTACAGTACACACTGTATTGGCTTGCTGTAATGTACTGAATACAGAAAAATAAAGATTTTCAGGAGTACAGTAGCCCAGAGATAATGTAATTTTTACAATACACACTGTATTGGCTTGCTGTAATGTACTGGAGACAGAGAAATACAAATTTTTGGCACTACACTAGGCCACAGATAATGACATTTTTACAGTACACACTGTATTGGCTTGCTGTAATGTACTAAATATATAAAAATAACCATTTTCTGGAGTACACGAGCCCAGAGATAATGTAACTTTTACAATACACACTGTATTGGCTTGCTGTAATGTACAGGAGACAGAGAAATACAAATTTTCAGCACTACACTAGGCCACAGATAATGAAATTTTTACAGTACACATTGTATTGGCTTGCTGTAATGTACTGGATACAGAGAAATACAAATTTTCAGCACTACACTAGGCCACAGATAATGTAATTTTTACAGTACACACTGTATTGGCTTGCTGTGATGTACTGAATACAGAAACATAACCATTTTCTGGAGTACACGAGCCCAGAGATAATGTAACTTTTACAATACACACTGTATTGGCTTGCTGTAATGTACAGGGGACAGAGAAATACAAATTTTCGGCACTACACGAGGCCACAGATAATGTAATTTTTACAGTACACACTGTATTGGCTTGCTGTAATGTACTGGAGACAGAGAAATACAAATTTTAGGCAGTACACTAGGCCACAGACAATTACATTTTTACAGTACATCAGCATCACGCCCTGGGCCACGGCTTCTGCTTGCACCATCAGCATCACTCCCACTTCCCCCTCCCTTTGTGCTCGTCTTCTTCGTATTAATGGTTTTGTCTTTAGATGTGGCGCAGATTGTTTTACTGTCCGCTAAAGATGCAGTTTTCTGATGCAGGACAGTACTGGATACAGAAAAATACAGATTTTCGGCACTTTATTAGCCCACAGATAATGTAATTTTTACAATACACACTGTATTGGCTTGCTATAATGTACTGGAGACAGAGAAATACAAATTTTTGGCACTACACTAGGCCACAGATAATGACATTTTTACAGTACACACTGTATTGGCTTGCTGTAATGTTCTGAATACAGAAAAATAACCATTTTCTGGAGTACACGAGCCCAGAGATAATGTAACTTTTACAATACACACTGTATTGGCTTGCTGTAATGTACAGGAGACAGAGAAATACAAATTTTCAGCACTACACTAGGCCACAGATAATGACATTTTTACAGTACACATTGTATTGGCTTGCTATAATGTACTGGATACAGAGAAATACAAATTTTCGGCACTACACTAGGCCACAAATAATGTAATTTTTACAGTACACACTGTATTGGCTTGCTGTAATGTACTGGAGACAGAGAAATACAAATTTTAGGCACTACAGTAGGCCACGGATTATGTAATTTTTACAGTGCACACTGTATTGGCTTCCAGTAATGTACTGGATACAGAAAAACACAGATTTTTGACACTACACTAGCCCAGAGACAATGTAATATTTACAATACACACTGTAATGGCTTCCAGTAAGGTACTGGATACAGAAAAATACAGATTTTCAGCACTACACTAGCCCAGAGATAATGTAATTTTGACAATACACACTGTATTCGGATGTAGTTCTATATAGGATACAAATTTGTCCCAAATAAAATGCATTCTCTGCGGGAATACTGTATATACGGTTGCGGCCTAAACGCACACACAGATGTGCCCAAAACTAGTTAACTATGGCCAAAATATAAATCACTCTCTGCTGGAGAAACTAACATAACGGTTGCGGATTGAGCGCACACACAGATGTGGCACAAGTTGGGTTAATTTCCCCAGAACAAATAATTTCTCTGATGGTGCAGTGTATATCTCGGTAGCAGGAACACTGTAGTGAATAAGCCCCTTTTTATAATATCTGCCCAACACACTGCTTTATGATGGCGTATTGTAGATGTCACTAATCGGAAATCTTTCTGTCTTTTAGAAGTTAAAAAAGCGATTTTCAAGCCCTGCACTATCTGTCCCTTCCTGGTGATGCCTGTCCCTGATAGAGCTGATGCAAACCCGTTCTTAAAAAATAAAAGGTGCTGCACTGCTGTGAAACACACACTCTAGTCCTTAAAAGGACTGTTAGATCTTTCAATAAGGGTTTGGAGTGAAATCAGTAAGTTTAGAGCAAAACACTATCTGTCCCTGCCTACTGTCTGCTCTCCCTGACGCTGCATGAACCGAGCGCCGGACCTCATCTCCTATATGAAATGGTATCACGTGTTTCGGCCAGCCAATAAGTGTAAGGCTTACAGCTAACATTGCTATGGCCTTACAATGAGGGGAATTACTTAGTTGGACCTTCATTGGCTGCTTAGAAGGCGCCAAACATGCGGGGAGGAGACTCGAGCAATGCAACAAATACACGTGGTGCTCGGCCGAGTAAAGCCGAGCGCCGAGCATAGCTATGCTCGAGCCAATCCAATACTCAGCAATATATAACTTACTTACTCTACCTTTCCAGCACTTTCCTAGGCTTTAAAATCCTATTGCTGGAGGCTGCTGCTGTATTTCTCTACTTGGGGAGGGCCTGTGTATTTGTCTGCATGTTTTAACCCTAGTAATCTCTAGAGAGAAGGGCCTACTGTAAAAAATAAACAAAACATTTTGATTTGATAGGCTTGCAACATCCCTCTTTGGATTGAACAGTTATGAAGGAAATTTCTTTATCATCTCTATCTAGCCTTGAAGTATAAACCTGCCTGTCCTGCAATGTTCAGCTGTACCCATTCCCATTACTTTGAACGTTCCCGTGATACTAGAGGTATAGTCAGGTTATGAGTGCTCATTGTCTTAGGCTGCCCAGTCAATCATCAATCATGATGCCGAGTCAAACTAAGAACTTGGCTATTTACTAGAATCTGCTCTGCTGTTCAGCCAGTGCTAGTTATTGTCTCTTCATTGTGGGGTGCTTGATTGTTGGTTTGTCTTCTGGTTCTTTCAAGTGAATTGTCTCTCTATTGCTCCTAATTAACCATTGTTTTTGTGATCTGGACTTGACCCTGGACTGTCTAATGTCTCATTTGCCTGCCATTCGGACACTTGTAGTCCCTCCAGGTTATTAGACTTGGCCCGTACCCTGACTGTTTGGATTTCCTCTGACTCTGACATTCCTATCTGATTATCCGACTTGTCTGATTCCTCTTACACCTTTATGTGCCACCAGTCTACATATATAGTGATGAGCGGGAGGTGCCATATTCGATTTCGCAATATTTTGCGAATAGTCTATCGAATATTCGTCATATATTCGTTGACATCGAATATTTGTCATTATTCTATATATTGCAAATGTTAAGCGAATTTATATTCGCATTGCAAATTAAACTTAGAGCTGAGTTCCAAATGGTTGTACCTTGTATTGCTAGAATTGACGAAGATAACGAATATCACGAATATAGCACTATATTCTCAATCTTCGTTATATTCTAGCAATACAACCATTAGGAACTCAGTTCGAAGTTCAATTCGCAATGCAAACATATACTCACATTGCGAATTCAACTTAAAGCTGGGTTCCTAATGGTTGTATTGCTAGTATATAACGAATATCATGAATATAGCACTATATTCTCAATCTTCGTTATATTCTAGCAACAACCATTAGGAACTCAGCTCTAAGTTTCATTCGCGAAGCAAACATATAATCGCATTGCGAATTGATCTTAGAGCTAAGTTCCTAATGGTTGTATTGATAGAATGTAACGAAGATGACGAATATCACAAATTCACGAATATAGCATTATATTCTCAATCTTCGTTATATTCTACCAACAACCATTAGGAACTCAGCTCTAAGTTGAATTTGCAATGCGAACATTTACTCGCATTGCGAATTCAACTTAGAGCTGGGTTTCTAATGGTTGGCTTGCTAGAATATAACGAAAATTGAGAATATAGTGCTATATTCGTGAATTCGTGATATTCATTATATTCTAGCAATACAACCATTAGGAACCCAGCTCTAAGTTGAATTCGCAATGCAAGTAATTCACGTTATATTAATCGCATTGTGATTACAACTTAGTCAAATTTGTGAGATCGTGATTCTCACATCCGACAGTACATTTTAGCATGGAGGCGTTCCCATGCACAGGGAAGTCAGCAGAAGCGGCAACGGGCATTGACTGGAGCAGGCAGGGAGCAAAGAATCCTCTGGACAGGTAAGAACAGCATTTGGGAAGTGGGAAGACAACCAGAGAGCAACAAGGTTTAACCCCTTAAGGACGCATGACATACCGCTACATCATGGTTCCCGAGTCCTTAAGGACCCATGACGTACCGGCAGTGATCGGAACAAGTTACCTGCTGAAATAATTCAGCAGGTACCTTGTAACAATGCCCAGGGGGGTCCTGTGACCCCCCCCATATCGGCGATCGCTGCAAAACACAGGTCAATTCAGACCTGCGGTTTGCAGCGCTTTTCGCGATCTCTGATCCATGCGATCCTTGACCATGGGGATCAAAGCGTTAATGCCCCCAAAGTGTTCAATTTTACCTCCTCCCCTGCAGCCCCCAATCATATTGTGGCTGTGGGGGTGCAGGGGGGGGTGGTTGCGGGCGGCGGGAGGCGGTGCGGGAGGCGGGCGGGATCGCAATTGCGATCCCCCGCCCGCCTCCTCTGTAATATTCCCTGGTGTCTAGTGGATCTATCAGAGTGTCAGCTGACACTCTGATAGAAACGGCTGGAATCTGTGCTTGTTCAGATTCCAGCCGTTTAACCCCTTCCATACCGCGGTCCGTACGGAATGCGGCATTAAAGGGGTTAACAGGGTTAGAGCTCCCTTCCTCTCCCATCGGGGGGCTGCTGTGCCTTTGCAGCCCCCCAACAGAATGGGATCGCAGAGGGAGGGGGCCCCCTTCCCTCCCTCCTCCCCATCACCCACTGCTCAGTTCTGGCAGCGGGTGATGGTTACCATGGCAGCAGGACACTTTCAGAAGCGTCCTGCTCTCCATGGTGCTGAAAGCCTAAGCAGACTTGTGCTAAAGGCAGAAGTCTGCTTAGACTATGTACAGTAAAAAAAAAATACAGTACAGTACACTGTATAGTGGGTCTGGGTCCAAAAAAAAAGTTAAAAAGTGAAAAAAAAAAAACACATATCACTGAATAAAAATTTAAAAAATAAAATACCCTACACATATTAGGTATCGTCGCGTCCGTAAAAACCTGCTCTATAGAAATATTACATGACCTAACCCCTCACGCAAATACTGTAAAAAATAAAAATGGTGTAAAATAAGCCATTTTTTGTCACCTTACATCACAAAAAGTGTAATAACAAGCGATCAAAAAGGCGTATGCCTCTCAAAATAGTAGCATTTAAACCGCCATCTCATCCCGCAAACTTAGCCCCTGCATAGGACAATCGCCCAAAAAAATAAAAAAATATGGCTCTCAGACTATAGAGACCCTAAAACATTTTTTTTTTCTAAAATGCTGTTATTGTGTTAAAGTAAAATACATTTAAAAAAAAAGTATACATATTAGGTATCGCATCCATAAAAAACTGCTCTATAATAATATTACATGATCTAACCCCTTAGGTAAATACCGTAAAAAAAATAAAAATAAAAACATTGTAAAAAAAAAAACATTTTTGTCACCTCACATCTCAAAAACTGTAATAGCAAGCAAGCAAAAAGTTGCATGCACCCAAAAATGAAGCCAATCAAACTGTCATCTCATTCCGCAAAAAATGATACCCTACATAAGACAATCGCCCCAAAAAAAAAAAATATTGCTCCCAGACTATAGAGACATTAAAACATGATTTTTTATGTTTCAAAAATAATATTATTGTGTAAAACTTACATAAATATAAAAAAGTACACATATTATGTATCGCCGCGTCTGTAACAACCTGCTCTATAGAAATAGCACACAATCTAACCTGTCAGTTCAACGATGTAAACAAAAAAAATAAAAACGTTCCCAAAACAGCTATTTTTTTTTTGCAAATTTTCCATTTTAACCCATTTTTCCAGTAACAAAGCATGGGTTAACAGCCACACAAAACTCAATATTTATTGCCCTGATTCTCTAGTTTGCAGAAACACCCCATACGTGGTCGTAAACTGCTGCATGGCCAAACGGCAGGGCGTATAAGGAAGGGAATGCCATATGGTTTTTGGAAGGCAGATTTTGCTGAACTGTTTTTTTGACACTATGTCCCATTTGAAGCCCCCCTGATGCACCCCTACTGTAGAAACTCCAAATAAATGACCCCATTTTAGAAACTACGGGATAAGGTGGCAGTTTTGTTTGAATTATTTTAGGGTAAATATGATTTTTGGTGGCTCTATATTACACTTTTTTTGAGGCAAGGTAACAAAAAATAGAAATTCTAAAATTTTATCTCCATTTGCCAATAACTCTTGTGGAACACCTAACGGGTTAACAAAGTTTGTAAAACCGGTTTTTAATAACTTGAGGGGTGAAGTTTCTTAGATGGAGTCACTTTTATGGAGTTACTACAATAGGGGTGCATTGGGGGGCTTCAAATGAGACATAGTGTCAAAAATCCAGTCCAGCAAAATCCGCCTTCCAAAAACAATATGGAATGCCATACGGCTTCATTCGGCCCCCTGCCGTTTGGCCATACAGCATTTTACGGCCACATATGGGGTATTTCTGCAAACTACAGAATCAGGGCAATAAATCTTAAGTTTTGTTTGGCTGTTAACCCTTGCTTTGTTACTGGAAAAAATGGATTAAAATGTAACATTTTCCAAAAAATCTAAATTCTGAAATTTTTCTCCATTTCCCATTAACTCTTGTGGAAAACTTAAAGAGTTAACAACGTTTCTAAAATCAGTTTTGAATACCTTGAGGGGTGTATTTTCTAGAATGGGGTTATTTTTGGGTGGTTTCTTTTATGTAAGCCTCCTAAAGTGACTTCAGACCTGAACGGGTCCCTAAAAATTGGGTTTTTGAAAATTTCTGAAAAATGTGCTTTTAAACTTCTAAGCCTTGTAATATCCCCAAAAAATGAAATGGCATTCCCAAAATGATCAATATATGAAGTAGATATATGGGGAATGTAAATCAATAACTTTTTTTGGTGGTATTAATATGTATCATAGAAGTAGAGAAATTGAAACTTGCAAAATTGCAAATTTTTCAAATTTTTTTGGTAAATTTGGCATTTTCTTATAAATAAAAATGAAATTTTTCAACTCAATTTTACCACTGTCATGAAGTACAATATGTGACAAAAAAACGAACTCAGAATGGCCTGGATAAGTAAAAGCGTTTAAAAGTTATCACCACATAAAGTGACACTGGTCATATTTGCAAAAAACGTCCGGGTCCTTAGGGTGAAATAAGGCTGAGTCCTTAACCACTTCAGCCCCCCTAGCTTAAACACCCTTAATGACCAGGCCTCTTTTTACAATTCTGCACTACGCTACTTTCACCGTTTTTTGCCTCGTCATACAACTTACCACCCAAATGAATTTTACCTAATTTTCTTCTCACTAATAGAACTTTCATTTGGTGGTATTTCATTGCTGCTGACATATTTACTTTTTTTGCTATTAATCAAAAATGACCAAAATTTTTGCAAAAAATGTACATTTTTTAGTTTCCGTTGTAATTTTTTTTTTTTAAACTACATTTCTATATAGATTTTTCTCTAAATTTATTGTTTTACATGTCTTTGATAAAAAAAATTCAATAAGTGTATATTTATTAGTTTGGGTAAAAGTTATAGCGTTTACAAACTATGGTGCAAAAAAGTGAATTTCCGCATTTTGAAGCAGCTCTGACTTTCTGAGCATCTGTCATGTTTCTTCAGGTGCTAGAGTGCCAGGATAGTATAAATACCCCCCAAATGACACCATTTTAGAAAGAAGACACCCCTAAGTATTCGCCGAGGAGCATGGTGAGTTCATGTATCATTTCATTTTTTTTCACAAGTTAGCAGAAAATGACACTTTCTGAGGAAAAAATAATAATAATAAAGTTTCCATTTCTGCTAACTTCTGGCAAAAAAAATAAAAAATCTCCCACGGACTCACTATGCCCATCAGTGAATACCTTGGGGAGTCTACTTTCCGAAATGGGGTCATTTGTGGGGTGTGTTTACTGTTCTGGCATTTTGGGCAGGGCTAAATTGTGAGCATCCCTGTAAAACCTAAAGGTACTCATTGGAATTTGGGCCCCTTTGCGCACCCAGGCTGCAAAAAAGTGTCACTCATGTTGTATTGCCGTACTCAGGAGAAGTAGGGCAATTTTTTTTGGGGTGTATTTTTACATATACCCATGTTGGGTGAGAGAAATATCTCTGTAAATTGACAACTTTGTATAAAAAAATTAAAAAAGTTGTTGTTTACAGCGATATGTCTCACACAAAGTATGGGTATATATAAAAATACACCCCAAAACTCATTGCCCTACTTCTCCTGAGTACGGCGATACCACATGTGTGCCACTTTTTTGCAGCCAAGATGCGCAAAGGGGCCCAAATTCCCATGAGTACCTTTAGGATTTCACAGGGCATTTTTACGCATGGGGTCACTTGTGCGGTGTTTGTACTGCCATGGCATTTGAGGGTCTCTGCAATCACTACATGTATGGCCAGCATTAGGAGTTTCTGCTATTCTCCCTATATTGAGCATACTGCTAATGAGATTTTTTTTTCCATTCAGCCTCTGGGCTGAAAAAAATAAATATCAGTGACTGCGGTGCGGTGGGCTGGGAGCTAATTACCTAACAAGTAGCTAACTAACTGGCGGTGATAAGTGACCCTTATGCCCCATTCACACATCCGCAATTCTGTTTGCGAAACGGAATTGCGGACCCATTCATTTCTATGGGGACAGACTTTGTCCTGCTCGGATCTGGAATTGCGGATCCGCACTTCCGGGTCTGCACTTCCGTTCCGCAAAAATATAGAACATGTCCTATTCTTGTCCGCAATTGCGGACAAGAAAAGGCATTTTCTTTATAGTTCTGGCAATGTGCGGATCTGAAAAATGCAGAAAGCACATTGCCGGTGTCCGTATTTTGCGGATCCGCGGATCCGTGGATCCGCAAAACACATATAGACATGTGAATGGAGCCTTACAGGGGGGTGATTAGTGACAGGGGGCTGATCAGGGAGTCTATATGTGGTGATTAGGGGTCAACAACGCGCCGATGCGTCAAGGAGGAACAAACCTGCCGCCTGGACGCATCCCTGCGTTAGGCGGTCGGCAGGCGGTTAAGGGGTTAACAACTTAAAAAAAAAGAAAACCGAATATTTGAAATGGCGAATATATAGTGCTATATTCGCAATATTCGCTAAAAAAATTCGCTATTCAAATATTCGCACTTAACACTATTCATATATGCCTGGTCCTTGTAATGTAATATGCGCATTATGCGCATTAATTGAGTAAGGGCGGGTTATAGTCAACTTTCCTATTGGTTTGGCTTGCTAGAAATCGCAAATATGTAGAATATAGTCATATATGTACTCGTAAAAACGAATATTCTTTTATTTATTTTTTTCATCTGAACCCATTACATTTACTAACTGTTTTTAAGAATATATATCACACTATATTCTTCATTTTCACAAATTCTAGAAAGCCAACCCAATAGGAAAGTTGCTTATAACCCGCCCTTACTCGATTAACGCGCAGATTACATTGCCGATTTTTCACAAAGGATGAAATTAATTAAATAATGAAGAATATTCTAATTCACTACAGACTACGATATTGCAGCCTTCTCACTTTGGCCCACATTGCTGATTTTTTGCAATCAAGAGAATAATCGCTAATACCAATATTCGCAAATATATGATGAATATTCTACCACATATTCGCGAAATATCGCAAATTCGAATATTGCCCCTGCTGCTCATCACTAATTGTGATTGACAAATGGCAATTAAGTTACAAAAGCTATAAGAAAGAAGGGAGGATTAAATACAATAACATTATGACCAGGAGATTGGTTCTAGTATGATCAAGTATGACCGGACAATAGTCTTTATAAATGTTTTGTTATGTGTTTCGGATGAAACCCCTCCTTAATCATAACCAGCTATTGCTATGATTAAAGATGGTTTCCATCTGAAATGGCAGGTTCTAAATTTCTGTATTTCATGCTACAACTACAAAAGCATATGCTATCCTGTTCTTTAAAATTAATCTCTTAGCTCCAAAACACCCCCCCCCCCCAAACTAGAGTTAGCGGCTTTAGTGTAAGTCACGCCAAATCTAGTTATGCAATCTTTATCTTTATTTTCACTTGCATTCAGATGCTGTGATCCAACAAACCAGCAGAAAAATGCATTGAGAGGATGCTTCTTCGAGTTCTCCCCATTACGTGCGTGAGCACCAGAGTCCTCTGAATACATTTTACTGCTGATTTGTCAGAGTACAGCATCGGAATGCAAGTGAGTATGAAGATAAAAATTACATAATCAGACTCAGCGTCACTTACATTATACACCCCTTACTCTAGTTTGGATGGTGTTTCAGTGCTGACAGATTCCCTTTAAAGTTTTTGTAAATATATTCAGTAATTTATGAATTCTACCTACCTCTGGGACATCTGGTTAACAGTCAACATAGTTATCATTTGGACTCCTTTGGGTACAGCCACACGGTGAGGTTTCTGCATGCATTTTTGGAAGCTAAAATTAGAAGTGGAACATAAAAAGAGAGAAAGTATAAAAGAACAGATAAGACATTTTCTTCTTTTTAAGTTCACTCCCAGTTTGGGCTTTTAAAACTGCATGCAAAAACCTGACCCTATGCATTGCACAGGGTTAAATCTGTGATGCATACCGGTAGCATAAAATTACATGCTGTATATTTTTTTCCTAAAATATCATCCACTTTGCTTTTACTATAAAATGCTAAGGATTTGCTCCATGGACAACTGTGGCAGCAAATCCACAGTGTATACATTCCATGTGGACATACCCTAAGGCCTCTTTCACATGTGACACCCGGTGCGTTGCTGGAAAATGCTCAATTTTTGCACTAGAGTGCAAACTGTTTTAATGCGTTTTGCACGTGATTAAGAAAAATCGGCATGTTTGGTACCCAGACCTGAACCCGAACTTCATCACTGAAGTTCGGGTTAGGTGTTATGTTGATTTTATTATTTTCCCTTATAACATGGTAATAAGGGAAAATATTAGCATTCTTTAATACAGAATGCTCAGTAAAAGGACAATTGAGGGTTAAAATTAAAAAAAAAATTAACTTACCTCCTCCCATTGATCGCGTAGGTGCCGGTCTCCTGTTCTCTCTTCAGCTGTGGGTAAAGGACCTAAGGTGATGTCACTAAGCTCATCACATGGTCCATCACATAATCCATCACCATGGTGATGGACCATGTGATGAGCTCAGTGACATCACCACAGGTCCTTTACCCACAGCTGAAGAGAGAACAGGAGACTGGCACCTACGCGATCAGTTGGAGGAGGTGAGTTCATTATTTTTTTTTAAACCTAAATTGTCCTTCTGTATTAAAGAATGCTATTATTTTCCCTTACAACCATGTTATAAGGGAAATTAATAAAGATTGAGTCCCCATCCCGATCATCTCCTAGCAACCATGTGGGAAAATTGCACCACACCCGCACTTGCTTGCTGATGCTTGTGATTTTTTCAGTGAGTGGATGAGATTTCTTAAAATCTCATCTACTTTGATGGTACTGTAAAAGCTGTGTATTTGCAATGCACTAATTCACAGCAGCAAGAATTTTGAAAGCTACACTGAACATGGTGTTGGTCATTTAAAAAAAAAAAAAAGAAGAAGAGCCGAGGAGAATTAGTGACAACCGACCAGGAAAGAATAGGTAAAAGATGTACACATACGTACAATACTTTTTATATTCATGTAAATGTTCTTACAATCAGCAGCAGATGTGATATTGGATTAAAAGTATGTGAAAACAGTTTGGACATATCTTTCAGGGGCTGAAAGAATCACTGTCTGCAGAATCTAATTTTCAGCTGATGGACGTCTGGTTAGTAAACATGTTCATTGGTTTGAAATGGCAAAACCGATTCACCAGATTTAAAAGTTTCTGTTAATAAGATGAGTTAGATTCTGAAGTATTAACTGCTAATACAATTTGCAACTTAGTTTCCATGTTCAGGTTTTCTGATGCAGTTTTTGAAGCCAAAATAAGTAGTGGATTAAAAAGGGATGACATAGTGTCTGTCCTCTAAGTTTGCTCTCCCTCTATGAACCACACCCAGTTTTGGTTTCAATAACTGTATCAAAAAGCCTAAATGTGAAAACCTAGTCTTTAGGCTAGGTCAGTGGTCAGCAAACTGCGGCTCTAGAGCCATATGTGGCTCTTTAGCCCCTTGATATTTGCTATTCCAGGTGCGGGCTCACATGTACAGTGCGATCGCATTTTCGTTGCCCGTGGCAAAAATCAGCAGGAGGGGGAGGGCCAGGAAGCGATGAAGGCTCTGTACTCACCGCTTCCTGCTCCTCGGCTGTAGGCTTTGCAGTGCTGCGCACAGTGTAAGGCGCTCTGTGATGTCACGCTGTGCATGCCAGTTCACAGCACAGCCGACAGAAGGAGGAACACAGAGCGAGGGTGGTGAGGAGCAGCAGCATCCAAGAGCAGGAGAGGTAAGTGCTTTTTTATTTTATGAAACTTGGGGCTGATCTGAGGCAATGGGGTGATAATAATCATAATGGGGAATATGAGAGGCATCATGGATAATAAAGGGGATTATGAGAATTATAATGGGGGATATGAGAGGCATTATGGATGATGAGAGGCATCATTGATAATAATGAGGATGATGGTCTGATTGGGGGTCATTTACTTTGGGGTCTGAGCTGACGTCTGATCTGAGGGAGGTCTTATTAACATTGGTGGTCTAATTAGTGTTTGACCTGAGGTGTAATGAAAATAATATATATTTTTTTCATATTGTCCTCCTCTAAAACCTACGTGCGTCTTATAGGGTGAAACGTTGTGGAGTGAAAGATGTAGTGTCAAAGATTGAGACTGAGATTGAGAGAGGTATGTTCCGATGGTTAGGAATACCCTATTAAGTTAATAACGATGTACTTTCCTATATAGTTTACGTTTAAAAAATTTGGCTCTCAGAAAAATTTAAATCGCTGTTTTGTTGATATTCGGCTCAGTTGACTAATAAGTTTGCCCACCACTGGGCTAGATCATCAATATCAGATTGGCGTAGCCCAATGCCTGGCACCCTGGCTGATCAGCTGTTTGAAGAGATCATGGTGCCACTGCTGCATCTCTTTCAGTGTTTACCTGCACGCTGTCTAGATTGTAGCAATGGTGCAGTGTACATACACCTTCCTCTCCTAGTCAAGTGAATAGGAGAGGAAGGTCTAATTACACTGCATTGCTGCTACGATGTACACAGTGTGCAGGTAAACATTAAAAAGAGTGTAGTTCTCACACGAGTTCTGCTGTCTCTTTAACCAGCTACAGTAAATCGTGGGAGTGTAGGATCCCCACCGATCTGATATTGAAGACCTATCCTGAGGCTACAAAAAACACAGCGGACCCTCACTTATGAGTCTCAACACAGCAATCCAAATTGCAAAGCTCCCTGGGAAACAGGAATATGCAAAATAAATGTGGAGCCCCAGTTATGGGTCTACAACACAATGAAAGCCAGATATCCCTCAAAGGAAGGAAAACCGAGCAAAGGGGTGTCTCCATTACAGAGATCACCAAATCCACCATATTAAGTGGCCCCTATGTCAAGATCCCGCTTTTTTACAAGCTTTAAGAATGTGACGGGGAAAACCTAAGCCAGGTATCCATCCACAGACAGCTGTTTCGGGGTGTTGCCCCTCATCAGTGTGGAGTACGATATCCTGAGGATAGGTCTTCAATATCATGACACTGCAAAACTATTCAAAATCTTATTGCAGCATTTAGGTACAAGACAACGTCTTCAGAGTCATGTTGTAGATGGAATTTTCTCAGAAAATTGAGCTAGCAGAAATTTGTGATTTTTCAGTGACTCTTTGCCAATTTCAAATGTGTTTTGAATGTCACAGTTCTGTATAAAACTCCTCCTCATATGCCATAGGCTTAGCACTAGGTGCGTTCTGAGTCGAGTGACCTTCAAGAGCTCATGTGTATCTTATATGCTGCTGCAGTAGCTTGGCAGCGGTAGTGAGTATAAGACATTGACCGCAGAGAGAATATTGTTGGGAAGCAAAGAATGGACTTAAAAGTACTGATTATCATATAATATACAGTAAATTGTGACAACAGTAATTTGAATAATATAGACTCAAAGTTATGCATCCAACTTATTGAATTTTGATATGGTTTTGCCTTAATAATTCTCTGCAGATTTTTGTAAATCAATATATTAAAGGACAGCAGTTCTGTTCTACACTTGAAGTCAGCAAGGATAATTGCCGATGTCTAGAAATAACAGCATAACAGCAGTGAGAAGATCAAGCAGTTCTCCAAAATTGTAACTAAAAGCTTTTTACGAGGCTGTGATTATATCAAAGTCTCTGTCAAAGATTATTTGATGAGGAAGCTGCTTAGATCAATGTCAGGACAATGAACCATAGTTCAGAGTGAGCTAAGAATGATGATGAGGATGATCTGTCTATTGAATATATTTCCCGAGAAACATATTCCCATGGCTTTCAGATTTTGACAGGACTGCCCTGATTTCAATTGTTAAACATGGGCACAAACTTACTAGAAATGAACAAGATCTTGTGAAAGTGATGTGTTTAGGAATATTATCTCTTTTTACTGGAAATATATCTGATAATATATGATGCCAAGGGCATGATTTACTTACTTAAGACATGTTACTCGGCTATATTACCAAGCATTTCCAAGGCATAAATAGCATAGAAAATAATAACCAATACAAAATTACCTCTTTTTATTCTGATCAACACTTGTTTCAAGACTGCAGAATCCATCAGCAAGTAGGTTAACAGGTTTGTTTACTGTTTTTACCCTAGTTGCAGTTTTTGCATGACTTGCATACATTTTTTTCTCCTATATATCCATATGTTTTTTTTTTTTTTAACGTGCAAATGGCCCTTCATTGACCCAACTGTGATCCGTGTGTATAAATAGTCTGTGTGTAGTTGTATTCTTACATTTGCACACAAATTCTGCCTATTCCTCAAAGCACTAGATATAGAAATAGCTCATTAAGCACATTAATCAAAAATAAAATGTATAATGGTATATCACCTATGAGCATTATTTAAGAATTAATATGCAAATGTGTAAAGATAAACACCAACCAAATAGTGACCAACTGGTTACCCACTGTGTGATAGGCATAAAACTCCTACAAACACATACTACACAGTCAAGTAATCAATCAAATGTTACTTTATTAAACAACAATTTATAAAAATCATGACCCACAAACATATGCAGCAGGATTGGCAGACATAACCTCTTTTATGTCTGCCAAACCTGCTGTATATGTTTGTGGGTCATGTTTTTTTATAAATTGTTGTTTAATAAAGTAACATTTGATTGATTACTTGACTGTGTAGTATGTGTTTGTAGGTGTTAAATGTGTAAAGATCTAGCATGAAAGGAAGCAACCAAATTCAACAGCAGCAATAACTCAAATCATCAGCAGGTTTACATATATTTAAGGTTTATTGCTCTTTTATTGTGTCACTATGTAATTATCAGCGTTGTATTAACTATGTATAACCCATAAGTACATACCAGCTATATGCAATCTCTTTCTTCTGTGAAGGTTAGTCATGTTCGGATAATTTTCTCTTCAAATACATAAAAGTAAATTTTCCAATTACAGCCATTTTGTTTTCTTTTCTGGAAATTTTCATATATTTTTCTTCACTGGCCAATTTGCCAGTTGTATCTGCTACTTTACAGATAAAAATATGTAAGCATAAGCACACCTATATGACTGGGCAGTAAATTCTACCAGAACTGCTACACCACTACTAAATCAACCAAATAAGATTACCCAGTGCTCAGTACTCAGTATTTCATTTTTCTCAGCTTTTGCAAGCAGAATGGATTGCGCTGTAAGTCATGCCTCTATCACAAATACCAGACACTTTGTAATACAGAATGTTGCATTGTCAATGTACTTTGCACATGATAAATAGTCTATAAAACTATGTGACTGATTCTGTCTAATTTTATTCTACCAAGCACATAGATGATAATTTCACAGCCAGACACTGATGTACATCACATGTGTAGTGAAGCAGGCTATAATAACATACCCTTATGTGTAAATGTAAAGACGCCCCATTCAGAGTGTTTCTTTTTTTATCATATGTGGATATTTAATCTTCATTCAAACAACATCTAAACCGAAAGTGATGTAACAAAAATAAAAATAAAATCAATAGCATAAGATTATACAAATAATATTAATTAAAAATTCACAGATTTAACCTCCTGCAGGTGTTTTGTTATGTACAGTGGATATGGATCCACTGTGAACTGGTTTGACTAGTCCAGAGAACATTATTTTGGCAGTCCACTGGTTTTCACCATTTAACCCCACAGTTTTTTCTTTTATACCTTTTAACCCCTATACAGGTAAATAGCCTTCACTGCAGGATATACACCAGGCTCTAACCGCTTGGAATAGTCCCGGCATGGTTGGCAGTGTGAGTCAGAGAAACTGTTGCAAAATACCAAATGGTCAGCTAATACTCGTTGTCAGGAAACAGGCTGAGGTTAGGGCAGGCAGGGTATGAGAGAATCCATGAAACTAGTTCAAGGTGAGAAAAGGAAGCAAAAGGTAAACACGGTAAACAGACAATAGTCATGTCAGTCAGCGAAGGGTCAGAGTTGGTAAACAGACAGAGGTCTGTACAAGGACAATCAGAACAGCACACCTTATGCAGGCACTAGGAAACTAGATAAATTTGTTGTTTAGGCATACTCCAATTAGGAAAGGTACCTTAAATAACCTTAGGGTGGGGAAGATTAGGGATTACATGCACTGGGCCTTTAAGAGTCAGCAAACTGCTGGCATGCCTTAAAATCAAAGCGAGGAGAGGACTCTACAGCAGAAGCAGGCTGCAGTCGCAGGAAGCCAGGGAGTATCAAAGCCTTGGGACCCAAACAGCAGTGACAGGAGGGTGACAGATGCAATGCCTTTGCCCGTCCTGGATAGTGGAATTGCAGGGGGCACCGAGCACCGCCATAAAGAGTTTATTTTGCAATAACTGTCTATTAGTCTCAGTTATCTGTTTAGGGTACATTAACCAGACCTCAGATCAGACCAGCAATCTTCATCAGACCTCAGATTAAAACCCCATCCTTCATCAGACCCTCAAATCAGACACCCAATCTTCATAAGACCTCAAATCAGACTCCAAATCAGAACTCCAGTCTTCATCAGACCTCAAACCAGACCCCCAATCTTAATCAGATCCTTAAAGCAGACCCCAAATCAGACCCCCAATCTTCATCAGACCTCAAATCAGACCCTTAAAGCAGACTCCAAATCAGACCTCCAACCTTCATCAGCCCTCAATTCAGAACCCCAATCTTCATCAGACCCCCTAATTGATACCCAATCTTTATCAGACCTCAGATCAGACCCAGAATCAGACCTTAAAATCTTCATTAGACCTCAGATAAAAGAGTAAAATAAATAAAAGAACTCACCTCTCCTGCTCCAGCTGGTGCACTCTTCCTACACTCACTGCTCCTTGGTTTTCTGCGTTGTGCTGCACTGTGACCTAATGTCACACATAGTGTTGAGCGAACCCGAACTGTAATGTTCAGATCCGTACCGAACTTTGCGAGTTCGGGTACCCAGACCCGAACCCAAACTTTTCCAGAAAAAGTTCAAGTTCGGTGTTTGGGCATTTAATAAAGCTTGTTGAAAGGCTGTAAGGCAGCCAATCAATAAGCTTTTAAGCTGTGGGCACTTAGAAGCCATTACAGCCATGCCTACTAATGGCATGGCTGTGATTGGCCCATGCATCATGTGACCCAGCCCCTTTAAAACTGGATAACATGTAGCACCGCCCATCAGCTCTGAGTATTGCAGGGGCAGAAAGCAGGCAGCTGAAGTGAGGGAAAGTGTTAGGAATCTCATCTGACTATTTATACTGGTGTGACCTATAGTGATTTTTTTTGTGGGTGCAATACACCAGCTTTGCACCCCTGACACAGAAATATATTAAATAATCTGGCTGTTAATTCTATGGGTGACCTATTGCAATCTTTTGTGGGTACAATGCACCATCTAGGCACCCCTGACACAGAAATGTAATAGTTACTCTGGCTTTTAATTCTGTGGGTGACCTATAGCGATTCTTTTGTAGGTGCAATGCACCATCTTTTTACCCATGACACAAAAATATAATAGTTAATCTGTCTGTCAGTTCCTTGGGTGACATATACTCATTGTTTGTTTGAGGAATACCTGCACTGCATACATGACAGGGAAATAAATCTAATTAATCCATCTGTTTGTTCGGTGGGTGACATATACAAATTGTATGTGTGGGGTACACCTCCACTGCATACATGACAGGGAAATAAATCTAGTTAATCCATCTGTTACATCGGTGGGTGACATATACCAATTGCTTGTGTGGGGTACACCTGCACTGGATACGTGACAGAGAAATAAATCTAGTTAATCCATCTGTTAGTTTGGTGGGTGACATATAGCAATTGTTTGTGTGGGGTACACCTGCACTGCATACCTGACAGGAAAATAAGTGTAAAGGCCGATTTATTGGCATATGTTTGTTGGAGGGGTGCCTGAAGCCTTTATTAACAGACCAGGCATCTTCCCCCACGTTCAGCATCAGAACAGCGTTGATGTGCAACAGCTGAACTCAGGAACTTAGCGAGTCATCAGTGGCTCTGACCTTAGGAGTCGTCCTCTACTACGGTCACTTGGTTTAGGTAACTTGCTGCATTCTTCGGCAGCTCCAGTACTGTCCAGTCTGGTCTGCGATGCCCAGCTCCTTAGGTGAGGAGGAGCAGCACCGCACCGGAATCTTCCTGCCTGGCAGCCCGCCGGCTCCCCACGTGGCAGTGTCGTCAGGGTGCAGGAGTCAGCGGGACTCCGTCTCGGTTTTCTTTACAAAGTATTGCACGGGCCGCCATGCTCCTAGAGAGGTAGGGGGTGGGGGAAGGGGAGCTTGTTAGATTAATGCTGGTTTTCACAGGTTTTCTGTGTTGTTCTGGTGGGCACGCTCCTGGCATAGGTCTGCGTCCTTGTGCGGCAACTGCTCCCAGGGGGTCCTCACTACCTCCAGTTCAATTTATTAGAGACACTTAGGTTTTGCTTGGTTTTTGTAGTGGTTCTGTTACATGGTCATGCTGCAATAGGGATATAATAGCATTTTTCTTGTTGTAGGTCAGCTTTCCCTCCCTTTGTCCGCTATTTTCGTGGGACCAGGTAGTAAATACAGGAGGAGATTTATATATCTATGTATTAGCTTGGTGGACGTTAAGCTAAGGTTTTGTGTTATTATTACTTACACATATTACTTACTTATCTTGTATGAATAATCACCAGGTTCGGACCCTCTTTCTCCATCGCATTTAGCTTGTTTTCCACCAGGGTTCTGGTAAGTTTTTTCGCCAGCTGGCGGCTGCCATGCTTGGCACTTCTCTTTCATTGTGTGCACACAAAAAAAAAATTTATATATTTTTTTTGGCATATTATTCGCATGAGCTAAATGTCACGCTCAGGGGTGGGTCATGGTTTAGCTGCATGGTTACAGGA
Source organism: Bufotes viridis (assembly GCA_033119425.1). Classification (NCBI taxonomy): domain Eukaryota; kingdom Metazoa; phylum Chordata; class Amphibia; order Anura; family Bufonidae; genus Bufotes; species Bufotes viridis. Next base: position 347,268,823 of record CM065591.1, read on the forward strand.
CTGGCCAGGTTTTGCATGTTCCCACCTCCTCAAGGCCTTTTGTTGAGGTTTTGGTTTCCACAGTCGGCTTCGGGGCGCATGCATGCCTACCAGGTTTCCCCAGCCACTTTGGTGATCGTTCTATCGGTGGTGGTGGTTCACGATCCTGCAGTTGTTCTGATTTCTGTTGTTGTCCCTATTTAGACATATCACACGTGTCCGATATTGTGAAAGCCTCTGTGGACAAGAACGCCACCAGGATGTCGGAGGGGGGCAGTGTTCCATCAGTCCAGAGTTTGACCATTCCTAGGCTCACATCGGAGCTGTCGAAAGGGGCATACCTTTCTCAGCCTTGGCGAGAAAGGTAGAGCTGTACCGCTTACTGGTGGTGGATACAGCGGGTCCTCGTCAGGACAAGGTGTAGATGGCTACGTTGCAAACTTCTCTTACCCAACTGCAGCATTTCAGCAACATGGTGGAACAGTACATGTGCACACTCCTACACTGATGGGTCTGCCCCATTCAACTTCTGAGTCTCCAAATTAGGCACATGGCCTGAGCTTGCCCATTATGCCTTGGAGGTGCTGTGGTGTTTTACCCTCTTGAAGGTGTCCCTCCTACGCAGCGGTTATGGCACAAATCAAGCCACTTAGTCCAGTAGTTGGGTAGGTGTGTGTTTGTGTGTGTGTGTTTTGGGGGGGGGGGGGGTTTGTCCAGAGGCTCATCTTTCTTAGATAGCCCCGACCCCAAGTATTAAGGCCGATTTATTGGCCTACGTTTGTGGGGGGGGGGGAGGGGCGCCTGGAGCATTCATTAACAGACCAGGCGTCCTCCCCCATGTTCAACATCAGAACGGCGTTCCCTCCCAACCCGCCCTCATAGTGGTTGCATTCTCCAGGGTATGCCCTCTTTCAGGTGTCCCTCCTACACAGCGGTTATGGCACAAATCAAGTCGCTTAGTCCAGTAGTTAGGTAGGTGGGGGGGGGGTTTGTCCTGGGGCTCATCTTTCTTAGATAGCCCCCCGACCACAAATCTAGTAATCTCATCTGTTACATCGGTGAGTGACATATACCAAATGTTTGTGTGGGGTACACCTGCACTGCATACGTGACAGGGAAATAAATCTAGTTAATCCATCTGTTTCATCGGTTGGTGACATATACCAATTTTTTGTGTGGGGTACACCTGCACTGCATACATGACAGGGAAATAAATCTATATAGGTTGGGTGGTGCTCTCCTTGCGAGGTGTGGGTCACAGGAAAAGGTTCCCAGGCCAGGTATATAAGCAAAAGAAGAAAGTTCCTGGACACCACTGCTGTTGTTTTCTTGTGTCTTTATTGTATAGCTTAGATTACAGTATGCGGTATGCCAGTTGTAGGTAAATATTGTAACAACGTTTCGGCGGTAGGAGACTTCAAATATTGATTCCACATAGCCTTGCCACCAGAGCCATAGAGCTCCACACAACAGCTATTCACACGGATTTCCACATAGTGCGGCACGACCAGTGTCCTGATGAAGGCGTTTACCACCGAAACGTTGTTACAATATTTACCTACAACTGGCATACCGCATACTGTAATCTAAGCTATACAATAAAGACACAAGAAAACAACAGCAGTGGTGTCCAGGAACTTTCTTCTTTTTCTTTTAGGGAAATAAATCTAGTTATTCAATCTGTTACATTGGTGGGTGACATATACTAATTTTTTGTGTGGGGTACACCTGCACTGCATACGTGACGGGTAAATAAATCTAATCAATCCATCTGTTAGTTCGGTGGGTGACCTCAAAGAATGAGGAGAGCATCAAATAAGGAACGTGGCCGTGGTCGTAATGCTGCTGGTGCAGAAGGAAGGGTTAGCATGGCCGAAATGTGGAAAAGCTTTGTCAGCATGCCTCAACAACGAGCAGCACCAGCTGATACGGAACGTCTTAGCAGGAGGCAGCATTTCAGCAACATGGTGGAACAGTGTATGTGCACACGCCTACATGTACTGACTGATGGGTCTGCCCAATTCAACTTCTGGGTCTCCAAATTAGGCACATGGCCTGAGCTTGCCCTTTACGCCTTGGAGGTGCTGGCCTGCCCTGCGGCCAGTGTATTGTCCTAACGTGTGTTTAGCACAGCAGGGGCAGGCGGGCAGGGGTGATCACAGACAAGCGCAGCTGCCTGTCCACAGCCAACGTGGACAAGCTCACATTTATTAAAATGAACGAGGCATGGATCCCACAGGACTTGTCCGTACCTTGTGCTGAATAGACATTATATAGGCCACACCCAGCCATTGTAAGACTCCAGCACAATTTCTCTTTGCATTCTCTTTTCTAGTTCCCAATGTTTTGAGGTCTTTCACCTACACAACCACTTCCACCACCTCCTCAACCTCCTACTCTACTTTGACCTCCACCTCCTAGTTCAAGATTATAATTTTTTATATTTTTTTACATTCTATGTTATTTTAAGTCATTTCCCTATCCACTTTGACTATTTTATAGCCATGTTAGTGCACCAAAGTTTAGGTCCCCATTGACTCCAATGGGGTCCGGGTTCGAGTTCGGGTCAAGTTCGCATTCCGAACCCAAAATTTGACCCGAAGTTCGGCCAAACCCAGCGAACCCGAACAACCCTAGTCACACAGCATCAGATCATAGTGCATGCCTTCATGCACTAAGTCCTGATGATATATGCAGTCAGAACTCAGCACAGAGGGTGCCTGGAAGAAGATCAGTGAGCGGTGAGTACAGCCAGCTCTAGGATTGCTACATTCATCGCTCCCTGAACTTCTTACATACTAATGAGCACTACCATAATGAAAGTGTTCATTAGTATTCACTTTATAAGATCCACTTTTATTTTGGGGGGAAAAGTGTGTCTTATAAAGCAAAAAATGCAATATAATGCTTTATATCTCGTTTTCCATTAATTTCGGTTTATGGAAAATTTAAAAAGTTCACGCTACAGTGATATTATATCATAAAAGTAGGGCATTTAAATAGAAGCATGCAATGCTGATTTTCTCATCTCAAACAATTTATGAAAACAAAAACCAACAACAGTGGTGGATATACCCCTGCAAAAAATGGGATATTCAATGCCCCAAAAACTTTTCACTTGGCCTTCAGCATCAATTACAGCTTGACAACGATGTATCATGCTGTTCAAAAATCAACTTATTGTCTACTGAGGCATGGCTTTCTACTCTTCTTGAAGGGCGGCCCTCGGGTCATTGAAGTTCTAGGGTAGATAGTTACGAACCTCTACATAATGACTCACCCTATACGTTTTCAATGGGGTTCAGGTCTAGAGAAAGTGTAGGCCACTCCACTTAAGGTACTCCTGTCTCCAGCAGACGTTCCATAATGTTGCAACCTTGATAAGCTGGTCCATTGTCGTCCATGAAGATGAAATTATGCCTGTGTTGTTCATGCAGAGGCACAATGACTGGATTAATGATGGTATTCAAGTAGTATTGGCTTGTCACTGTGCCATTCAAAAAGTGTAGGGCAGTTCTGTATTGATTAGACAAACCTGCCCACACTGTAACGCCACCACCACCAAGAGCACGTCTGGTGACAACAGTGACTGATGCATAGCACTCTCATTGATGTCTCCAACATCGTTGGTGGCCATCATTTATGCTCACTGTGAATCGACTTTCATCAGTGAACAGCACTGAGGACACTGGTCCATTTTCAGCATAAATTCTCCCTGGCTCATGCAAGACGATGATGCCCGTGGCCAGGTACCCCAGCAGGTCAAATAGCATGCAGACCTTGCTGATGTAAACGGTTTTGTATGGTATGACGTGACACTTGGGTGCCTCTAAAGGGGTTGTCCGGGTTCAGAGCTGGATCCGGACATATCCCCATTTTCACCCAGGCATCCCCCCTGACTTGAGCATCGGAGCTGTTCATGCTACGATGCTCTCCTTTGCCCTGTGCTGAATCGTGCAGGGCACAGGCATTTTCTGGAGTTCCGGTGACGAACCCTGCTCTCCATAGGGCTGCCAGGAAGCATTGATGTGCGGGCTTTAGTGCTACCCTAGCCTGTAAAATGGCTAGGGCAGCACTAAAGCCCGTCCATCAGAGCCGGTGATGTCACCGAACACACTGCTGCGCGGAAGCCTCCGCACGGCAGTGTGTTACTGTAAATAAAAGAGCCCGTGCCCTACGCTATCCAGCCCAGGGCAAGGGAGAGCCTCGGAGCATAAAATGCTCTGATGCTAACATCAGGGGGTCTGCCTTTATGAAATTATGCTCTGAACCCGGACAACCCCTTTAATGTGACTGGAGTTGTGTGACTTATATCATCCAGTTCCGAAGTGCATTGTTCACAATGAAGCGGTCATCAGTATGGGATGTGGCGAAAGGACTTTCATTTCTATGCCTTTCTTTGACTCTTCCAGTCTTTCTGTACTTCTGTTGCAACCTATTGATGACACTCTGTGATACTCTAAGCTCAGGGGCAACTTCCGTCTGAGAACATCCTGTTTGAAGCCTCGTAATGGTGAGGTACTGTCGATCAATTTTAGGTGTCGTCTTGATCTCTTGATGTCAAAATGTAAACAACATGATGAGGAGGACTATTTAAATACCAATTCTAATTAACTCAAGAAATGTATTGAGCGATTCATGGATCAAACACCTGTTGTGAATTTTGCCATTAAGCTCCTTAATGGAAAACAGCAAGTTATGCAAAAAGTACTGAAACATTGAACAGTTGGATATGTGCATTCAAAAGTTTAGAGGTCACATAAAGTTCACCTATAAACATAAATTTCACCTATAAAGGTTAGAGTGCACTTCAGGTTCATCTGGAAATTTAACTCACAAGCCAAATATCCCTAACTTTTTGTTAGCAGTGTTTATATACAGAGATGAGCGAATTTCTCAGAAATTCGATTTGCTCGGTTCGCCAAATTTTCCACAAAGATCCGATTAGATCCGAATTTATTTGAGGCAAATCGCATTAAAAAACAGCTATTTCATGGCTGCAGAGAGCCTGGTAAGTGGTGTAGAACACTGTGTCTTGCAGTAACACGCAAAGGGAGTCTGCTGTGGTAGTGAAACAAAACTGTGAGTCAGTATGACACGCAGATGACAGGTGTCACTTCAAACATCACTCATTTGTTCAATTACAGGGCCAAAACTGACCAAATAACTCAAGTGTGAACTCAGCCTTATAGATCAATGTTAGCACCAAGTGAAAAGAACCATGCAGAGGCCCAAGATCCAACTACAGCGTTAAAGAGCGCATTCCTTTTACACCATCATCAGCTGATTCCATATAGATGTCTACAGAACCAGTTCTATTAAATGCTTACACAAGTAGAGCCCCCCCTGACAGAGTGGAGAGGGTGTCAGCAGTACGTTTGTGTTGACGTCACTGATTATATTTGCCCTTCCTCTGATCTGTCAGAACAATAATCCCCCAAAAACGGATCCAGTCTGTTGAGAATCTGCCTTCAATCGGTCAGCATTTGGTCAGTAATCCATCAGTATTACTAATGCCAAAAAAAACAGGAGTGGATCCAAAACAGAGATGACACGTGAACCAAATATTTGCATGTCTTCTGTGTTTTGTACCCACGCCTGCTTTTGGCTACTAAATCACAAGCCAATTCTGATGGGACCATAAAGACCTTACAGCTGCTACACAAAGATGATCCGTTGTGTGTCTCATTTTTTCTTCCTTCTGACAGATCAGAAAAAAGGGTCAAATAAAAGATGTCAGCCAAGCAAAAAAAGGCAAAATAGTGGCCCTGTCATGAAGTAGGAAGGGTGGGAACAGTATGAGAAGTCCACAGAGTGGCCCTATGATATAGTGGTGAGGTGGAAGCAGCATGAGGAGACCACAGAGTGGCCCAATGACAGAGTCTGGAGGTGGCGGCAGTGTAAAGAGGCCACAGAGTGTCACAATGACAGATTGTGGAGGTGACAGCAGCATGAGGAGTCCACAGAATGGCACAACGATGAGAAATTGCAGAGGTGGCAGCAGCATCAGGAGGCCACAGAGTTGCACGACAAGGTGAGATTGCGGAGGTGGCAGCAGCATGAGGTGGCCACAGAGTGGCACGACGACGAGAGATTGCGGAAGTGGCAGCAGCATCAGGAGGCCTCAGAGTGGCATGACGATGGGAGGTTGTGGAGGTGGCAGCCGCATCAGGAGGTCACAAAGGGCATGAAGATGAGAGATTGTGATGGTGGCAGTAGTATGAGGAGGCCACAGAGTGGCACGAAGACTAGAGATTGTGGAGTTGGCAGCAGCATCAGGAGGCCACAGAGTGGCTGCTTTGTCTATTCATTTACAGGGAATATGGGACAGAAGAGAAGGTTAAAATTTCTCAACTGTATAGTGTTGCTTAAAACACATTTTTTTCCCCCTTCCTTTGATCCGTCAGAACAAAAACCCCCAGAAAACGAATACTGTCTGTTGAGCAAGTGCATTCACTCTGTCAGCATTTGGTCAGTAATCCATCAGTATTGCTAAAGCAAAAAAAAAAACAGGAGTGGATCCAAAACAGAGATGACACATAAATGGAATCTTTGCATGTCTTCTGTGTTTTGTACCCACTCCTGCTTTTAGCTACCAACTCATAAGCCAATTCTGATGTAAAATAGGGACCATGTAAACAGGCCTTACAGCTACTACATAGACAGTATCTGCTGTGTGTCTCGTTTTTCCTTCCTTCTGACAGATCAGAAGAAGGTTGAAATAAATGATGATGTCAACTAGGCCAAAAAGGAAAAAAAGTGGGACAGTCATGGAGTGGGGAGGGTGAAAACAACATGAGAAATCCACAGAGTGGCCCAGTTACATAGTGGTGAGGAGGCAGCAGCATGAGGAGACCACAGAGTGGTAAAGTAGTAGCAGCATGAGCATATCACAGAGTGGTGATGTGGCAGCATGAGGAGACCACAGATTGGCTCAGTGACATAGTGGTGAGGTGGCAGCAGCATAAGGAGTCCACAAAGAGGCCCAGTTACATCGTATTAAGGTGGCAGCAGCATAGGAAGACTACAAAGTGGCCCAGTGACATAGAGGTGAGGTGGCAGCAGCATGAGGAGACCACAGAGTGGGCCAGAGACCTTGTGGTGAGGTGGGAGCAGCATGTGGAGACCACAGAGTGGTGAGGTGGCAGCGGCAAGTGGAGACAACAGAGTGGTGAGGTGGCAGCAGAATGAGGAGACAAGAGAGTGGTGAGGTGGCAGCAGCATGAGGAGACCAAAGAGTGGTGAGGTGGCAGAAGCATGAGGAGACCACAGAGTGGCGATGTGGCAGCAGCATGAGGAAACCAGAGAGTGGTGATGGGGCGGCAGCATGAGGAGACCACAGAGTGGCCCAGTGACATCCTGGTGAGGTGGTGGCAGTAAGTGGAGACCACAGAGTGGTGATGTGGCAGCAGAATGAGGAGACAACAGAGTGGTGATGTGGCAGCAGCATGAGAAGACCACAGAGTGGCCTAGTGACATAGTGCTGAGGTGGCAGCAGTATGTGGAGACTACAAAGTGATGAGGTTGCAGCAGCATGAGTAGACCAGAGAGTGATGATGTGGCAGCAGCATGAGGATACCACAGAGTGGTGAGGTGGCAGAAGCATACGGAGACCACAGAGTGGCCCAGTGACATAGTGGTGAGGTGGCAGCAGCATGTGGAGACCAAAGAGTGGTGATGTGGCAGCAGCATGAGGAGACCACAGAGTGGTGATGTGGCAGCAGCATGAGGAGACCACAGAGTAGTGATGTGGCAGCAGCATGAGGAGCCCAAATAGTGGTGAGGTGGCAGCAACATGAGGAGACCACAGAGTGGCTTAGTGACATAGTGGTGAGGAGTCAACAGCATGAGGACACCACAGAGTGGCCCAGTGACATAGTGGGGAGGTGGGGGGTAACACCAGTACCAGCTTCAGTTGGTGGGTGGCAGGTGTGGCATCAGGCAGGTGGCAGCATCAGAATAGTAGCTAAAGCAGGTAGCCGAAACACGTGTCATTACAGGTAGTTAAGCGGGGAAATGACCAAACACAGGAAAACAAACAGAACAAAAGACTAGGCCCAAAAGCTAGGGAGAAAAGGGTCACCTCCTAGCGATTCCTAAAAGCTTCCCCAAACTGCTGTGCCCATATGCATATCCTAATGGTGGATATGCACATGCCCTCGTGCCTAAGACTATACACCCTGGGAAAACTTTAGCAGTAGGGAAAAGGGAAGAGGCAACCTGCTTTTTCAAACCTGACGGAAGCAAGTGTCTCCCTAGAGGCCTAGAAAAGAGACACAATAAGAAATAAGGACAAGGACTTATCTAGAGCAGAACTGGAGCAGACGATCCACAATAGATCCAGAGCTCACAGGAAAGAACTATAACCTGCACAGGCCACTGGGAGGAGGAGGGATAAATAGCCTCACTAACAATCAAACCCAATACACCTGAAGGGATCCAGCTCAAACCCAAACAAACAGAGAAGTCACACATGTGCAGCCAGTCTGACAGACCTCCGCACATTGACAGGGCAGGGCGTGACAACAGGTCTCTTTTGTCAAAGTGCAGGTGTGGAACCATGGATGATCTAGTCTGATGCATCAGTCACTGGTGTTTGAAAATTCTGGCTGATCCATGCCTGATTCATCTTCACAAAGGTCAGTTTCTCCATATTTTGGGTGGACTGGCGAGTTCTCCTTGGACTAACTATGGCCCTCTGCACTAAACACCTGCTCTGATGCCACACTGCTGGCCGGGCAGGAAAGCTTGTCAAACTGGGCCAGTTGCGGCCACAAATCAAGTTTTGCTGCCAGGGGATCTTTAATATGGGGTGGCAGGGTACACTCCAATTATTCCACAACCTGCTGGTTCCGGTTCTGCTCTATGTCTATCTGCTTCTGCTGGCGAGTAGTTTCATCAGTAGGCGGATTAAGAAAACGGCTCATTAGTGATGAGCGGCAGGGGCAATATTCGAATTTGCGATATTTCGCGAATATTTGGGCGAATATTCGCCATATATTTGAAAATTCGCAAATTCGTAATCTCCAGACATTATTTTCTGATTGTGAAAATTCGCATAAAAATTCGCATAAATTAGCATAAAATTACATCAAATTTGCATGAACATTCGCATAAACTGGCATTTCAGATACCTTTTAAATACCAGTTTATACAAATCTTTATGCAAATTTGTATGCAAATTTATACAAATTTTATGCGAATTTTCGCAATCAGAAAATAATGACATTATTTTCTTGCTTGCGAAAATTTGCATATAAAAAATTTGCATAAAAACGAATATTCTAAATATTCGCAAATTCTCGAAGTGCCGATATTCGCGATTAAAATTTGCAATTCGAAAATTCGTGATCAACACTACGGCTCATCAGCGATTTAGACTTAAGTTACTGCTGATGGAGCTGGTACTGCTCATGCCCCCCCCCCTCCAAGCACCCCCAGCATCCATGGCAGTGGACCGTGAGAGCAAAGGGCCCCCCAGTCAGACCTGCATGAGGATGAGCGGACACGGTGGTGGTAGAGGAGCCAGAGGCGGATATATGCATACGCAGTGGCCAACTGACTAAATAGGATGTTTTGATAGTAGTTCAGTTTGTCCTCCCTCTCAGAGGGTGTAAAAAAGGCCCCCATTTTGGCCCGGTAGTAAGGTAATAACATGGTGGAGAGACAGTAGTCATCTCTCTGGCAAATGGTGACAATTCGGCTGTCACTACGCAAGCAACTGACCATGTATCGGGCCATTTGCCCAAGTGACTAGGAGGGACTCCCTGCCTCCATCTCCACTGCATACTGCCACAGTGTGTCCGGGTCATCTTCCTCGTCTTCTTCATCGCCCTGTAGCTCCTCCGGCTGCTCCTGCTCCTCCTCTCCTGTCACCTGTGTAGAAAAAACAACCATTTCTCTACGCATTGCTTGTGCTCGAATGTCCTCCTCCTCCTCCTCTAGTTCAGCCCCCCATGTAGTCCCCATGTCTCCTGACCCCTGGCCAGCCAGATTTAGCAGCATCTGTTCCAGGACATGAATCAGTGGAATGACGTTGTTCATCCCGTAGTCCTGGCGACTCACAAATAAAGTGGCCTCCTCAAAGGGCCCGAGCAAACGGTGGGTGTCACGCATTAGCTGCCACTGGATAACATTGAAGTTACACAGGGGAGTACCTCAGTTTACCTGTATCATCAAGAAATCATTTATGGCCTTTCTCTGTTTATATAATCGGTCCAACATATGGAGGGTGGAATTCGAACTGGTGGAAATGTAGAGTGTGTTTTGCGGTGTATGAGTGACGGAAGTGCATTTAAAGTTTCCTGGTCATTTTCAGGATGTCTTGCAGATGAGGTGATGATGACTTGAAAAATGATGAACCGCTTTACCACCCGATTGAACACGTGCGTCATGCGGGGTGCATGGCCCAGCCCTCCTTGACGCAGTGCTGACACCATGTTCTTCCCTTTGTTGGTCACCATGGTTCTGATTTTGAGTTGTCGAGGAGAAACTAGTTGCAGAATAGCGTGACACCGTCGTGCTCTGCACATGTGGTATGCTGCAGGTGAACTGTGAATTGTCCCTGCAGTGGAAGCTGAGGACACGGTGGTGGATGAGTAGGCAGAGGCGGACATTGTCGCAGGACGGAAAGTGTGAGAATGTGGAGGTGAAAGCAATGTCACCTGGCCAAGTTGCTGGTGTGGCTGGTCAGTAACCACATTTACCCATTGGTCCCTAAAGGACATTCTACATACGTGTGCAGGGCTGGTACTGCTGTTTTGGCAAAGAAATGATGGCCTGGGACTCTCCACCTCGGCTCGGCACAAACCATCAGTTCTCTGAAAGGTGCAGAGTCCACCACTTGTAAAGGGAGGGACTGCAGCACCAGCAACTTGGCCAGGAGCATGTTCAGCTTCTGCGCCGTTAGATGAGTGCACGCATACTGTTGTCTCTTGGCAATCGCCTCGGTGATCGATTGCTGACAGAATGACTGATGAAGAGTAAGAGGACAAGTAGCAGGAGCATCAGGATCAGCAGATGATGGTAAGGACAGACAGCTCCCTTTGGCTGCATGAAATTGAGTGCGTGCTACTGGGTGATGCAGAGGTTGCTGCGGCAGGCTGGACCACCACATCGGAGCCACAGTTCCCCCAGGCCACTTTATGATGACACTGCATGTGTTGACGCAGGGCCTTGGCGCCAACATTGGCACCCTAGCCAGGTTTCACCTTCTGCCCACAAATTCTGAAAATGGCCATGGCCATTGGCACACTGCCGAGTGTGGCATTTTCCCTCCAATACTCCACGATGACTGCCTACTACTGCTGCCTCCATGAACCCCTGCACAGTTAATTTCTGTGCCGGTAGGCTCCTGCGAAGCGGGTGGTCTATCCCGGGCAAGTTTGGCTTCCTACCTCCTAGTGCTACAATCCTGCTGACTCAAAGCCATGCTACCACCATGCTGGCTCATCTGCTGCCTCACGCGCAAGCTGCCACCCTTTTCTCATTCGCCTACTGGAGGAAGCGGCAGATGTCTCCTCCAGATCTTGGCTGGGCAGTAGCTGCTAACTGTCATCTAGTAGCTCGTTCTCGCTGAAAACTAGGGAACTGAAAATGACAGAGGAAGGTTTAGGACAGGTGGGGGCACAGGGCCTGCTCCCTGGCCCTGCCAACTAAGCGTCCTGTCAGAGGAACCCACCGACTCTTGGCTGGGGGTGTCTGAAGTCACTTGCGACAAAGTTGAAGAACTAGTCTACCATTCAAGCACCGCTGGGTTGCTGGTTAGGATACGACAGCTAGATGACACCGGGAGTTCAGGCCTCTTGCTGCGACTCCTGCTGCCACCCACCCCCCTTGTTCTACTGCCTGCGACAGAAACATTTTTGGCCACTGCCCGTTCCTTTTTAAGGGCCTGTCACCTGTCTGTCTAACATACTGTATAATGAAATAATTAAATTAAAATTAAAATAATAGCCTCGTAAAAAGGCTGTAGTAAAATGTAACTTCACCGCTGAACAGCAATTAAGACATATATATTTTTTTCTGATTAATAAACTCCCCCCCCCAAAAACAAAACAAAAAAAAACACAATTTACCACAGAACTAATAATAGGAAGTAGGTTTATCTCCCTTTAATATACCTCGTAGATGGCTGTTGTACAATGTAACTTCACCGCTGAACAGAAGAAAAGACATATTCTTTTTCCTATTGTTACACCTCAAAAAAAGAACTATAACAATCACAATTCACTTGAGAACGGCTAATGGGACGTATATTTCCTTTTAATACACCACATAAATGGCTGTAGTGGAATGTACAGTAACTCCACCGCTGAATCGCAATTAAGACATATATTTTTTTTTCTGATTAATAAACTTCCCCAAAAAAATAAAAAATAACAATTACAATTCATCGCAGAATGGCAATTAAGACATTCCTATTACTACACCCCAAAAAAAGAAATATAGCAATCACAATTCTCTGCAGAATGGTTAATAGAATGTATGTATATTTCCTTTTAATACACCACACAAATTGCTGTTGTACAATGTAATTTCACCACTCAAGGCAATTAGGACATATATTTTTTCCTTTTTCTCCTATTAAACCCCAAAAAAAGAAATACATAACAATCACAATTCAGCACAGAACGGCTAATGGGTCGTACGTATAATTTCTATTAATTCAGCATGTAAATGGCCGTAGTACAATATAACTTCAACGCATAATGGCAGAATGGCAATTTTTTGCAAATCTGACCATGCCACTTTATGTGTGAATATTTTTAAAACGCTTTTACTTATCCAGGCCATTCTGAGAATGTTTTTTCGTCACATATTGTACTTCATGACACTGGTAAAATGGAGTAAAAAAAAAAAAATCAATTTTATTTATAAACAAAAGTTATTAATTTAAATTCCCTATATATCTACTTCTTGTTTGGATAATTTTGGGAATGCCATTTTATTTTTTGGGAACGTTACAAGGCTCAGAAGTTTAGAAGCAAATCTTGAAATTTTTCAGAAATTTTCAAAAACCCACTTTTTAGGGACCAGTTCAGTTCTGAAGTAACTTTGTGAGGCTTACATAATAGAAACCACCCAAAAATGATCCCATTCTAGAAACTACACAACTTAAGGTATTCAAAGCTGATTTTAGAAATGTCGTTAACCCTTTTGGTGTTTCACAATAGTTATCGGCAAATGGAGATGAAATTTAAGAATTTCGATTTCTTGTCAATTTTTCCATTTAATCCATTTTTTGCAGTAACAAAGCAAGGGTTACCAGCCAAACAAAACTCTATATTTATTGCCCTGATTCTGTTGCTTTATAGAAACACCCCATATGTGGTCATACACTACTGTACTGCCACACGGCAGGGCATGGAGGGAAAGGAGCGCTGTGTCGTTTTTGGAAGGCAGATTTTGCTAGACTGGTTTATTTACACCATGTCAGGTGGCAGTTTTGGTGGGACTATTTTTAGGGTACATATGATTTTTGGTTGCTCTATATTACATTTTTCTGAGACAAGGTTACCAAAAATAGAAATTCTGAAATTTCATCTCCATTTGCCATAAACTGTTTCTTAGATGGGGTCACTTTTATGGAGTTTCTACTCTAGGGGTGCATCAGGGCTTCTTCAAATGGGACATGGTGCAAAAAAAAAAAAAAAAAAGGCCATCAAAATCTGCCTTCTAGAAACAATATGGCATTCCTTTCCTTCTGTGCCCCGCCGTTTAGTCAAACAGCAGTTTACGACCACATATCTGTAAACTGCAGAATCTGGGTAATAAATATTAAGTTTTGTTTGGCTGTTACCCCTTGCTTTGTTACTGCAAAAAATGGATTAAAATGGAAAATTTGCCAAAAAATAGCTGTTTTGGCACTTTTTTTTTTTTGATCGTGTTAATCTGAGGGGTTAGGTCATGGGGTATTTTTATAAAGCAGATTGTAATGGATGCGGGAATACCTAATATGTCTACTTTTTTTAATTATTTAGGTTTTTCACTATATTATCCTTTTTTAAACAAAAAAAAACATCTCCATAGTCTAAGGCCCCTTTCACATGAGCGAGTTTTCCGCGCGGGTGCAATGCGTGACGTGAACGCATAGCATCCGCACTGAATCCTGACCCATTCATTTCAATGAGTCTGTGTACATGAGCGTTTTTTTTCACGCATCACTTGTGCGTTGCGTGAAAATCGCAGCATGCTCTATATTCTGCGTTTTTCACGCAGCCCTAGCCCCATAGAAGTGAATGGGGCTGCTTGAAAAACGCATTGCATCCGCAAGCAAGTGCGGGTGCGTTGCGTTTTTCACTGATGGTTGCTAGGAGATGTTGTTTGTAAACCTTCAGTTTTTTATCACGCGCGTGAAAAACGCATCAAAACGCATTGCACCTGCGCGGAAAAAACTGAACAACTGAACGCAATCGCAGGCAAAACTGAATGGCTTTGCCTGTGAAATCGCACAGTTTTCACCCAACGCATCCACAACGCATCCGGACCTAATCCGGACACGCTCGTGTGAAAGAGGCCTGAGAGTCAGTTTTTTGTTTTTTTTTAGCCGATTGTCTTAGGTAGGGGATAAGTTTTTGCAGGATGAGAGGACAGTTTTATTGCCACTATTTTGGGGGTCATATGACTTTTTGATAACTTGATATTACACTTTTTGTGATGTAAGGGGACAAAAATTACCTTTTTTTGCACTTTTTTTATTGACCGTGTTAATCTGAGGAGTTAAGTAATAGGGTATTTTTATATAACAGATTCTAACGGACATGGAAATTCCTTAATATGTCTACTTTTTTATTTATTTTAGTTTTACAAAATATCATTTTTGAAAAAAAAACATTTTTTTTTTGGTGTTTCAAGTCTGAGAACCATAGTTTTTTTTCTTTTTTGGGATTGTCAGTGGCTAAATGGTATTAAAATTGGGGAAGGAGATTATAAATTTAGTACTCCATGGAAGTGTGGTACTCCCTGAAGCAACCGATAATGCAGAGGCCCGGATGATCAGGGCACGTGTCACACTGAGTGGTGGTGTCCTTTCGTATCCCCCTTCTGTCACACACTCTGCACCTTTTTTGGGTACGTCCCTTCTTTCCAGTATGGAAAGTGTTGGCCAGGGACGATCCGGGAGCCTCCAGTTCCCGAGGTACTCCGGCCTGCTCTTTCCCGGTCAGAAAAGATCAGGGCCTTAAGGACTGCCTCATAGAACTGAAGGAATTTCCCTGTTTTGGTAGTGCTGTGGGACAGCATAAAAGAGTTGTACATGGCAACCTGCACCAAGCAGACCGCAACTTTTTTGTACCATGCCCGGGTTTTGCGCATGACGTTATATGGCTTGAGTACTTGATCAGAGAGATCAACTCCTTCCATATACCGATTGTAGTCGACGATACAATCGGGCTTGAGGACCGTTGCCACGGTACCTCGTACAAGAAAAGGGGTGATGCCGTTACCGTGAATTGTGGACAGTACAAGGACATCCCTCTTGTCCTTATATCTGACCAGCAATAGGTTTCCCACTGGTAAGTTTCACCCCTGGGGATAGGAACCTGCAGGGGGTGGGTAGGGAGGCTGCGTCGATTTTTCTGCACATTCCCACAAGCGGACGTGGATCTGGCGGCGAGGGACTGGAACAAGGGGATACTAGTATAAAAGTTATCCACGTACAGGTGGTAACCCTTATCTAGCAGTGGGTGCATAAGGTCCCACACAAGTTTCCCGCTAACATCCAAAGTGGGGGGACATTCTGGGGGTTGAATATGGGAATCTCGCCCCTCGTATACACGAAACTTGTAAGTGTACCCTGAGGTACTCTCACAAAGTTTGTACAGCTCCACTCCATACCTCGCCCGCTTAGAGGGAACATACTGGTGAAAAATGAGTCTCCCCTTGAAAGCAATGAGAGACTTATTAACCGGGACCTCCCTTCCAGGTACATAGGCCTCCAAAAATGTTGCCCCGAAGTGATCGATTTTGTACAGGCGGTCATAGGCAGGATCACCTCGGAGGGGACATGCTGCATTATCTGCATAATGCAGGCATTTCTGGATGGCCTCAAACTGGGAGCTGCAGCACCCCTGGGGGGTCTAGGGTCACACAGCTGTGCTGTGGACCCCAGACACCTGATCAGGGTGATGCAACAGTGAAACATTTTTTTTAACACTTAACTGTCCCTAAGTATCCCTGCCTAACCCAACATTTCCCTTACCTATCCCTAAGTACCTGTAAGTGCCAGATGGCACTGTGGAGGGTCAGGGTGAGATTTGGGGGTGCTGGGGTGATGGGCTCAGAGATCCAACGATGCAGGCTGCTTATCTCTCCTCACTCCGGACACCGAATGGAGGAGGAGAGGAGAGCATGCAGCCAATAGGAAGCGATCCTGTGAAGTGATGTCAAAACCACCGATCACCAGCCTATTCCGGGTTATCGGGTCACCAGAGACCGAATTACCCGGAAATGCAGAAAACCGCAGGTCTGAATCGACCTGCGGTTTGCTGCGATCGCCGATATGGGGGGGGGGGGGTTGGGTCACAGGAGCCCCATTTAGCACAATGAAGTCTTTCCTAGCACTATCCCTAGCGCCTGCTGATGTCTATACATGCACTAAGCACACTGGAAAATGGCAGAATCCAAGATGGCTGAGGCAATTTATAGGTCTGTGACATAACAGGGGCTGGCTGGCTGCTGATTGGCTGCATGCATAGTATTGTGGATGATCCCTTGTTCCCAGAGTTCTTTGCTCCATGTCCTAACACGTCCAGCAGCCATTTTAGGAAGAAAATGCAATTTGCTACCATGAAGTGTGAGAAAATTCGGCTTCGGTGCAAGTCGAATTTTTTCTGAAATTCGGATCGAATTCCACTTCGTCAACTTTGACTCGCTAATCTCTATTCATATATATATATACAACTGACATTGGCTGTATGCTTGAGCTCATTGAACTGCTGCAGAATAAATAAAGACTGAAGCCAATCAAACACCTCCCTAATGGCATTGCATGAAATTTCTGCCTGTATTTCCCAGCACTGAGGAACCATTAATCCTAACCAAATCCCCAACTCCATTTTATAAATTGCAGCCCCAAACATACAAGAAACATACAGTCAGGTTCATAAATATAACATTTTTGGCTCTATACAGCACAACAATAGATATGAAATTAAACAAAAAAGATGTGCTTTAACTGCAGACTGTAAGCTTTAATTTGAGGGTATTTCAAAATCTGGTGAATGGTGTAGGAATTACAATCATTTGCATATGTGCCTCCCACTTGTTAAGGGGCCAAAAGTAATGGGACAATTGGCTTCTTAGCTGTTCCATGGCCAGGTGTGTGTTATTCCCTCATTATTCCAATTACAATGTGCAGATAAAAGGTCTAGAGTTAATTTCAAGTGTGCTATTTGCATTTGGAATCTGCTGCTGTCTACTCTCAAGATGAGAACCAAAGATCTGTCACTATCAGTGAAGCAAGCCATCATTAGGCTGAAAAAAAACTAAAAAAAAAACATCAGAGAGATAGCAAAAATATTAGGTGTGCCCAAAACAACTGTTTGGCACATTCCTTAAAATAAAGAACGCACCTGTGAGCTCAGCAACACCAAAAGACTTGGAAGACCATGGAAAACAACTGTGGTGAATTCTTTCCCTGGTGAAGAAAACACCCTTTACAACAGTTGGCCAGATCAAGAACACTCTCCGGGAGGTAGATGTATGTGTGTCAAAGTCAACAATCAAGAGTAGACTTCACCAGAGTGAATACAGAGGGTTTACCACAAGATGTAAACCATTGGTGAGCCTCAAAAACAGGAAGACCAGATTAGAGTTTGCGAAACAACAGCTAAAAAAAGCCTTCACAGTTCTGGAACAACATCCTATAGACAGATGAGACCAAGATCAACTTGTACCAGAGTGATCTTGAGTGAGTGAAGAGAAGAGTATGGAAAAGGAAAGGAACTGCTCATGATCCTAGGCACACCACCTCATCAGTGAAGCAGGGTGGTGGTAGTGTCATGGTGTTGGCATGTATGGCTGCCAATGGAACTGGTTCTCTTGTATTTATTGATGATGTGACTGCTGACAAAAGCAACAGGATGAATTCTAAAGTGTTTCGGGCAATATTATCTGCTCATATTCAGCCAAATGCTTCAAAACTCATTGGACGGCGCTTCACAGTGCAGATGGACAATGACCCAAAGCATACTGCAAATGCAACCAAAGAGTTTTTTAAGGGAAAGAAGTGGAATGTTATGCAATGGCCAGATGGAGGTGTGTCGTATTGGGGTCAAAGTGTGAAATATGGACTATTACCTGGTCACCAATAGAGGAAAGTTTGTTTCTCTGCAAGGAGGCAGGGGATTCTTGACAATGGGGAGCTAGGGAATTGGGCGTCTGTGATTGTGTTCTTTTTAGTCCACATTTCCTTTTTTCACTGACGTATGCTGTTTGTATTTTCCTCAGAGGGCACATGTACCTATTGAATTGCCTGTTTACACATCAGTATTTTTTAGGAGACATGCACTACTTTGGTCCGTGATGCGGACCAAACATGCCAATTGAAGCCTACGGGTGTTTGAAAATCACGGACACAACACAGATGACATCCAAGTGGGGTCCGTGGTGCGTCTATTTTTCATTTAAGGCTAGTAGGAGATACTATGGAAATCAATTTTCAAGTTGAGCAACATCTGTGGATCATGGATGACACAAGGAGGCTAAAAAGGGACACACGGACCAAACACAGATCCTTAATAGACATCTTTATGGATGAAACAAGGATGCTTTTTTCAAGGACTTTTAAATGATGTTGAAATGTGTACAAGGCCTTAAAGGGAAAGCTAATGAGAAAATATAATTGTATCAATTTAAAAGTACATTAGCTTTCTAAAATCATGCTTTGTCAGTGAGTACAATGTGCATAACAACTTAGTTTTGTGGAGGGGGCTTATAGGGCATAATATCATAATAGCAAACATATTCCTCCTTCTGCTTGTCTTCAGATCTTCAATTTCACAAGCATTTGCCTTTTTTTTTTACATTGCTCAGATTTATGTTTTGTATAGCAAACCAATTAGTTTTATGAGGATATTGTGATCTTCTATTAATATACTTAATAATGCTTGAGCTATACTGAATTTACTATTGCAGTTTCTAAATAAATAGATCTTTTCATGTTTATGATAATGCAAAGAAACTACTTTTTGCAGAATCATTTAAAAGAAGCAAGTACAAAAATGAACATTCATTAAAACAACTTGGATTGGGATTAGGAGAGCACAATTTGTCAGGGAATGAAAAGTCAGCACAAGGGTTGTGGTTCATACTGATAAGGCTTTAGAGGAAATTCCCTCCCACAGTTCCACGCACTGGAAAGAGGAAATGAGGACTCAGACTGCTTTGGCTGATAAAATTAAAATCAGAACAGACTATTTTTAAGAATTTTAAAATAATCTTTATTAATATTAATACTTAACATATGCTCCCTGATATAGATTATAGGATATGTATATGGAAAGCTTAAATTACAGTTAATCACATACATTCAAATTGTCTTCAGTAACACATTTCATACAAGTTGACAAAGGAGGTTTGCAAATTTCATCTATGGACTGTAATCCTTAAAAGAATATATATGGCTTGTAATAGAAAGACCTTTTGCAAGCACCATCAGCTAGCACATCCATTTCCCTGTCCCAGCGCAGGGTACAGATGTCCATACCCCAGGCCTTTGAACGAAAGCACAAATACCGAGCCACCCACCCTCATAGCACTAAATGCGCACCTTTCCAAATTGTTGGCCCTGGAAATGTTGCCATTTAGGCTTGTGGACACTGAGGCTTTCAGGAGCCTGATGGGGACAGCCATCCCTCATTACTCAGTCCCCAGCCGCCACTATTTTGCCCGGTGTGCCATTCCCGCTTTACACCAGCATGTGTCCAGTAACATCACCCGTGCCCTAACCAACGCAGTTACTGGTAAGCTCCACTTAACGACTAAAACAAGGACAAGTGCTTGTGGCCAGGGATGCTACATTTCCCTGATGGCACACTGGGTGAACGTTGTAGAGGCCAGGAGTGAGTTGTTCCCTGGGATGGCACAGGTGCTACCGACGCCAAGGTGTGCACGCCCTACTTCCACCAGGATTTCCGCAACCATCTACATTAGTGCCTTGTTATTAAAATATAACTTTTATTATTTGTCGATTAAGAATTTTAGAGTGGTCACTCTTACACTAATAACTTGTTCCCTGAAGGACAATCCTTCATTAGGAAAGCGGGGTACCATAGAGGACAGTAGCTTGGTGTAGGGACTATTAGACAGACCCGAGTTCCAGAGGCTGGGGGTCGCCCTTTTCGGGGCGGGTGCTCCAACTACAGCCATACAGGGATTTCCTGTATTATTTAGGGCCCTGAAGGGACAGAACTCAGTCAGCACCCGCTCCAGTGTGGTAGGGAACCCCCCTACAGCCTGGTTCACCTCCGATACGAAATACCCTACACCAGCCTATTAGATTCCCATAGGTACAGGGAACAAGTTATTAGTGTAAGAGTGACCACTCTAAAATTATTAATCGACAAATAATAAAAGTTATATTTTAATTACAAGGCACACTCTTATTTTAGTGTACAAATTAGAGACCGTTGAGTGTACATTGGCAGACCACGTTTCTGACTTGTGGACCTCCAATAAATGTGTTTAGATCACCTACATTAGTGGCTGCAACCCCCATTTCTCCTCCTCCACCTCCTCCTCCACTTCCACCTCTGAATTCTCATCTTGCAGCACCAGTCAGTAGCTGAAAGCAGTGTAGCACTGCAGTGGGGAAGCAGCAACAGGCCATGCTGAAACTTATTTGCCTAGGTGACAAACAGCACACCGCCGCAGAGCTATGGCAGAGTATAAAGGACCACACTGAGCTGTGGCTCTCACCACTCAGCCTACTACCAGGCATGTTTGTGTCTGATAATGGCCGTAACTTGGTGGTGGCTTTGGAGCTCGGGAAGCTCACACACATACTATGCCTAGCTCACATGTTCAACTTAGTGGTTCAGTGGTTTCTCAAAACCTACCCTAATTTGCCTGAGCTACTGGTGAAGGTGCGCCGCGTGTGTGCCCATTTCCGAAAGTCATCTACAGCTGCTGCTGGTCTGGCAATGCTGAAGCAGCACTTGCACTTACCAGCTCACCGACTGTTGCGACTTGAGAGCGCGCTGAAACTCCAGGTTCCACATGTTGGCTAGGCTTTGTGAGCAGCAGAAGGCAGTAGTGGAATACCAGCTGAAACATGGTTGTCGCCTTTCAGCTTAAGCTCTTCACAAGCGACAAGTGGGCATGGATGTCTGACCTCTGTGAGCGTCTACGCAACTTTGAGGAAACAACACAGATGGTGAGCGGCGATGCCGCTATTATGAGCGTAACAATCCCACTTCTGTGTCTACTGAAATGCTCGCAACTCACAATGAAGACTCTTTGCATGTGGAAGAGGTAGAAATGGGGGAAGACAATACACAGGGTGATATCCAGACAACCCTCATTTCGTCTTCTCAGCGTGAATTGGATGTTGAGGAGGAGGAGCAGGAGACGGTTGCCTCCGCTACAGAGGGTAGTACCCATAGCAGGTTTATTCCATCTGTTCAGCGTGGATGGGCAGAAGAGGAGGAAGAGGATGAGGAGATTGAGAGTCATCCTCCTGATGAGGACAGCAAAGTCTTGACTGTTGTGACTCCATACATGGCTGACTTTATGTTAGGCTGCCTTTTCCGTGACCCACGCATTATATGCATTTTGACCAACACCGATTACAGGCCAACACCTCCATCATATCAACATGCCTATTAAGCTGCCCTCGCTCCTAATGTTTTAGATTGTCAGCTCAGCAGCAGGCCCTTGTCCATAATTTTTTCCATGGTTAGATCAGCAGCAGGCACTCGCCCCTAATGTTTTAGAGAGTCAGCTCGGCAGCAGACCCTCACCCCTAATGTTTTAGAGGGTCACCAGCAAGCCATTCATCATAATTTTACAAGGGTGTGTATGATTCCCTCCTCCATATGTAATACAGGGTGTATTGGAGTGCTGGTTCCTTGTAATTTTTGGCAGCCCTTTCACTTAGTGCATAGACTTTATGAGTGTAGGAGTCCCACTACCTGAACAACTGTACCACAATGTGAATGAGGCCCTCTTTCATGTGATATACAGGTTGTATCAGAGTGCCACTTCCTTGTAATTTTTGGCAGCACTTGAAATTTATATACAAGTAAATATATAGGAAAGAATGTTTCCTAACAATTTTTCCTCTAAAATCGATTTTATCTTTGGTTTTGTGCGTATTATTGTCAGTCTGTGGCGTACTACTTGGACAACATCATTCCCAGCAGCGACCTGGGAGTCCAAAATGCATCCAGACATCCTCCCCATGCTGTTCCCGAACCATTTCAGTGGTGTTTCCATGAATTTCTGACCTTTTTCATGTGAACAGACACCCTCCCATCTCCAGAGCAGGGGTTGCCTGGTTTAATGCTCGGGTTTTCCTATTGACTTCCAATGTGCTCGGTAAAGCACCCGAGCATCCCAAAGTGTTCTACTCGAGCACCCAAGCACTTTGGTGCTCGATTAACACTACTCTGACCCCATCTAACACGTTTGGGATGTATGAAGATTAGGAGCCAGACCCTGATGTTTAACATCAGTAAAAAATGATTGCCTTCAAACAAAACCTATGGTAGGTAGTAATATGTGATGGCAATGTATGATGCCCACATCAACACCTCTAAAGCACATAGTAAGTGAACCCGATGCTTATTTGGTGGGGGCAAAGAGTATACCATCTGGTTTGATAATGCAGAAGAACCACTGTGATCCATTATGTGTATCAGATGTAATACACCCAGTGCATTTCTGCTTTCTGCACAGTGTTTATGGAGTTGCATAGTCAGTCAGACCATACTGACTCCTGTTTACTTCTCAAAACATTTACAATAAGCAAGTGAACATCCGAAAAGACCCATGGAACAATGGAAAAAAATGGTCTTGTCTCATGATTCACATGTTATTTTGCATCTTATGGATGGCTAAGGCCTCATGCACACGGCCGTTGTTCGGGTCCGCGTCCGAGCCGCATATTTCGCGGCTCGGCCGCGGACCCATTCATTTCAATGGGGCCGCAAAAGATGCGGACAGCACTCCGTGTGCTGTCCGCATCCGTTGCTCCGTTCCGTGCCCCCGCAAAAAAAATAGAGCATGTCCTATTCTTGTCCGTTATGCGGACAAGAATAGGCATCTCTATAATGGGCCGTGTTCCGTTCCGCAAACTGCGGAACAGAACGCTGAGCAGCTTCCGTGTTTTGCGGATCCGCGGTTTGCGGACCGCAAAACACCCACGGCCGTGTGCATGAGGCCTAACTGTGAGGGTGATGCTTACCTGGGGAATAGATGGTACCAGGATACAATGTGAGAAAAAGGCAAGCTGGCAGAGGGAGTGGGATGCTCTAGGCGGGGTTCTGCAAGGAAAACTTTGGGCCCTGGCATAGTGATGATCGCAAATATTTTAATCGCGAATTTTTATAACGAATATTGGCAAATCTAGAATATAGTGCTATATATTCGTAATTGCGAATATCATTATTTTTTTTTCACCAGTACTACTGCTTCTTGCTTGTGGGCAAAGGAGAAGGCTGCAATATCTTTGTCAGAACTCAGCAACATCCCTAGCAACCAATAGGAAATTTGCCTACCCCTTTACTATATAAGAGACTCCCCAGCAGCGATTTTCTGCTGTTTTTTTGCAGTTCTGAGAGAGACAGCAGTGTCATTGCTGTCCTCTGTGCTTTGCAAACTCATCTGAATCCTTATTTAATTACATTAGATAGTTAGTTAGCTCATATATATGATACAGATAGTTAGTGGGAGATAGTCAGTGTAGGTTACATAGTGATATAGTGTAGCTGGTTTCAGGGCAGGGTGTTAGGTATTGTGATAGGAATTACTGTGCTGTGACAGGGATTAGTGTCTCTGTTAGACACAGTGCTGTGATGTCACAACAATACTTAATGCACCAATCAGTAATACCTACTCAGACCTGATAAAAACATATTGCGCAAAAAAATTTGCATCATTAGTGCCGATTTGCGCAATCTCAAAAACAATGACCGGAAATTGCGAATTCTAGAATTCGGGAATTTATTGTGAATATTATGTGAAAAATTTGTGAAATATCGCAAAAATTTATATTGCCTATGCCGCTCATCACTATTTATAATAGGTGAATGCTACTTTGAAATATATCACCTGCTGAAATATGGTTGAAGACCAAGTATACCCCTTAATGAAAATGATGTTCCCTAATGACATTGGGATCTTTCCACAGGATAATGCAACCTGCCACACTGCAAAAATAGTTCAAAAATGCTTTAAGAAACATGGCACTAGGAATGTGGATTCACCCTGCCAAACATCTGCTTTGACATTGGGCTAATCTTTAGGGCATGATCGTGGCAGTGCCCTGGTTTTTAGTGATGTCCGGAACTATTCGCTAGCAAACGGTTCCCGGCGAACATAGCTTGTTCGGGCTCACTGCAACGTTTTCCTCTATACTTTATCATTGAGCAAACGTTGACCCTGTACCTCACAGTCAGCAGACATATTCCAGTCAATCAGCATACCCTCCCTCCCAGACCTTTCCACCTCCTATCAAAAAGCAAGGATGGCATCCATCTTAGATTCATTCTGAAGCTGCAGTGTTAGTAGTTGCAATCGCAATGCGATTAATATAACCTGTATTAATCGCATTGCGAATTGAACTTAGAGCTGAGTTCCTAATGGTTGTATTGCTAGAATATAACAAAGATTGAGAATATAGCGTTATGTTCGTTATATTCGTCAGTTCTAGTAATACAACCATTTGGAACCCAGATCTAAGTTGTAATCGCAATGCGATTAATGCAGGTTATATTAATCGCATTGCGAATTCAACTTAGAGCTGGGTTCCAAATAGTTATATTGCTAGAATATAACAAAGATTGAGAATATAGCGTTATGTTCGTTATATTCGTCAGTTCTAGCAATACAACCATTAGGAACTCAGATCTAAGTTGTTATCGCAATGCGATTAATGCAGGTTATATTAATCGCATTGCGAATTCAACTTACCACACTCTGAGTCAACTACGTAATTTTCCATGGGAGTTTTGCCATGGATCCCCCTCCGGCATGCCACAGTCCAGGTGTTAGTCCCCTTGAAACAACTTTTTGATCACTATTGTGGCCAGAAAGAGTCCCTGTGGGTTTTAAAATTCACCTGTCTACTGAAGTCTATGGCGGCTCGCCCTGTTCGCCTGTTCGCGAACATTTGCATAAATTCGCGTTCGCCATTTGCGAACGGAAAATTTTATGTTCGCAACATCTCTACGGGTTTTTACCCATTTACCCATTTAATGGGATCTCACTTTTTCTCTAAGGGAGCTACCAGGCCTTTACTTCTTGGAATAGCCCCAGTGTGGTTGTTTGCTGACCCACGTAAAGCACGTGAGGGATCAGGTAAAGCTCATGGTCAGTGCCAGAGTTCATGCAAATTTTAAAATCAGTCTAAGGTCAGGTCAGGCAGAACAGGGTCATAATGGAGAACATATAGGGGTTGGGTCTGGTCAGGTGGTATGAGACAGAGGTTGGTACACAGAAAGACAAATGTACTATAACATTTTTGCAGTGTCTAGAAAGATGGAGAAATCTAGCTAGAGAAACAAAGCCATAGAAATCTTTGAAAAGGTGGTTTTAGTCTCCACAGGTGTCCAACCATTGGCTGGTGAGAATTGATGTACATTTAAGAGTTGGGAAGTGTGTGCATGACCTATGGTTAAGAGAAAGAGGCCTAGCAGCCAAGTGCAGGATGTGGTCTCCAACAATGGATACAGAACACCAGCGGCTGGCCTTGCTACTGGAAGACAGGGAAGGATCAGTGGATGACGTGACAGCAATGCTCATGCAGCACCATGACAAAGGTGTTGACTTGAACTTTAAATTCCTATAATATTAATCTAAACAAGCATCTGTGGGATGTATGTGAAAAACAGGCTCAATTAAAGGTCTCTTATAGCAAGTTATAGACCTTAAAGGATCTTCTTCAAACATGTTGATGTCAGATTCTGCTGGTTGCTTTCAGAGATCAGGTGGTACTGGTTGGTTTATATTGACTTTTCCTTTGCATTGTGTAAATCTTTTTTACGCTGTGTAGAAAATAGTTGTTTTTAAGGTGGTAAAAAATAAAAATTCTGCCTAGGTAAAACAAGGAGGAGATTGTACCAACAAGGAGTATAGATAATATTAGGCAAAACTCCACAGAGGGCAAGTGCAATTCCTAAATAGAGTCTTAATGAAATGATTAATAGATGAATTTCTCAAATATAGAGCAAAAATAAACACAATAAAATTGGGGGAGTAAAAATAGTACAACATCAGGCATCAATGAGGAAAGTCAATCTACTACCTGTACTGAAATATTAGCTTAAAAGTGAGGCTTACAAAAAAAAGATAAAAAATTGTTAGGGGATATATTGATAAAGGAAATTTTGCCCTTTCTAAGTATCCATTAAAAATGTTCATGTTAAGAGCAGATTTCTCTAAAATGTTTATGAAAGGTTTTTATGAGGTTTTTAAAAAATTGTGTCAAATAGATGGAAGGGGGTTTGGTACAGAATCTATAGATACAGTATAAAATAAATTGAATATATGGGATGGATAACATGGGGAAACATTATATTTGAAAGTTATCAACATAAATAAAACAAAGATTGTTTAACATGTTTTAGTTGAATGCATATTTTTTATTGCTGATAAAAAAGTAAAGGAATCAAAAGCACATATTACTCTTAAATCTCTCTTCAATATGCTTATTTATAATTTCACCAAACTTAGTGCCACTCTTTAGAGAAAACTTAAAAAATACCATTTAAATACATAAATATTGGTGCTGGGGCTCTGCTTGCAAAACTTATTATAATAGTCTGTGTACTTTGCCAAATGTTCAATATTGTAACGTACAGTATCTGGCCCTTGAACAATTTAAGTATTAATTTAAAAATGCTGAAATGTTTAAAAAAAATCTGTGTAACATATTTCATTATTTTTCTAAACATTAGAGACAACAGCATTATGGACATTTTGTTCTCTTTGGACAAAGTCCAAATAAACTTGAATGTGAAAGACGGTTAATTAAGAATGCACTAACAGCTGTTGATGTATTGTACATTTGGGAATATTGGTGATGTCATTATTCATGTAAATCAATTTGTAACTTTTTTAAGGTAGAAAAGGTGAACTTTTTATGTGATTTAGTATCATGAATATTATATAATTAATTATGTATAAAGCAAAATGATTTAGTAAGTTTATCCGAATATAAACACTGATAATTTTACATACGATGTTGATTACCGTATTTTTTGCCCTATAAGAAGCACCGGCCCATAAGATGCACCCAGGTTTTAGAGGGTGAAAATAGGAAAAATATATATTTTGAACAAAAAAGTGTATTAAACTTTTAATAAAATAACAGACCATTGGATGACAATGTTATGGGGGGATCTGCCACTAACACAATGTTATGGGAGTACCTTAATCTGCCGTTGACAGAAGTTTATTGGGGTATGGTAATCTGCTGCTGAAACAATGTTATGGGGAGGATCTGCTGCTCACACACATATGGGGGGGATCTGCCTCTGACACAACTTTATGGGGGGGAATCTGCTGCTTATACACTTATTGGGAAAGGAGAGGGATCCAGTGACACTTTAAGTTGTCATGCAAACATCCGTGGAGCATGGCCCATGATATCCCAACCTGCCATCTTGCTGAGCGCATAGGCATCATAGCAACCAATAACGTCATGCGCTTCATGCACTCAGCAGGATGGCAGACTGGGATATCACAGACCATGCTCCATGGATGTCTGCATGATGCCTTAATAAGGGGGTCACATTATTAGGAGTGACAAGTGACATCACTTTATTAGGAGTGACGTCACTTTATTTGGAGCGACGTCACTTTATTTGGAGCAACGTCACTTTACTGGGGTGGGGACACTTTACTGGGGTGGGGACACTTTATTAGGGGGGGGGGTCACATTATCAACAGTCATGGTCCATTCTCCTTCACATCTGTGGTACCAGTATGATTCAGATGTGAAGGAGAATCAGGCATATGTGACACAGAGAGCCTGCTCCGCCCCTCTTCCTGCCTGTTTCAGTGCACCAGCTTTCTTCCCTCCTCCCTGCTAGCACTCACAGCCTGGTCCTACACAGCATCCAGGCACAAGGAGGCGCAGGCAGCAGGCATACCATATGTGACAGTCAGCTCTGCTGCGCGCCAACTTTTCTTCCTCCTCCCTCCTCCCTCCAAGCACTTCGGACCGCGGTACATGTGGCCGCACACTACGGCGGGGCAGGCAGCAGGGAGCAGGCATATGAGACGCTCTGCTCCCTGGCTGTGAGCCGAATTTCCTCCATCCTCCTCCTTCCTCAGTAACATTGCTTCCCGCCATAAGCACTGACATGCCGCCCGTGCCAGTTCCTTACACCTGCAGCGCCTCCAGCAGCAAAGCGCAACAGGTACAAGCCGTTTTCCCACTATATTCACCTCCCATTTTTTTTTGGGGGGGGGGAGCGGGGTGCGTCTTATATGGCGAAAAATACGGTAAATTAATCATATAACCTACCTAGAGAACTTCCAGATTGATGTGGATCACAGAGGTGCTGTAGCCAATGACCGGTCGCAGTGGTGACATGACCCCCATGTGTCAAGTGATCCAGTGACATGGTGCATGGAAGATACATCACAGCTGTGGCCAGTCATTATCTGCAGAGGTCATGTGACCCAAATCAAGCCAGATGTTGAAAACAAGGGTGCGAGGTAGCCAGAACCCAACAGTGGGCATCGGGTAAGTATGTTTCCCTATGCAGGTCTTCTGCTGGCACCATGCTGCACTGTGACTTGATGTTGCGCAGGGGCTCCCAGAAGAAGACCAGGCAGTAGTGAGTACACACAGCACTAACAAGGCTACACTCACTGCTCCCTGCACCTCCTGCATACTAATGAGCACTTCCATAATTAAAGCGTTTATTGGCATTCATTTTATAAGACCCATTGACATGTTTCCCCACTGTTGGAGGAACAAAATATCCTATATAATAAAATCCCTGTCTGAGTGCGCTTATGTCCGTGTGTGTGTCACCAGTTATTTATACTGGGCATGCGCAGCGCATCTCACAGGTTTTACTGCATTTAAACATATAGAGTGGCCATGGCTCACCCGCCATCATCGGCTGCTGACCATAGCTCCCCATCGTCCTTCTCTGCTTCAAGAATGTCACCGCTGCTCTCCGCTTCTGACATCGTTACACTGTGCATGCTCTGCCGCATGGACATCTGGGAATTGAAGTCCTGGTGAGCGGAGGTCAAGCAGACGCGTGCATGTGCAGTAGTAAAGCTCGCCTGCATCGCCCACAGCAGCGCGCTGAGGAAGCCGCATGTAGCGCCCTGTTGGCCATAGCTTCCTGCCGCCCTCCACTGCTTGCACAGTTCCCCAGCTGCCCTTCGCTCTCAGACAGTTTCTCCACTGTCCAGACAATGCGCATGCACCCTGTTCGCCGCATGGACTTCTGAGAATTGAAGTCCTGGTGAGCGGCGCGGAGGAGATGAGCACATGTACAGTAGTAAAGCTGTGGTGCAGAGACGTGAGGGCATGGCTGCAGATAGATATGGGCCCAATAAGGAGGGGGTGAGAGGACAGAGAAATGGTGGAAATGGAGGAGAAGATTGAGACACAGGGCAAAGAGGAGACAGAGAGGAGAAACAGAAAGAATAGATGCACACAGATGAGGAGAGAACAAAGAAACAAAAGTGAAGAGGACAGAGACAGCAGAGGTGAAGAAGACAGAGATAGCAGAGGTGAAGAAGACAGACATAACAGAGGCAGAGGTGAAGAAGACTGGTATGTCAGAGGTGAAGAATAAGACATAGACAGCAGAGGGAAAGAGGACAGAGATGGCAGAGGTGAAGAGGACAGAGATAGTAGAGGTGAAGAGGACAGAAATAGCAGAGGTGAAGAGCACAGAGATAGCAGAGGCAGTAGTGAAGAGGACATAGATAGCAGAGGCAAAGGTGAAGAGGACAGAGATAGCAGAGGCAGAGGTGAAGAGGACAGAGATAGTAGAGACAGAGGTGATAAGGACAGAGATGGCAGAGGTGAAGAGGACAGAGATAGAAGAGGCAGATATGAAGAGGACAGAGGTGAAGAGGACAGAGATGGTAGAGACAGAAGTGAAGAGGATAGAGATAGCAGAGGCAGAGGTGAAGAGGGCGAGATAGCAGAGGCAGAGGTGAAGAGGACCGAGATAGCAGAGGCAGAGATGAAGAGGACAGAGACAGCAGAGGCAAAGAGGATAGATTTCAGAGGCAGATGGGAAGAGGACAGAGATAGTAGAGGCAGAGGAGAAGAGGACACAGATAGTAGCGGCAGAGAACAAAAAGAAATGTATAGCTAAGGAGTAGAGACAGGAGAGGCGGAGAGGACACAGACATTAAATTAACTAGCTAAGGAGCAGAAATACAGTAGGTAGTCAATAAGCAGAGATAGGAGAAACAGAAGTGAAGAGGTTAGAGATAGAGGCAGAGGTGAAGATAATACAATGACAATCATAGCTAAAGAGCAGAGACAGGAGAGGCATAGAGAATCCTACATAATAAAATCCCTGTGTGAGTGACTGTGTCCGTGTGTGTACCCAGTTTTGCACTGGGCATGCGCGGCGGGCGTCCAAACAGGACACAGCGCTACACACAAGTTTCCCTGCAGGGTGTCAGCAGCCTGACTGCCCATAGATACCTCCAAGACCCTATAGGCAGGCCACAGCTCCCCACCGCCGCCTGCTCCTACCTTCTGTTTCTCTCTTGGCTGACCAGCACCATAGCGCACAAATAGCCAGTGCGCATGCATCGCCTTCGCTGTACAGACCTGATGAGCAGCCGTGAAGGAGACGTCAGCATGAGCAGTACTAAAGTGTGCCTGCACTGCCTACATGCCATTTAGTGCACTGTGTCCGTGCGTACACAGTTTTACACTAGGCATGCACAGACACAGCGCTCAACACACCACCCACACAAGCGTGCCGGCAAGTAGGATACAGCACTGAAGAAGCCGCCTGTACCGCCCACACACCATTCAGTTTATCGGCACTGCCCACAGACGGCGCCTGCACTGCCCACACCTGCATGCTATTTTAGTTAGTCAGTCACAGTGCCATTTCTGTTCGTCAGTCATCAGTCACAGCACTATAACCCATATAGACTGTCGGCAGTCTGACCTACCAGTCGCTACCAGCAGTCTCACCACCAGCAGTCAGTGCCAGTCGTACAGCCACCAGTTAAAGTGCCAGCTGTGTTAGCCACCAGTCAGTGTCAGCAGTCTCAGCCACCAGTCGCAGTAGCAACAGTCAGTGCCAGCTGTGTCAGCCACCAGTCTCACCCACTAGTCAGTGTCAGCAGTCACAGCCACCAGTCACAGTGCCAGCAGTCTCAGCCACAGCCAACAGTCTAGGCCAACAGCCACAGCCACAAGTCTCAGCCACCAGTCAGTGCCAGCAGTCTCAGCCACTAGTCATTGCCAGTGCCATTTAATATAGACTGTTCCTAATAAAGTGTATGCACTAATCTTCTAGCGCCCGTTATTGTAACGGGCTCAATGTCTAATATCATGTAAAACAAAAAACATGTTTTGCCTAGAGTAATGATCCTGTAATAAACAATTGCATGTTTTACCATTACCAGTGGCATACTGAAGCTATAGGGGTGCAGTAACAGGCCACACAGGCCTTTGTGCTTGAGGAGATGCAAAACTCTTCTGTCCGGTAAGAAGACACTAGTATAATATCACATGATGAGTGAAAGCCCTGTTATATTGTATTGTATTTAGTATAATAATTTTTTCAGAGGATAACTTTAAATTATTTCTTTTAAAGGGATGGAATTTAAGCATTGTACATCTCATTGATCCCTTGCTCCAGTCCCCACTGCTTTTAACTTCATAGTCCCAGTTTAATACTCACAAACACTAGCTACAGATCTGATTGGTGGTATGAGCAATAGAAGCCAGCATAGAAACGACAGTGCCAGGACACTGGTGAAAATAACTTTCTTTTTTTTTTTTTAACCAACTCAATGTTTACCCCTGAAGTGTTTTATATGATGTTGAAGAGTCTTAATGCTAACATGAAAGAATAGTTTTTATGCAGCTTTCGGTGGACCTGGAGTACATGACCTGATTTACTGCAAGTATAATTTACAATATTGTAAAGCTCATGTCTACAATGGCAGACAGTTATTAGTTCCAGTGTTGTGTGTGGATATCAGCATACCCTTCATTACATGGAGATAGTTGAGGAGTAGAGATGAGCGAACACCTGGATGTTCGGGTTCGAGAAGTTCGGCGAACTTCCGAAAATGTAGGGAAGGCAATGGGGACCCGAACTTTTGGGCACTAAAAAGGCTGTAGAATAGCCCAGGAAAGGGCTAGAGAGCTGCAAAAGGCAGCAAAATGTAGGTAAATCCCCTGCAAACAAATGTGGATAGGAAAATGAATTAAAATAAAATAAAATAAATAAAAATTAAGCAATATCAATTGGAGAGAGGTCCCATAGCAGAGAATCAGACTTTAAGTCACCCACCAATGGTGAAGGCCACTTTCATTTATTTAAGCCCCAGCACCCAGACAGAGGAGAGAGGTCGCATAGCAGAGAATCAGGCTTCATGTCACCCACCACTGGAACAGGCCACTTTCAGATAATTAGGCCCCTGGCACCTAGACGGAGGGAGGAGAAGTTCATTCAACTTTTGGTTGCACCGCAATATAATGGTAAAATTAAAAAAGAGGATTCAATAAAGAAGTACAACAATATATGGTTGAGGGGATGCAGTTATAAATTTCTATTCTGCACAAGGGATGGACAGGTCTTGTGGGATCCATGCCTGGTTCATTTTTATGAACGCCAGCTTGTCCACGTTGGCTGTGGACAGGCGGCTGCATTTGTCACTAATGACGCCCCTGACGTTCTTAATACACGTTCAGACAAAAAGCTGGCCACCGGGCAGGCCAGCACCTCCAAGGCATAAAAGGCTAGCTCTGGCCACGTGGACAATTTGGAGACCCAGAAGTTGAATGGGGCTGAACCATCAGTTAGTTCGTGGAGGGGTGTGCACACGTACTGTTCAACCATGTTAGTGAAATGCTGCCTCCTGCTAACACGTTCCGTATCAGGTGGTGGTGCAGTTAGCTTTGGCTTGGTGACAAAACTTTTCCATATTTCTGTCATGCTAACCCTGCCCTCAGAGGAGCTGGCCGTGACACAGCTGTGTTGGCGACCTCTTGCCCCTTCTCTGCCTTTGCCTTGGGCTTCCATTTGTTCCCCTGTGAAATTTGGGAATGCTCTCAGGAGCGCGTCTACCAGTGTGCGCTTGTACTCGCGCATCTTCCTATCACGCTCCAGTGCAGGAAGTAAGGTGGGCACATTGTCTTTGTACCGGGATCTAGCAGGGTGATAACCCAGTAGTCCATACACGTTAAAATATGGGCAACTCTGCTGTCGTTGAGCAGGCACTGCAGCATGTAGTCGCTCATGTGTGCCAGGGTGCCCAGAGGTAAGAACAAGCTGTCCTCTGTGGGAGGCGTATCGTCATCGTCCTCCGTATCCCCCAGCCATGCACCAGTGATGGGCCTGAGCTGTGTTAGGGGCCACCCCGCTGTGAACCTGCTTCTTCCTCAACCTCCTCCACCTCCTCCTCATCCTCCAGTAGTGGGCCCTGGCTGGCCACATTTGTACCTGGCCTCTGCTGTTGCAAAAACCTCCCTCTGAGGCACTTCTTACAGACTGGCCTGAAAGTGCTAAAAATGACCCCTCATCCTCCTCCTCCTCCTGGGCCACCTCCTCTTCCATCATTGCCCTAAGTGTTTTCTCAAGTAGACATAGAAGTGGTATTGTAACGCTGATAACGGCGTCATCGCCACTGGCCATGTTGGTGGAGTACTCAAACAGCAGAACAGGGCACACAGGTCTCGCATGGAGGCCCAGTCATTGGTGTTGAAGAGGTGCTGTTCCGCAGTGCGACTGACCCGGGCGTGCTGCAGCTGAAACTCAACTATGGCCTGCTGCTGCTCGCACAGTCTCTGCAGCATGTGCAAGGTGGATTTCCACCTGGTGGGCACATCGCATATGAGGCGGTGAGCGGGAAGGCCGCACTTTATGCAGCAGCTCTGACATGTCGGGGTAGTTGTGAATGAACTTCTGGATACCAAATTCAGCACATGCGCCAGGCAATATCTAGTATTTAGGCCCTGGATGAAAGGTATACTTTTATGGACAGATTTAAACTTTGAGATGCACAGTAGCGTGTGAAAAATATGTAGCATTATGCCTTCAGCAATTGTATTTTAACACTTTGTGTAATATACCCTTTAACGGACAGAAATACACTTGGAGAGGCACGGTAGAGTGAAGTTATTGAGGATGACCCTCTCAGCACCTGTAAATACACCTTGAGTGTAATATACAATATAAGATGCACAATAGTGCGTGCAGATTTACAGGATTATGCTTTCAGCAATTGTAATGTAAAACTTTTTGGAATATACACTTTTATGGAAAGAAATATACTTGGAGATGTATGCTGAGTGTAATATACCCTTTACGGACAGATTAACACTTGGCCTGCTGGAACACCAGATTCAGGGTATTGCTATTTTGGCAATTGAATTTCACCCCAGAACAAAATCTATCCTTTGACGGACACTCGGACAGTATTAAACTTAGCCAGCCACAGCTGGAACACCATATTTAGGGTATTGCGTTTTGGAAATTAAATTTCACCCCAGAAAATAATATATCCTGTGACGGACACTAGTAAACTTGGCCAGCCACAGCTGAAACCACTAATTTATGGTATTGCTATTTTGCCAATTGAATTTGACCCCAGAAAAATATATCGCTTGCCGGACACTATTAATCTTGTCCAGCCACAGCTGGAAAACCAGATTTACTGTATTTCTATTTTTGAAACTGTATTTCACACAAGAAAATAATATATCCTATTACGGACACTATGAAACTTGTCCAGTTACAGCTGGAACACCAGATTCAGGGTATTGCTATTTAGGCAATTAAATTTCACCCCAGAAAAAATATACCCCTTTACGGACAGATTTAAACTAGGCCTGCAACAGCTGGAACACCAGATTCAGGGTATTGCTATTTTTGCAACTGTATTTGACCCCAGAAAATAATCCTTTGACAGACACTAGGGAAATTGTCCAGTCACAGCTGGAACACCAGATTGAGGGAATTGCTATTTTGACAATTGAATTTCACCCCAGAACAAAATCTATCCTTTGACGGATACTATTAAACTTGTTCAGTCACAACTGGAACACCAGATTCAGGGTATTGCTATTTTGGCAATTAAATTTCACCCCAGAAAATAATATATCCTGCGACAGACACTTTTAAACTTGGCCAGCCACAGATGAAACCACTGATTTATGGTATTGCTATTTTGGCAATAGAATTTCACCCCAGAAAAAGTATATCCTTTGCTGGACACTATTAAACTTGTCCAGCCACAGCTGGAACAACAAATTTACTGTATTTCTATTTTTGCAACTGTATTTCACCCCAGAACAAAATCTATTCTTTGACGGATACTATTAAACTTGTTCAGTCACAACTGGAACACCAGATTCAGGGTATTGCTATTTTGGCAATTAAATTTCACCCCAGAAAATAATATATCCTGCGACAGACACTTTTAAACTTGACGAGCCACAGCTGAAACCACTGATTTATGGTATTGCTATTTTGGCTATTTAATTTCACCCCACAAAAAAATATATCCTTTGCTGGATACTATTAAACTTGTCCAGCCACAGCTAGAACAACAGATTTACTGTATTTCTATTTTTGCACCTGTATTTCCCTAAAGAAAATAATATATACTTTGATGGACACTAGGGAAATTGTCCAGTCACAGCTGGAACACCAGATTCAGGGTATTGCTATTGTGGTAGTGTTGAGCGAACAGTTCGAGAATAGTTCGGGTTCGTACAGAATTTTGGGGTGTTCGGTACACGGACCCGAACCCGAACATTTTCAAAAAAAATTTGGGTTCGGGATCATTGTTCGGCGATTTCTTCCCACTTTCTGAAGGGCTGCACAGCAGCCAATCAGCTACCGTTTTACTTCTTGCCCTAAGAGCCCATCACAGCCATGCCTACTAATGGCATGGCAGTGATTGGCCAAGTGCAGCATGTGACCCAGCCTCTATTTAAGCTGGAGTCACATAGCGCCGCACGTCACACTGCTCTGATTAGTGTAGGAAAAGGACGCAGCTGCTGTGAGGGCGAGATTAGGCAGGGAAAAGTCAGCAAAAGCACCTAATGAAGTGATCGATCTACAGCTGTGAATGATTCAACTTCTGCTAGTTACTTACTCACTGGTTTTTAGGCTGCACAGAGCGTTTATCTGTCACTTTTTTCTGGGGTGATCGGTGGCCATTTTGTGACTTGTGGTGCACCAGAACAAGGTGCCACCAAGTCCATCAATCCATCAATACTAGTTTTTGATGTTCAGGGGCTTGGCTGTGCTAATTGTCACCCCTAGAAACTCAGGATAGCAATTTCTTTATTTTAATAGTGGTTAAATACAATTGCCAAAATACCAATCCCTAAATCTGGTGTTCCAGATTTGGCTAGGCAAGTATAATACTGTCTGCTGTCTGGCAAAGGATATATTATTTTCTGTGGTGAAATTCAATTGCCAAAATAGCAATCCCCTAAATCTGTTGTCCCAGCACTGGCTGGCAAACTATAATAGTGTCAGCCAAAATATATTTTTTGTTCTGGGGTGAAATTCAATTGCCAAAATAGCAATACCATAAATCACTGGTTTCAGCTGTGGCTGGCAAAGTATAATAGTGTCCGCAAAAACATATATTTTGTTCTGGGGTGAAATTCAATTGCCAAAATATTAATACCCTGAATCTGGAGTCCCAGCTGTTGCAGGCCATGTGTTAATCTGTACTTAAAAGGGTATATTTTGTTCTGGGGTGAAATTCAATTGCCAAAATAGCAATACCATAAATCAGTGTGGTTTCAGCTGTGGCTGGCAAAGTATAATAGTGTCCGTCAAAACATATATTTTGTTCGGGGTGAAATTCGATTGCCAAAATATTAATAAACTCAATCTGGTGTCCCAGCTGTTGCAGGCCAAGTGTTAATCTGTCCTTAAAAGGTTATATTTTGTTCTGGGGTGAAATTCAATTGAAAAAATAGCAATACCATAAATCTGTGGTTTCAGCTGTGGCTGGCAAAGTATAATAGTGTCCGCCAAAACATATATTTTGTTCTGGGGGAAAATCAATTGCCAAAAAGCCATACCCTAAATCTGGCGTCCCAGTTGTTACACGCTAAGGTTTAATCTGTCCTTAAATGGGTATATTTTGTTCTGGGGTGAAAGTCAATTGCCAAATTAGCAATACCCTGAATCTGGTGTCCCAGCTGTTGCAGGCCAAGTGTTAATCTGTCCTTGAAAGGGTAAATTTTGTTCTGGGGTGAAATTCAATTGCCAAAATAGCAATACCATAAATCAGTGGTTTCAGCTGTGGCTGGCAAAGTATAATAGTGTCCGCCAAAACATAAATTTTGTTCTGGGGTGAAATTCTATTGCCAAAATAGCAATACCCTTAATCTGGTGTCCCAGCTGTTGCAGGCCAAGTGTTAATCTGTCTGTAAAATTGTATATTTTGTTCTGGGGTGAAATTCAATTGCCAAAATAGCAATACCCTGAATCTGGTGTCCCAGCTGTTGCAGGCTAAGTGTTAATCTGTCCTTAAAAGGTTATATTTTGTTCTGGGGTGAAATTCAATTTCCAAAATAGCAATACCATAAATCAGTGGTTTCAGCTGTGGCTGGCAAAGTATAATAGTGTCCGCCAAAACATATATTTTGTTCGGGGTAAAATTCAATTGCCAAAATATTAATACCCTGAATCTGGTGTCCCAGCTGTTGCAGGCCAAGTGTTAATCTGACCTTAAAAGTGTAAATTTTGTTCTGTGGTGAAATTCAATTGCCAAAATAGCAATACCATAAATCAGTGGTTTCAGCTGTGTCTGGCAAAGTATAATAGTGTCCGCGAAAACATATATTTTGTTCTGGGGTGAAATTCAATTGCCAAAATAGCAATAATATCCTTAATCTGGTGTCATAGCTGTTGCAGGCCAAGTGTTAATCTGTCTGTAAAATAGTATATTTTGTTCTGGGGTGAAAGTCAATTGCCAAAATAGAAATACCCAGAATCTGGTGTCCCAGCTGTTGCAGGCCCAGTCTTAATCTGTCCTTACAAGGGAATATTTTGTTATGGGGTGAAATTCAATTGCCAAAATATTAATACCCTGAATCTGGTGTCCCAGCTGTTGCAGGCCAAGTGTTAATCTGACCTTAAAAGTGTAAATTTTGTTCTGGGGTGAAATTCTATTGCCAAAATAGCAATACCCTTAATCTGGTGTCCCAGCTGTTGCAGGCCAAGTGTTAATCTGTCTGTAAAATTGTATATTTTGTTCTGGGGTGAAATTCAATTGCCAAAATAGCAATACCCTGAATCTGGTGTCCCAGCTGTTGCAGGCTAAGTGTTAATCTGTCCTTAAAAGGTTATATTTTGTTCTGGGGTGAAATTCAATTGCCAAAATAGCAATACCATAAATCAGTGGTTTCAGCTGTGGCTGGCAAAGTATATTAGTGTCCGCCAAAACATATATTTTGTTCTGGGGTGAAATTCAATTGCCAAAATATTAATACCCTGAATCTGGTGTCCCAGCTGTTGCAGGCCTAGTGTTAATCTGACCTTAAAAGTGTAAATTTTGTTCTCTGGTGAAATTCAATTGCCAAAATAGCAATACCATAAATCAGTGGTTTCAGCTGTGGCTGGCAAAGTATAATAGTGTCCTGCAAAACATATATTTTGTTCTGGGGTGAAATTCAATTGCCAAAATGGCAATAATATCCTTAATCTGGTGTCATAGCTGTTGCAGGCCAAGTGTTAATCTGTCCGTAAAATGGTATATTTTGTTCTGGGGTGAAAGTCAATTGCCAAAATAGCAATACCCTGAATCTGGTGTCCCAGCTGTTGCAGGCCAAGTCTTAATCTGTCCGTACAAAGGGAATATTTTGTTACTGCGGTGAAATTCAATTGCCAAAATAGCAATACCATAAATCAGTGGTTTCAGCTGTGGCTGGCAAAGTATAATAGTCTCAAGCCAAAACATATATTTTGTTCTGGGGTGAAATTCAATTGCCAAAATAGCAATACCCTTAATCTGGTGTCCCAGCTGTTGCAGGCCAAGTGTTAATCTGTCTGTAAAATTGTATATTTTGTTCTGGGGTGAAATTCAATTGCTAAAATAGCAATACCCTGAATCTGGTGTCCCAGCTGTTGCAGGCTAAGTGTTAATCTGTCCATAAAAGGTTATATTTTGTTCTGGGGTGAAATTCAATTGCCAAAATAGCAATACCATAAATCAGTGGTTTCAGCTGTGGCTGGCAAAGTATAATAGTGTCCGCCAAAACATATATTTTGTTCTGGGGTGAAATTCAATTGCCAAAATAGCAATACCCTGAATCTGGTGTCCCAGCTGTTGCAGGCCAAGTGTTAATCTGACCTTAAAAGTGTAAATTTTGTTCTGTGGTGAAATTCAATTGCCAAAATAGCAATACCATAAATCAGTGGTTTCAGCTGTGGCTGGCAAAGTATAATAGTGTCCGCGAAAACATATATTTTGTTCTGGGGTGAAATTCAATTGCCAAAATAGCAATAATATCCTTAATCTGGTGTCATAGCTGTTGCAGGCCAAGTGTTAATCTGTCTGTAAAATAGTATATTTTGTTCTGGGGTGAAAGTCAATTGCCAAAATAGCAATACCCTGAATCTGGTGTCCCAGCTGTTGCAGGCCAAGTCTTAATCTGTCCGTACAAGGGAATATTTTGTTATGGGGTGAAATTCAATTGCCAAAATAGCAATACCATAAATCAGTGGTTTCAGCTGTGGCTGGCAAAGTATAATAGTGTCAAGCCAAAACATATATTTTGTTCTGGGGTGAAATTCAATTGCCAAAATAGCAATACCCTGAATCTGGTGTCCCAGCTGTTGCAGGCCAAGTGTTAATCTGTCCATAAAAGGGTAATATTTTGTTCTGGGGTGAAATTCAATTGCCAAAATAGCAATACCATAAATCAGTGGTTTCAGCTGTGGCTGGCAAAGTATAATAGTGTCCGCCAAAACATATATTTTGTTCTGGGGTGAAATTCAATTGCCAAAATAGCAATACCCTGAATCTAGTGTCCCAGCTTTTGCAGGCCAAGTGTTAATCTGACCTTAAAAGTGTAAATTTTGTTCTGTGGTGAAATTCAATTGCCAAAATAGCAATACCATAAATCAGTGGTTTCAGCTGTGGCTGGCAAAGTATAATAGTGTCCGCTAAAACATATATTTTGTTCTGGGGTGAAATTCAATTGCCAAAATAGCAATACCCTTAATCTGGTGTCCCAGCTGTTGCAGGCCAAGTGTTAATCTGTCTGTAAAATAGTATATTTTGTTCTGGGGTGAAATTCAATTGCCAAAATAGCAATACCCTGAATCTGGTGTCCCAGCTGTTGCAGGCCAAGTGTTAATCTGTCCTTAAAAGGATATATTTTGTTCTGGGGTGAAATTCAATTGCCAAAATAGCAATACCATAAATCAGTGGTTTCAGCTGTGGCTGGCAAAGTATAATAGTGTCCAGCCAAAACATATATTTTGTTCTGGGGTGAAATTCAATTGCCAAAATAGCAATACCATGAATCTGGTGTCCCAGCTGTTGCAGGCCAAGTGTTAATCTGTCCTTAAAAGTGTAATATTTTGTTCTGGGGTGAAATTCAATTGCCAAAATAGCAATACCATAAATCAGTGGTTTCAGCTGTGGCTGGCAAAGTATAATAGTGTCCGCCAAAACATATATTTTGTTCTGGGGTGAAATTCAATTGCCAAAATAGCAATACTCCTAAATCTGGTGTCCCAGCTGTTGCAGGCCAAGTGTTAATCTGTCCTGTAAAATGGTATATTTTGTTCTGGGGTGAAAGTCAATTGCCAAATTAGCAATACCCTGAATCTGGTGTCCCAGCTGTTGCAGGCCAAGTGTTAATCTGTCCGTAAAAGGGTATATTTTGTTCTGGGGTGAAATTCAATTGCCAAAATAGCAATACCATAAATCAGTGGTTTCAGCTGTGG
This sequence comes from Bufotes viridis, assembly GCA_033119425.1. Taxonomy (NCBI): domain Eukaryota; kingdom Metazoa; phylum Chordata; class Amphibia; order Anura; family Bufonidae; genus Bufotes; species Bufotes viridis. The sequence continues at coordinate 347,310,135 of CM065591.1, forward strand.
CTGGCAAAGTATAATAGTGTCCGCCAAAACATATATTTTGTTCTGGGGTGAAATTCAATTGCCAAAATAGCAATACCCTGAATCTGGTGTCCCAGCTGTTGCAGGCCAAGTGTTAATCTGTCCTTAAAAGTGTATATTTTGTTCTGGGGTGAAATTCAATTGCCAAAATAGCAATACCATAAATCAGTGGTTTCAGCTGTGGCTGGCAAAGTATAATAGTGTCCGCGAAAACATATATTTTGTTCTGGGGTGAAATTCAATTGCCAAAATAGCAATAATATCCTTAATCTGGTGTCATAGCTGTTGCAGGCCAAGTGTTAATCTGTCTGTAAAATAGTATATTTTGTTCTGGGGTGAAAGTCAATTGCCAAAATAGCAATACCCTGAATCTGGTGTCCCAGCTGTTGCAGGCCAAGTCTTAATCTGTCCTTACAAGGGAATATTTTTGTTCTGGGGTGAAATTCAATTGCCAAAATAGCAATACCATAAATCAGTGGTTTCAGCTGTGGCTGGCAAAGTATAATAGTGTCAAGCCAAAACATATATTTTGTTCTGAGGTGAAATTCAATTGCCAAAATAGCAATACCAAGAATCTGGTGTCCCAGCTGTTGCAGGCCAAGTGTTAATCTGTCCTTAAAAGGTTATATTTTGTTCTGGGGTGAAATTCAATTGCAAAAATAGCAATACCATAAATCAGTGGTTTCAGCTGTGGCTGGCAAAGTATAATAGTGTCCGCCAAAACATATATTTTGTTCTGGGGTGAAAATCAATTGCCAAAATAGCCATACCCTAAATCTGGCGTCCCAGTTGTTACACGCTAAGGTTTAATCTGTCCTTAAAAGGGTATATTTTGTTCTGGGGTGAAAGTCAATTGCCAAATTAGCAATACCCTGAATCTGGTGTCCCAGCTGTTGCAGGCCAAGTGTTAATCTGTCCTTGAAAGGGTAAATTTTGTTCTGGGGTGAAATTCAATTGCCAAAATAGCAATACCATAAATCAGTGGTTTCAGCTGTGGCTGGCAAAGTATAATAGTGTCCGCCAAAACATAAATTTTGTTCTGGGGTGAAATTCAATTGCCAAAATAGCAATACCCTTAATCTGGTGTCCCAGCTGTTGCAGGCCAAGTGTTAATCTGTCTGTAAAATTGTATATTTTGTTCTGGGGTGAAATTCAATTGCCAAAATAGCAATACCCTGAATCTGGTGTCCCAGCTGTTGCAGGCTAAGTGTTAATCGTGTCCGTAAAAAGGTTATATTTTGTTCTGGGGTGAAATTCAATTGCCAAAATAGCAATACCATAAATCTAGTGGTTTCAGCTGTTGCTGGCAAAGTATTAATAGTGTCCGCAAAACATATATTTTGTTCTGGGGTGAAATTCAATTGCCAAAATAGCTAATATCCATAAATCTGGTGTCTTAGCTGTTGCAGGCCAAGTGTTAATCTGTCCGTCAAAATTGTATATTTTGTTCTGGGGTGAAATTCAATTGCCAAAATAGCAATACCCTGAATCTGGTGTCCCAGCTGTTGCAGGCCAAGTATTAATCTGTCCGTACAAGGGATATATTTTGTTCTGCGGTGAAATTCAATTGCCAAAATAGCAATACCATAAATCAGTGGTTTCAGCTGTGGCTGGCAAAGTATAATAGTGTCACGCCAAAACATATATTTTGTTCTGGGTTGAAATTCAATTGCCAAAATAGCAATACCCTTAATCTGGTGTCCCAGCTGTTGCAGGCCAAGTGTTAATCTGTCCATAAAAGGGTAAATTTTGTTCTGGGGTTAAATTCAATTGCCAAAATAGCAATACCATAAATCAGTGGTTTCAGGTGTGGCTGGCAAAGTATAATAGTATCCGCCAAAACATATATTTTGTTCTGGGGTGAAATTCAATTGCCAAAATAGCAATACCCTGAATCTAGTGTCCCAGCTGTTGCAGGCTAAGTGTTAATCTGACCTTAAAAGTGTAAATTTTGTTCTGTGGTGAAATTCAATTGCCAAAATAGCAATACCATAAATCAGTGGTTTCAGCTGTGTCTGGCAAAGTATAATAGTGTCCGCGAAAACATATATTTTGTTCTGGGGTGAAATTCAATTGCCAAAATAGCAATAATATCCTTAATCTGGTGTCATAGCTGTTGCAGGCCAAGTGTTAATCTGTCTGTAAAATAGTATATTTTGTTCTGGGGTGAAAGTCAATTGCCAAAATAGCAATACCCTGAATCTGGTGTCCCAGCTGTTGCAGGCCAAGTCTTAATCTGTCCTTACAAGGGAATATTTTGTTATGGGGTGAAATTCAATTGCCAAAATAGCAATACCATAAATCAGTGGTTTCAGCTGTGGCTGGCAAAGTATAATAGTGTCAAGCCAAAACATATATTTTGTTCTGAGGTGAAATTCAATTGCCAAAATAGCAATACCAAGAATCTGGTGTCCCAGCTGTTGCAGGCCAAGTGTTAATCTGTCCTTAAAAGGTAATATTTTGTTCTGGGGTGAAATTCAATTGAAAAAATAGCAATACCATAAATCAGTGGTTTCAGCTGTGGCTGGCAAAGTATAATAGTGTCCGCCAAAACATATATTTTGTTCTGGGGTGAAAATCAATTGCCAAAATAGCCATACCCTAAATCTGGCGTCCCAGTTGTTACACGCTAAGGTTTAATCTGTCCTTAAAAGGGTATATTTTGTTCTGGGGTGAAAGTCAATTGCCAAATTAGCAATACCCTGAATCTGGTGTCCCAGCTGTTGCAGGCCAAGTGTTAATCTGTCCTTGAAAGGGTAAATTTTGTTCTGGGGTGAAATTCAATTGCCAAAATAGCAATACCATAAATCAGTGTTTTCAGCTGTGGCTGGCAAAGTATAATAGTGTCCGCCAAAACATAAATTTTGTTCTGGGGTGAAATTATATTGCCAAAATAGCAATACCCTTAATCTGGTGTCCCAGCTGTTGCAGGCCAAGTGTTAATCTGTCTGTAAAATTGTATATTTTGTTCTGGGGTGAAATTTAATTGCCAAAATAGCAATACCCTGAATCTGGTGTCCCAGCTGTTGCAGGCTAAGTGTTAATCTGTCCTAAAAAGGTTATATTTTGTTCTGGGGTGAAATTCAATTTCCAAAATAGCAATACCATAAATCAGTGGTTTCAGCTGTGGCTGGCAAAGTATATTAGTGTCCGCCAAAACATATATTTTGTTCGGGGTGAAATTCAATTGCCAAAATATTAATACCCTGAATCTGGTGTCCCAGCTGTTGCAGGCCAAGTGTTAATCTGACCTTAAAAGTGTAAATTTTGTTCTGTGGTGAAATTCAATTGCCAAAATAGCAATACCATAAATCAGTGGTTTCAGCTGTGGCTGGCAAAGTATAATAGTGTCCGCGAAAACATATATTTTGTTCTGGGGTGAAATTCAATTGCCAAAATAGCAATAATATCCTTAATCTGGTGTCATAGCTGTTGCAGGCCAAGTGTTAATCTGTCTGTAAAATGGTATATTTTGTTCTGGGGTGAAAGTCAATTGCCAAAATAGCAATACCCTGAATCTGGTGTCCCAGCTGTTGCAGGCCAATTCTTAATCTGTCCGTACAAGGGAATATTTTGTTATTGGGTGAAATTCAATTGCCAAAATAGCAATACCATAAATCAGTGGTTTCAGCTGTGGCTGGCAAAGTATAATAGTGTCAAGCCAAAACATATATTTTGTTCTGAGGTGAAATTCAATTGCCAAAATAGCAATACCCAGAATCTGGTGTCCCAGCTGTTGCAGGCCAAGTGTTAATCTGTCCGTAAAAGGGTATATTTTGTTCTGGGGTTAAATTCAATTGCCCAAAATAGCAATACCATAAATCAGTGGTTTTCAGCTGTGGCTGGCAAAGTATAATAGTGTCCGCAAAACATATATTTTGTTTCTGGGTGAAATTCAATTGCCAAAATAGCAATACCCTGAATCTGGTGTCCCAGCTGTTGCAGGCCTAGTGTTAATCTGTCCGTAAAAGAGTATATTTTGTTCTGGGGTGAAAGTCAATTGCCAAAATAGCAATACCCTGAATCTGGTGTCCCAGCTGTTGCAGGCCAAGTCTTAATCTGTCCGTACAAGGGAATATTTTGTTCTGGGGTGAAATTCAATTGCCAAAATAGCAATACCATAAATCAGTGGTTTTAGCTGTTGCTGGCAAAGTATAATAGTGTCCGCCAAAACATATATTTTGTTCTGGGGTGAAATTCAATTGCCAAAATAGCAATACCCTGAATCTGGTGTCCCAGCTGTTGCAGGCCAAGTATTAATCTGTCCGTAAAGGGTTTATTTTGTTCTGGGGTGAAATTCAATTTGCCAAAATAGCAATACCATAAATCAGTGGTTTTAGCTGTGGCTGGCAAAGTATAATAGTGTCCGCCAAAACATATATTTTGTTCGCCTGTTTCAGTGCACCAGCTTTCTTCCCTCCTCCCTGCTAGCACTCACAGCCTGGTCCTACACAGCATCCAGGCACAAGGAGGCGCAGGCAGCAGGCATACCATATGTGACAGTCAGCTCTGCTGCGCGCTAACTTTTCTTCCTCCTCCCTCCTCCCTCCAAGCACTTCGGACCGCGTGTACATGTGGCCGCACACTACGGCGGGGGCAGGCAGCAGGGAGCAGGCATATGAGACGCTCTGCTCCCTGGCTGTGAGCCGAATTTCCTCCATCCTCCTCCTTCCTCAGTAACATTGCTTCCCGCCATAAGCACTGACATGCCGCCCGTGCCAGTTCCTTACACCTGCAGCGCCTCCAGCAGCAAAGCGCAACAGGTACAAGCCGTTTTCCCACTATATTCACCTCCCATTTTTTTTGGGGGAGCGGGGTGCGTCTTATATGGCGAAAAATACGGTAAATTAATCATATAACCTACCTAGAGAACTTCCAGATTGATGTGGGTCACAGAGGTGCTGTAGCCAATGACCGGTCGCAGTGGTGACATGACCTCTCATGTGTCAAGTGATCCAGTGACATGGTGCATGGAAGATACATCACAGCTGTGGCCAGTCATTATCTGCAGAGGTCATGTGACCCAAATCAAGCCAGATGTTGAAAACAAGGGTGCGAGGTAGCCAGAACCCAACAGTGGGCATCGGGTAAGTATGTTTCCCTATGCAGGTCTTCTGCTGGCACCATGCTGCACTGTGACTTGATGTTGCGCAGGGGGCTCCCAGAAGAAGACCAGGCAGTAGTGAGTACACACAGCACTAACAAGGCTACACTCACTGCTCCCTGCACCTCCTGCATACTAATGAGCACTTCCATAATTAAAGCGTTTATTGGCATTCATTTTATAAGACCCATTGACATGTTTCCCCCACTGTTGGAGGAACAAAATATCCTATATAATAAAATCCCTGTCTGAGTGCGCTATGTCCGTGTGTGTGTCACCAGTTATTTATACTGGGCATGCGCGGCGCATCTCACAGGTTTTACTGCATTTAAACATATAGAGTGGCCATGGCTCACCCGCCATCATCGGCTGCTGACCATAGCTCCCCCATCGTCCTTCTCTGCTTCAAGAATGTCACCGCTGCTCTCCGCTTCTGACATCGTTACACTGTGCATGCTCTGCCGCATGGACATCTGGGAATTGAAGTCCTGGTGAGAGGAGGTCAAGCAGACGCGTGCATGTGCAGTAGTAAAGCTCGCCTGCATCGCCCACAGCAGCGCGCTGAGGAAGCCGCATGTAGCGCCCTGTTGGCCATAGCTTCCCTGCCGCCCTCCACTGCTTGCACAGTTCCCCAGCTGCCCTTCGCTACTCAGACAGTTTCTCCACTGTCCAGACAATGCGCATGCACCCTGTTCGCCGCATGGACTTCTGAGAATTGAAGTCCTGGTGAGCGGCGCGGAGGAGATGAGCACATGTACAGTAGTAAAGCTGTGGTGCAGAGACGTGAGGGCATGGCTGCAGATAGATATGGGCCCAATAAGGAGGGGGTGAGAGGACAGAGAAATGGTGGAAATGGAGGAGAAGATTGAGACACAGGGCAAAGAGGAGACAGAGAGGAGAAACAGAAAGAATAGATGCACACAGATGAGGAGAGGAACAAAGAAACAAAAGTGAAGAGGACAGAGACAGCAGAGGTGAAGAAGACAGAGATAGCAGAGGTGAAGAAGACAGACATAACAGAGGCAGAGGTGAAGAAGACTGGTATGTCAGAGGTGAAGAATAAGACATAGACAGCAGAGGGAAAGAGGACAGAGATGGCAGAGGTGAAGAGGACAGAGATAGTAGAGGTGAAGAGGACAGAAATAGCAGAGGTGAAGAGCACAGAGATAGCAGAGGCAGTAGTGAAGAGGACATAGATAGCAGAGGCAAAGGTGAAGAGGACAGAGATAGCAGAGGCAGAGGTGAAGAGGACAGAGATAGTAGAGACAGAGGTGATAAGGACAGAGATGGCAGAGGTGAAGAGGACAGAGATAGAAGAGGCAGATATGAAGAGGACAGAGGTGAAGAGGACAGAGATGGTAGAGACAGAAGTGAAGAGGATAGAGATAGCAGAGGCAGAGGTGAAGAGGGCGAGATAGCAGAGGCAGAGGTGAAGAGGACCGAGATAGCAGAGGCAGAGATGAAGAGGACAGAGACAGCAGAGGCAAAGAGGATAGATTTCAGAGGCAGATGGGAAGAGGACAGAGATAGTAGAGGCAGAGGAGAAGAGGACACAGATAGTAGCGGCAGAGAACAAAAAGAAATGTATAGCTAAGGAGTAGAGACAGGAGAGGCGGAGAGGACACAGACATTAAATTAACTAGCTAAGGAGCAGAAATACAGTAGGTAGTCAATAAGCAGAGATAGGAGAAACAGAAGTGAAGAGGTTAGAGATAGAGGCAGAGGTGAAGATAATACAATGACAATCATAGCTAAAGAGCAGAGACAGGAGAGGCATAGAGAATCCTACATAATAAAATCCCTGTGTGAGTGACTGTGTCCGTGTGGTACCCAGTTTTGCACTGGGCATGCGCGGCGGGCGTCCAAACAGGACACAGCGCTACACACAAGTTTCCCTGCAGGGTGTCAGCAGCCTGACTGCCCATAGATACCTCCAAGACCCTATAGGCAGGCCACAGCTCCCCACCGCCGCCTGCTCCTACCTTCTGTTTCTCTCTTGGCTGACCAGCACCATAGCGCACAAATAGCCAGTGCGCATGCATCGCCTTCGCTGTACAGACCTGATGAGCAGCCGTGAAGGAGACGTCAGCATGAGCAGTACTAAAGTGTGCCTGCACTGCCTACATGCCATTTAGTGCACTGTGTCCGTGCGTACACAGTTTTACACTAGGCATGCACAGACACAGCGCTCAACACACCACCCACACAAGCGTGCCGGCAAGTAGGATACAGCACTGAAGAAGCCGCCTGTACCGCCCACACACCATTCAGTTTATCGGCACTGCCCACAGACGGCGCCTGCACTGCCCACACCTGCATGCTATTTTAGTTAGTCAGTCACAGTGCCATTTCTGTTCGTCAGTCATCAGTCACAGCACTATAACCCATATAGACTGTCGGCAGTCTGACCTACCAGTCGCTACCAGCAGTCTCACCACCAGCAGTCAGTGCCAGTCGTACAGCCACCAGTTAAAGTGCCAGCTGTGTTAGCCACCAGTCAGTGTCAGCAGTCTCAGCCACCAGTCGCAGTAGCAACAGTCAGTGCCAGCTGTGTCAGCCACCAGTCTCACCCACTAGTCAGTGTCAGCAGTCACAGCCACCAGTCACAGTGCCAGCAGTCTCAGCCACAGCCAACAGTCTAGGCCAACAGCCACAGCCACAAGTCTCAGCCACCAGTCAGTGCCAGCAGTCTCAGCCACTAGTCATTGCCAGTGCCATTTAATATAGACTGTTCCTAATAAAGTGTATGCACTAATCTTCTAGCGCCCGTTATTGTAACGGGCTCAATGTCTAATATCATGTAAAACAAAAAACATGTTTTGCCTAGAGTAATGATCCTGTAATAAACAATTGCATGTTTTACCATTACCAGTGGCATACTGAAGCTATAGGGGTGCAGTAACAGGCCACACAGGCCTTTGTGCTTGAGGAGATGCAAAACTCTTCTGTCCGGTAAGAAGACACTAGTATAATATCACATGATGAGTGAAAGCCCTGTTATATTGTATTGTATTTAGTATAATAATTTTTTCAGAGGATAACTTTAAATTATTTCTTTTAAAGGGATGGAATTTAAGCATTGTACATCTCATTGATCCCTTGCTCCAGTCCCCACTGCTTTTAACTTCATAGTCCCAGTTTAATACTCACAAACACTAGCTACAGATCTGATTGGTGGTATGAGCAATAGAAGCCAGCATAGAAACGACAGTGCCAGGACACTGGTGAAAATAACTTTCTTTTTTTTTTTTAACCAACTCAATGTTTACCCCTGAAGTGTTTTATATGATGTTGAAGAGTCTTAATGCTAACATGAAAGAATAGTTTTTATGCAGCTTTCGGTGGACCTGGAGTACATGACCTGATTTACTGCAAGTATAATTTACAATATTGTAAAGCTCATGTCTACAATGGCAGACAGTTATTAGTTCCAGTGTTGTGTGTGGATATCAGCATACCCTTCATTACATGGAGATAGTTGAGGAGTAGAGATGAGCGAACACCTGGATGTTCGGGTTCGAGAAGTTCGGCGAACTTCCGAAAATGTAGGGAAGGCAATGGGGACCCGAACTTTGGGCACTAAAAAGGCTGTAGAATAGCCCAGGAAAGGGCTAGAGAGCTGCAAAAGGCAGCAAAATGTAGGTAAATCCCCTGCAAACAAATGTGGATAGGAAAATGAATTAAAATAAAATAAAATAAATAAAAATTAAGCAATATCAATTGGAGAGAGGTCCCATAGCAGAGAATCAGACTTTAAGTCACCCACCAATGGTGAAGGCCACTTTCATTTATTTAAGCCCCAGCACCCAGACAGAGGAGAGAGGTCGCATAGCAGAGAATCAGGCTTCATGTCACCCACCACTGGAACAGGCCACTTTCAGATAATTAGGCCCCTGGCACCTAGACGGAGGGAGGAGAAGTTCATTCAACTTTTGGTTGCACCGCAATATAATGGTAAAATTAAAAAAGAGGATTCAATAAAGAAGTACAACAATATATGGTTGAGGGGATGCAGTTATAAATTTCTATTCTGCACAAGGGATGGACAGGTCTTGTGGGATCCATGCCTGGTTCATTTTTATGAACGTCAGCTTGTCCACGTTGGCTGTGGACAGGCGGCTGCATTTGTCACTAATGACGCCCCTGACGTTCTTAATACACGTTCAGACAAAAAGCTGGCCACCGGGCAGGCCAGCACCTCCAAGGCATAAAAGGCTAGCTCTGGCCACGTGGACAATTTGGAGACCCAGAAGTTGAATGGGGCTGAACCATCAGTTAGTTCGTGGAGGGGTGTGCACACGTACTGTTCAACCATGTTAGTGAAATGCTGCCTCCTGCTAACACGTTCCGTATCAGGTGGTGGTGCAGTTAGCTTTGGCTTGGTGACAAAACTTTTCCATATTTCTGTCATGCTAACCCTGCCCTCAGAGGAGCTGGCCGTGACACAGCTGTGTTGGCGACCTCTTGCCCCTTCTCTGCCTTTGCCTTGGGCTTCCATTTGTTCCCCTGTGAAATTTGGGAATGCTCTCAGGAGCGCGTCTACCAGTGTGCGCTTGTACTCGCGCATCTTCCTATCACGCTCCAGTGCAGGAAGTAAGGTGGGCACATTGTCTTTGTACCGGGGATCTAGCAGGGTGATAACCCAGTAGTCCATACACGTTAAAATATGGGCAACTCTGCTGTCGTTGAGCAGGCACTGCAGCATGTAGTCGCTCATGTGTGCCAGGGTGCCCAGAGGTAAGAACAAGCTGTCCTCTGTGGGAGGCGTATCGTCATCGTCCTCCGTATCCCCCAGCCATGCACCAGTGATGGGCCTGAGCTGTGTTAGGGGCCACCCCGCTGTGAACCTGCTTCTTCCTCAACCTCCTCCACCTCCTCCTCATCCTCCAGTAGTGGGCCCTGGCTGGCCACATTTGTACCTGGCCTCTGCTGTTGCAAAAACCTCCCTCTGAGGCACTTCTTACAGACTGGCCTGAAAGTGCTAAAAATGACCCCTCATCCTCCTCCTCCTCCTGGGCCACCTCCTCTTCCATCATTGCCCTAAGTGTTTTCTCAAGTAGACATAGAAGTGGTATTGTAACGCTGATAACGGCGTCATCGCCACTGGCCATGTTGGTGGAGTACTCGAAACAGCAGAACAGGGCACACAGGTCTCGCATGGAGGCCCAGTCATTGGTGTTGAAGAGGTGCTGTTCCGCAGTGCGACTGACCCAGGCGTGCTGCAGCTGAAACTCAACTATGGCCTGCTGCTGCTCGCACAGTCTCTGCAGCATGTGCAAGGTGGATTTCCACCTGGTGGGCACATCGCATATGAGGCGGTGAGCGGGAAGGCCGCACTTTATGCAGCAGCTCTGACATGTCGGGGTAGTTGTGAATGAACTTCTGGATACCAAATTCAGCACATGCGCCAGGCAATATCTAGTATTTAGGCCCTGGATGAAAGGTATACTTTTATGGACAGATTTAAACTTTGAGATGCACAGTAGCGTGTGAAAAATATGTAGCATTATGCCTTCAGCAATTGTATTTTAACACTTTGTGTAATATACCCTTTAACGGACAGAAATACACTTGGAGAGGCACGGTAGAGTGAAGTTATTGAGGATGACCCTCTCAGCACCTGTAAATACACCTTGAGTGTAATATACAATATAAGATGCACAATAGTGCGTGCAGATTTACAGGATTATGCTTTCAGCAATTGTAATGTAAAACTTTTGGAATATACACTTTTATGGAAAGAAATATACTTGGAGATGTATGCTGAGTGTAATATACCCTTTTACGGACAGATTAACACTTGGCCTGCTGGAACACCAGATTCAGGGTATTGCTATTTTGGCAATTGAATTTCACCCCAGAACAAAATCTATCCTTTGACGGACACTCGGACAGTATTAAACTTAGCCAGCCACAGCTGGAACACCATATTTAGGGTATTGCGTTTTTGAAATTAAATTTCACCCCAGAAAATAATATATCCTGTGACGGACACTAGTAAACTTGGCCAGCCACAGCTGAAACCACTAATTTATGGTATTGCTATTTTGCCAATTGAATTTGACCCCAGAAAAATATATCGTTTGCCGGACACTATTAATCTTGTCCAGCCACAGCTGGAAAACCAGATTTACTGTATTTCTATTTTTGAAACTGTATTTCACACAAGAAAATAATATATCCTATTACGGACACTATGAAACTTGTCCAGTTACAGCTGGAACACCAGATTCAGGGTATTGCTATTTAGGCAATTAAATTTCACCCCAGAAAAAATATACCCCTTTACGGACAGATTTAAACTAGGCCTGCAACAGCTGGAACACCAGATTCAGGGTATTGCTATTTTTGCAACTGTATTTGACCCCAGAAAATAATCCTTTGACAGACACTAGGGAAATTGTCCAGTCACAGCTGGAACACCAGATTGAGGGAATTGCTATTTTGACAATTGAATTTCACCCCAGAACAAAATCTATCCTTTGACGGATACTATTAAACTTGTTCAGTCACAACTGGAACACCAGATTCAGGGTATTGCTATTTTGGCAATTAAATTTCACCCCAGAAAATAATATATCCTGCGACAGACACTTTTAAACTTGGCCAGCCACAGATGAAACCACTGATTTATGGTATTGCTATTTTGGCAATAGAATTTCACCCCAGAAAAAGTATATCCTTTGCTGGACACTATTAAACTTGTCCAGCCACAGCTGGAACAACAAATTTACTGTATTTCTATTTTTGCAACTGTATTTCACCCCAGAACAAAATCTATTCTTTGACGGATACTATTAAACTTGTTCAGTCACAACTGGAACACCAGATTCAGGGTATTGCTATTTTGGCAATTAAATTTCACCCCAGAAAATAATATATCCTGCGACAGACACTTTTAAACTTGACGAGCCACAGCTGAAACCACTGATTTATGGTATTGCTATTTTGGCTATTTAATTTCACCCCACAAAAAAATATATCCTTTGCTGGATACTATTAAACTTGTCCAGCCACAGCTAGAACAACAGATTTACTGTATTTCTATTTTTGCACCTGTATTTCCCTAAAGAAAATAATATATACTTTGATGGACACTAGGGAAATTGTCCAGTCACAGCTGGAACACCAGATTCAGGGTATTGCTATTGTGGTAGTGTTGAGCGAACAGTTCGAGAATAGTTCGGGTTCGTACAGAATTTTGGGGTGTTCGGTACATCGGACCCGAACCCGAACATTTTCAAAAAAATTTGGGTTCGGGATCATTGTTCGGCGATTTCTTCCCACTTTCTGAAGGGCTGCACAGCAGCCAATCAGCTACCGTTTACTTCTTGCCCTAAGAGCCCATCACAGCCATGCCTACTAATGGCATGGCAGTGATTGGCCAGTGCAGCATGTGACCCAGCCTCTATTTAAGCTGGAGTCACATAGCGCCGCACGTCACACTGCTCTGATTAGTGTAGGAAAAGGACGCAGCTGCTGTGAGGGCGAGATTAGGCAGGGAAAAGTCAGCAAAAGCACCTAATGAAGTGATCGATCTACAGCTGTGAATGATTCAACTTCTGCTAGTTACTTACTCACTGGTTTTTAGGCTGCACAGAGCGTTTATCTGTCACTTTTTTCTGGGGTGATCGGTGGCCATTTTGTGACTTGTGGTGCACCAGAACAAGGTGCCACCAAGTCCATCAATCCATCAATACTAGTTTTGATGTTCAGGGGCTTGGCTGTGCTAATTGTCACCCCTAGAAACTCAGGATAGCAATTTCTTTATTTTAATAGTGGTTAAATACAATTGCCAAAATACCAATCCCTAAATCTGGTGTTCCAGATTTGGCTAGGCAAGTATAATACTGTCTGCTGTCTGGCAAAGGATATATTATTTTCTGTGGTGAAATTCAATTGCCAAAATAGCAATCCCCTAAATCTGTTGTCCCAGCACTGGCTGGCAAACTATAATAGTGTCAGCCAAAATATATTTTTTGTTCTGGGGTGAAATTCAATTGCCAAAATAGCAATACCATAAATCACTGGTTTCAGCTGTGGCTGGCAAAGTATAATAGTGTCCGCCAAAACATATATTTTGTTCTGGGGTGAAATTCAATTGCCAAAATATTAATACCCTGAATCTGGAGTCCCAGCTGTTGCAGGCCATGTGTTAATCTGTACTTAAAAGGGTATATTTTGTTCTGGGGTGAAATTCAATTGCCAAAATAGCAATACCATAAATCAGTGTGGTTTCAGCTGTGGCTGGCAAAGTATAATAGTGTCCGTCAAAACATATATTTTGTTCGGGGTGAAATTCGATTGCCAAAATATTAATAAACTCAATCTGGTGTCCCAGCTGTTGCAGGCCAAGTGTTAATCTGTCCTTAAAAGGTTATATTTTGTTCTGGGGTGAAATTCAATTGAAAAAATAGCAATACCATAAATCTGTGGTTTCAGCTGTGGCTGGCAAAGTATAATAGTGTCCGCCAAAACATATATTTTGTTCTGGGGGAAAATCAATTGCCAAAAAGCCATACCCTAAATCTGGCGTCCCAGTTGTTACACGCTAAGGTTTAATCTGTCCTTAAATGGGTATATTTTGTTCTGGGGTGAAAGTCAATTGCCAAATTAGCAATACCCTGAATCTGGTGTCCCAGCTGTTGCAGGCCAAGTGTTAATCTGTCCTTGAAAGGGTAAATTTTGTTCTGGGGTGAAATTCAATTGCCAAAATAGCAATACCATAAATCAGTGGTTTCAGCTGTGGCTGGCAAAGTATAATAGTGTCCGCCAAAACATAAATTTTGTTCTGGGGTGAAATTCTATTGCCAAAATAGCAATACCCTTAATCTGGTGTCCCAGCTGTTGCAGGCCAAGTGTTAATCTGTCTGTAAAATTGTATATTTTGTTCTGGGGTGAAATTCAATTGCCAAAATAGCAATACCCTGAATCTGGTGTCCCAGCTGTTGCAGGCTAAGTGTTAATCTGTCCTTAAAAGGTTATATTTTGTTCTGGGGTGAAATTCAATTTCCAAAATAGCAATACCATAAATCAGTGGTTTCAGCTGTGGCTGGCAAAGTATAATAGTGTCCGCCAAAACATATATTTTGTTCGGGGTAAAATTCAATTGCCAAAATATTAATACCCTGAATCTGGTGTCCCAGCTGTTGCAGGCCAAGTGTTAATCTGACCTTAAAAGTGTAAATTTTGTTCTGTGGTGAAATTCAATTGCCAAAATAGCAATACCATAAATCAGTGGTTTCAGCTGTGTCTGGCAAAGTATAATAGTGTCCGCGAAAACATATATTTTGTTCTGGGGTGAAATTCAATTGCCAAAATAGCAATAATATCCTTAATCTGGTGTCATAGCTGTTGCAGGCCAAGTGTTAATCTGTCTGTAAAATAGTATATTTTGTTCTGGGGTGAAAGTCAATTGCCAAAATAGAAATACCCAGAATCTGGTGTCCCAGCTGTTGCAGGCCCAGTCTTAATCTGTCCTTACAAGGGAATATTTTGTTATGGGGTGAAATTCAATTGCCAAAATATTAATACCCTGAATCTGGTGTCCCAGCTGTTGCAGGCCAAGTGTTAATCTGACCTTAAAAGTGTAAATTTTGTTCTGGGGTGAAATTCTATTGCCAAAATAGCAATACCCTTAATCTGGTGTCCCAGCTGTTGCAGGCCAAGTGTTAATCTGTCTGTAAAATTGTATATTTTGTTCTGGGGTGAAATTCAATTGCCAAAATAGCAATACCCTGAATCTGGTGTCCCAGCTGTTGCAGGCTAAGTGTTAATCTGTCCTAAAAGGTTATATTTTGTTCTGGGGTGAAATTCAATTTCCAAAATAGCAATACCATAAATCAGTGGTTTCAGCTGTGGCTGGCAAAGTATATTAGTGTCCGCCAAAACATATATTTTGTTCGGGGTGAAATTCAATTGCCAAAATATTAATACCCTGAATCTGGTGTCCCAGCTGTTGCAGGCCTAGTGTTAATCTGACCTTAAAAGTGTAAATTTTGTTCTCTGGTGAAATTCAATTGCCAAAATAGCAATACCATAAATCAGTGGTTTCAGCTGTGGCTGGCAAAGTATAATAGTGTCCGCGAAAAACATATATTTTGTTCTGGGGTGAAATTCAATTGCCAAAATAGCAATAATATCCTTAATCTGGTGTCATAGCTGTTGCAGGCCAAGTGTTAATCTGTCTGTAAAATGGTATATTTTGTTCTGGGGTGAAAGTCAATTGCCAAAATAGCAATACCCTGAATCTGGTGTCCCAGCTGTTGCAGGCCAAGTCTTAATCTGTCCGTACAAGGGAATATTTTGTTATTCTGTGAAATTCAATTGCCAAAATAGCAATACCATAAATCAGTGGTTTCAGCTGTGGCTGGCAAAGTATAATAGTCTCAAGCCAAAACATATATTTTGTTCTGGGTTGAAATTCAATTGCCAAAATAGCAATACCCTTAATCTGGTGTCCCAGCTGTTGCAGGCCAAGTGTTAATCTGTCCATAAAAGGGTAAATTTTGTTCTGGGGTGAAATTCAATTGCCAAAATAGCAATACCATAAATCAGTGGTTTCAGCTGTGGCTGGCAAAGTATAATAGTGTCCGCCAAAACATATATTTTGTTCTGGGGTGAAATTCAATTGCCAAAATAGCAATACCCTGAATCTAGTGTCCCAGCTGTTGCAGGCCAAGTGTTAATCTGACCTTAAAAGTGTAAATTTTGTTCTGTGGTGAAATTCAATTGCCAAAATAGCAATACCATAAATCAGTGGTTTCAGCTGTGTCTGGCAAAGTATAATAGTGTCCGCGAAAACATATATTTTGTTCTGGGGTGAAATTCAATTGCCAAAATAGCAATAATATCCTTAATCTGGTGTCATAGCTGTTGCAGGCCAAGTGTTAATCTGTCTGTAAAATAGTATATTTTGTTCTGGGGTGAAAGTCAATTGCCAAAATAGCAATACCCTGAATCTGGTGTCCCAGCTGTTGCAGGCCAAGTCTTAATCTGTCCTTACAAGGGAATATTTTGTTATGGGGTGAAATTCAATTGCCAAAATAGCAATACCATAAATCAGTGGTTTCAGCTGTGGCTGGCAAAGTATAATAGTGTCAAGCCAAAACATATATTTTGTTCTGAGGTGAAATTCAATTGCCAAAATAGCAATACCAAGAATCTGGTGTCCCAGCTGTTGCAGGCCAAGTGTTAATCTGTCCTTAAAAGGTAATATTTTGTTCTGGGGTGAAATTCAATTGAAAAAATAGCAATACCATAAATCAGTGGTTTCAGCTGTGGCTGGCAAAGTATAATAGTGTCCGCCAAAACATATATTTTGTTCTGGGGTGAAAATCAATTGCCAAAATAGCCATACCCTAAATCTGGCGTCCCAGTTGTTACACGCTAAGGTTTAATCTGTCCTTAAAAGGGTATATTTTGTTCTGGGGTGAAAGTCAATTGCCAAATTAGCAATACCCTGAATCTGGTGTCCCAGCTGTTGCAGGCCAAGTGTTAATCTGTCCTTAAAAGGGTAAATTTTGTTCTGGGGTGAAATTCAATTGCCAAAATAGCAATACCATAAATCAGTGGTTTCAGCTGTGGCTGGCAAAGTATAATAGTGTCCGCCAAAACATATATTTTGTTCTGGGGTGAAATTCAATTGCCAAAATAGCAATACCCTGAATCTGGTGTCCCAGCTGTTGCAGGCCAAGTGTTAATCTGACCTTAAAAGTGTAAATTTTGTTCTGTGGTGAAATTCAATTGCCAAAATAGCAATACCATAAATCAGTGGTTTCAGCTGTGTGCTGGCAAAGTATAATAGTGTCCGCGAAAACATATATTTTGTTCTGGGGTGAAATTCAATTGCCAAAATAGCAATAATATCCTTAATCTGGTGTCATAGCTGTTGCAGGCCAAGTGTTAATCTGTCTGTAAAATAGTATATTTTGTTCTGGGGTGAAAGTCAATTGCCAAAATAGCAATACCCTGAATCTGGTGTCCCAGCTGTTGCAGGCCAAGTCTTAATCTGTCCTTACAAGGGAATATTTTGTTATGGGGTGAAATTCAATTGCCAAAATAGCAATACCATAAATCAGTGGTTTCAGCTGTGGCTGGCAAAGTATAATAGTGTCAAGCCAAAACATATATTTTGTTCTGAGGTGAAATTCAATTGCCAAAATAGCAATACCAAGAATCTGGTGTCCCAGCTGTTGCAGGCCAAGTGTTAATCTGTCCTTAAAAGGTTATATTTTGTTCTGGGGTGAAATTCAATTGAAAAAATAGCAATACCATAAATCAGTGGTTTCAGCTGTGGCTGGCAAAGTATAATAGTGTCCGCCAAAACATATATTTTGTTCTGGGGTGAAAATCAATTGCCAAAATAGCCATACCCTAAATCTGGCATCCCAGTTGTTACACGCTAAGATTTAATCTGTCCTTAAAAGGTTATATTTTGTTCTGGGGTGAAAGTCAATTGCCAAATTAGCAATACCCTGAATCTGGTGTCCCAGCTGTTGCAGGCCAAGTGTTAATCTGTCCTTGAAAGGGTAAATTTTGTTCTGGGATGAAATTCAATTGCCAAAATAGCAATACCATAAATCAGTGGTTTCAGCTGTGGCTGGCAAAGTATAATAGTGTCCGCCAAAACATAAATTTTGTTCTGGGGTGAAATTCTATTGCCAAAATAGCAATACCCTTAATCTGGTGTCCCAGCTGTTGCAGGCCAAGTGTTAATCTGTCTGTAAAATTGTATATTTTGTTCTGCGGTGAAATTCAATTGCCAAAATAGCAATACCCTGAATCTGGTGTCCCAGCTGTTGCAGGCTAAGTGTTAATCTGTCCTAAAAAGGTTATATTTTGTTCTGGGGTGAAATTCAATTGCCAAAATAGCAATACCATAAATCAGTGGTTTCAGCTGTGGCTGGCAAAGTATAATAGTGTCCGCCAAAACATATATTTTGTTCTGGGGTGAAATTCAATTGCCAAAATAGCATAATACCCTGAATCTGGTGTCATAGCTGTTGCAGGCCAAGTGTTAATCTGTCTGTAAAATTGTATATTTTGTTCTGGGGTGAAAGTCAATTGCCAAAATAGCAATACCCTGAATCTGGTGTCCCAGCTGTTGCAGGCCAAGTCTTAATCTGTCCGTACAAGGGAATATTTTGTTATTGGGTGAAATTCAATTGCCAAAATAGCAATACCATAAATCAGTGGTTTCAGCTGTGGCTGGCAAAGTATAATAGTGTCAAGCCAAAACATATATTTTGTTCTGGGTTGAAATTCAATTGCCAAAATAGCAATACCCTTAATCTGGTGTCCCAGCTGTTGCAGGCCAAGTGTTAATCTGTCCATAAAAGGGTAAATTTTGTTCTGGGGTTAAATTCAATTGCCAAAATAGCAATACCATAAATCAGTGGTTTCAGGTGTGGCTGGCAAAGTATAATAGTATCCGCCAAAACATATATTTTGTTCTGGGGTGAAATTCAATTGCCAAAATAGCAATACCCTGAATCTAGTGTCCCAGCTGTTGCAGGCTAAGTGTTAATCTGACCTTAAAAGTGTAAATTTTGTTCTGTGGTGAAATTCAATTGCCAAAATAGCAATACCATAAATCAGTGGTTTCAGCTGTGTCTGGCAAAGTATAATAGTGTCCGCGAAAACATATATTTTGTTCTGGGGTGAAATTCAATTGCCAAAATAGCAATAATATCCTTAATCTGGTGTCATAGCTGTTGCAGGCCAAGTGTTAATCTGTCTGTAAAATAGTATATTTTGTTCTGGGGTGAAAGTCAATTGCCAAAATAGCAATACCCTGAATCTGGTGTCCCAGCTGTTGCAGGCCAAGTCTTAATCTGTCCTTACAAGGGAATATTTTGTTATGGGGTGAAATTCAATTGCCAAAATAGCAATACCATAAATCAGTGGTTTCAGCTGTGGCTGGCAAAGTATAATAGTGTCAAGCCAAAACATATATTTTGTTCTGAGGTGAAATTCAATTGCCAAAATAGCAATACCAAGAATCTGGTGTCCCAGCTGTTGCAGGCCAAGTGTTAATCTGTCCTTAAAAGGTAATATTTTGTTCTGGGGTGAAATTCAATTGAAAAAATAGCAATACCATAAATCAGTGGTTTCAGCTGTGGCTGGCAAAGTATAATAGTGTCCGCCAAAACATATATTTTGTTCTGGGGTGAAAATCAATTGCCAAAATAGCCATACCCTAAATCTGGCGTCCCAGTTGTTACACGCTAAGGTTTAATCTGTCCTTAAAAGGGTATATTTTGTTCTGGGGTGAAAGTCAATTGCCAAATTAGCAATACCCTGAATCTGGTGTCCCAGCTGTTGCAGGCCAAGTGTTAATCTGTCCTTGAAAGGGTAAATTTTGTTCTGGGGTGAAATTCAATTGCCAAAATAGCAATACCATAAATCAGTGTTTTCAGCTGTGGCTGGCAAAGTATAATAGTGTCCGCCAAAACATAAATTTTGTTCTGGGGTGAAATTATATTGCCAAAATAGCAATACCCTTAATCTGGTGTCCCAGCTGTTGCAGGCCAAGTGTTAATCTGTCTGTAAAATTGTATATTTTGTTCTGGGGTGAAATTTAATTGCCAAAATAGCAATACCCTGAATCTGGTGTCCCAGCTGTTGCAGGCTAAGTGTTAATCTGTCCTAAAAAGGTTATATTTTGTTCTGGGGTGAAATTCAATTTCCAAAATAGCAATACCATAAATCAGTGGTTTCAGCTGTGGCTGGCAAAGTATATTAGTGTCCGCCAAAACATATATTTTGTTCGGGGTGAAATTCAATTGCCAAAATATTAATACCCTGAATCTGGTGTCCCAGCTGTTGCAGGCCAAGTGTTAATCTGACCTTAAAAGTGTAAATTTTGTTCTGTGGTGAAATTCAATTGCCAAAATAGCAATACCATAAATCAGTGGTTTCAGCTGTGGCTGGCAAAGTATAATAGTGTCCGCGAAAACATATATTTTGTTCTGGGGTGAAATTCAATTGCCAAAATAGCAATAATATACTTAATCTGGTGTCATAGCTGTTGCAGGCCAAGTGTTAATCTGTCTGTAAAATGGTATATTTTGTTCTGGGGTGAAAGTCAATTGCCAAAATAGCAATACCCTGAATCTGGTGTCCCAGCTGTTGCAGGCCAATTCTTAATCTGTCCGTACAAGGGAATATTTTGTTATTGGGTGAAATTCAATTGCCAAAATAGCAATACCATAAATCAGTGGTTTCAGCTGTGGCTGGCAAAGTATAATAGTGTCAAGCCAAAACATATATTTTGTTCTGAGGTGAAATTCAATTGCCAAAATAGCAATACCAAGAATCTGGTGTCCCAGCTTTTGCAGGCCAAGTGTTAATCTGTCCGTAAAAGGGTATATTTTGTTCAGGGGTTAAATTCAATTGCCCAAATAGCAATACCATAAATCAGTGGTTTTAGCTGTGGCTGGCAAAGTATAATAGGGTCCGCAAAAACATATATTTTGTTTTTGGGTGAAATTTAATTGCCAAAATAGCAATACCCTGAAACTGGCGTCCCAGTTCTTGCACGCTTAGTGTTAATCTGTCCTTAAAAGAGTATATTTTGTTCTGGGGTGAAAGTCAATTGCCAAAATAGCAATACCCTGAATCTGGTGTACAAGCTGTTGCAGGCCAAGTCTTAATCTGTCCGTACAAGGGAATATTTTGTTCTGGGGTGAAATTCAATTGCCAAAATAGCAATACCATAAATAAGTGGTTTTAGCTGTTGCTGGCAAAGTATAATAGTGTCCGCCAAAACATATATTTTGTTCTGGGGTGAAATTCAATCGCCAAAATAGCAATACCCTGAATCTGGTGTCCCAGCTGTTGCAGGCCAAGCATTAATCTGTCCGTAAAAGGGTTTATTTTGTTCTGGGGTGAAATTCATTTGCCAAAATAGCAATACCAAAAATCAGTGGTTTTAGCTGTGGCTGGCAAAGTATAATAGTGTCCGCCAAAACATATATTTTGTTCTGGGGTGAAATTCAATTGCCAAAATAGCAATACCCTGAATCTGGTGTCCCAGCTGTTGCAGGCCAAGCATTAATCTGTCCGTAAAAGGGTTTATTTTGTTCTGGGGTGAAATTCATTTGCCAAAATAGCAATACCATAAATCAGTGGTTTTAGCTGTGGCTGGCAAAGTATAATAGTGTCCGCCAAAACATATATTTTGTTCTGGGGTGAAATTCAATTGCCAAAATAGCAATACCCTGAATCTAGTGTCCCAGCTGTTGCAGGCCAAGTGTTAAAATGTCCGTAAAAGGGTATATTTTGTTCAGGGTGAAATTCAATTGCCCAAATAGCAATACCATAAATCAGTGGTTTCAGCTGTGGCTGGCAAAGTATAATAGTGTCCGCCGAAACATATATTTTGTTCTGGGGTGAAATTCAATTGCCAAAATAGCAATACCCTGAATCTGGTGTCCCAGCTGTTGCAGGCCAAGTATTAATCTGTCCGTAAAAGGGTTTATTTTGTTCTGGGGTGAAATTCAATTGCCAAAATAGCAATACCATAAATCAGTGGTTTTAGCTGTGGCTGGCAAAGTATAATAGTGTCCGCCAAAACATATATTTTGTTCTGGGGTGAAATTCAATTACCAAAATAGCAATACCCTGAATCTGGTGTCCCAGCTGTTGCAGGCCAAGCATTAATCTGTCCTTAAAAGAGTTTATTTTGTTCTGGGGGAAATTCATTTGCCAAAATAGCAATACCATAAATCAGTGGTTTTAGCTGTGGCTGGCAAAGTATAATAGTGTCCGCCAAAACATATATTTTGTTCTGGGGTGAAATTCAATTACCAAAATAGCATTACCCTGAATCTGGTGTCCCAGCTGTTGCAGGCCAAGTGTTAATCTGTCCATAAAAGGGTAAATTTTGTTCTGGGGTGAAATTCAATTGCCAAAATAGCAATACCATAAATCAGTGGTTTCAGGTGTGGCAGGCAGCAGGGAGCAGGCATATGAGGCGCTCTGCTCCCTGGCTGTGAGCCGAATTTCCTCCATCCTCCTCCTTCCTCAGTAACATTGCTTCCCGCCATAAGCACTGACATGCCGCCCCGTGCCAGTTCCTTACACCTGCAGCGCCTCCAGCAGCAAAGCGCAACAGGTACAAGCCGTTTTCCCACTATATTCACCTCCCATTTTTTTTGGGGGGAGCGGGTGCGTCTTATATGGCGAAAAATACGGTAAATTAATCATATAACCTACCTAGAGAACTTCCAGATTGATGTGGATCACAGAGGTGCTGTCAGCCAATGACCGGTCGCAGTGGTGACATGACTCCCATGTGTCAAGTGATCCAGTGACATGGTGCATGGAAGATACATCACAGCTGTGGCCAGTCATTATCTGCAGAGGTCATGTGACCCAAATCAAGCCAGATGTTGAAAACAAGGGTGCGAGGTAGCCAGAACCCAACAGTGGGCATCGGGTAAGTATGTTTCCCTATGCAGGTCTTCTGCTGGCACCATGCTGCACTGTGACTTGATGTTGCGCAGGGGCTCCCAGAAGAAGACCAGGCAGTAGTGAGTACACACAGCACTAACAAGGCTACACTCACTGCTCCCTGCACCTCCTGCATACTAATGAGCACTTCCATAATTAAAGCGTTTATTGGCATTCATTTTATAAGACCCATTGACATGTTTCCCCACTGTTGGAGGAACAAAATATCCTATATAATAAAATCCCTGTCTGAGTGCGCTATGTCCGTGTGTGTGTCACCAGTTATTTATACTGGGCATGCGCAGCGCATCTCACAGGTTTTACTGCATTTAAACATATAGAGTGGCCATGGCTCACCCGCCATCATCGGCTGCTGACCATAGCTCCCCATCGTCCTTCTCTGCTTCAAGAATGTCACCGCTGCTCTCCGCTTCTGACATCGTTACACTGTGCATGCTCTGCCGCATGGACATCTGGGAATTGAAGTCCTGGTGAGCGGAGGTCAAGCAGACGCGTGCATGTGCAGTAGTAAAGCTCGCCTGCATCGCCCACAGCAGCGCGCTGAGGAAGCCGCATGTAGCGCCCTGTTGGCCATAGCTTCCCTGCCGCCCTCCACTGCTTGCACAGTTCCCCAGCTGCCCTTCGCTACTCAGACAGTTTCTCCACTGTCCAGACAATGCGCATGCACCCTGTTCGCCGCATGGACTTCTGAGAATTGAAGTCCTGGTGAGCGGCGCGGAGGAGATGAGCACATGTACAGTAGTAAAGCTGTGGTGCAGAGACGTGAGGGCATGGCTGCAGATAGATATGGGCCCAATAAGGAGGGGGTGAGAGGACAGAGAAATGGTGGAAATGGAGGAGAAGATTGAGACACAGGGCAAAGAGGAGACAGAGAGGAGAAACAGAAAGAATAGATGCACACAGATGAGGAGAGGAACAAAGAAACAAAAGTGAAGAGGACAGAGACAGCAGAGGTGAAGAAGACAGAGATAGCAGAGGTGAAGAAGACAGACATAACAGAGGCAGAGGTGAAGAAGACTGGTATGTCAGAGGTGAAGAATAAGACATAGACAGCAGAGGGAAAGAGGACAGAGATGGCAGAGGTGAAGAGGACAGAGATAGTAGAGGTGAAGAGGACAGAAATAGCAGAGGTGAAGAGCACAGAGATAGCAGAGGCAGTAGTGAAGAGGACATAGATAGCAGAGGCAAAGGTGAAGAGGACAGAGATAGCAGAGGCAGAGGTGAAGAGGACAGAGATAGTAGAGACAGAGGTGATAAGGACAGAGATGGCAGAGGTGAAGAGGACAGAGATAGAAGAGGCAGATATGAAGAGGACAGAGGTGAAGAGGACAGAGATGGTAGAGACAGAAGTGAAGAGGATAGAGATAGCAGAGGCAGAGGTGAAGAGGGCGAGATAGCAGAGGCAGAGGTGAAGAGGACCGAGATAGCAGAGGCAGAGATGAAGAGGACAGAGACAGCAGAGGCAAAGAGGATAGATTTCAGAGGCAGATGGGAAGAGGACAGAGATAGTAGAGGCAGAGGAGAAGAGGACACAGATAGTAGCGGCAGAGAACAAAAAGAAATGTATAGCTAAGGAGTAGAGACAGGAGAGGCGGAGAGGACACAGACATTAAATTAACTAGCTAAGGAGCAGAAATACAGTAGGTAGTCAATAAGCAGAGATAGGAGAAACAGAAGTGAAGAGGTTAGAGATAGAGGCAGAGGTGAAGATAATACAATGACAATCATAGCTAAAGAGCAGAGACAGGAGAGGCATAGAGAATCCTACATAATAAAATCCCTGTGTGAGTGACTGTGTCCGTGTGTGTACCCAGTTTTGCACTGGGCATGCGCGGCGGGCGTCCAAACAGGACACAGCGCTACACACAAGTTTCCCTGCAGGGTGTCAGCAGCCTGACTGCCCATAGATACCTCCAAGACCCTATAGGCAGGCCACAGCTCCCCACCGCCGCCTGCTCCTACCTTCTGTTTCTCTCTTGGCTGACCAGCACCATAGCGCACAAATAGCCAGTGCGCATGCATCGCCTTCGCTGTACAGACCTGATGAGCAGCCGTGAAGGAGACGTCAGCATGAGCAGTACTAAAGTGTGCCTGCACTGCCTACATGCCATTTAGTGCACTGTGTCCGTGCGTACACAGTTTTACACTAGGCATGCACAGACACAGCGCTCAACACACCACCCACACAAGCGTGCCGGCAAGTAGGATACAGCACTGAAGAAGCCGCCTGTACCGCCCACACACCATTCAGTTTATCGGCACTGCCCACAGACGGCGCCTGCACTGCCCACACCTGCATGCTATTTTAGTTAGTCAGTCACAGTGCCATTTCTGTTCGTCAGTCATCAGTCACAGCACTATAACCCATATAGACTGTCGGCAGTCTGACCTACCAGTCGCTACCAGCAGTCTCACCACCAGCAGTCAGTGCCAGTCGTACAGCCACCAGTTAAAGTGCCAGCTGTGTTAGCCACCAGTCAGTGTCAGCAGTCTCAGCCACCAGTCGCAGTAGCAACAGTCAGTGCCAGCTGTGTCAGCCACCAGTCTCACCCACTAGTCAGTGTCAGCAGTCACAGCCACCAGTCACAGTGCCAGCAGTCTCAGCCACAGCCAACAGTCTAGGCCAACAGCCACAGCCACAAGTCTCAGCCACCAGTCAGTGCCAGCAGTCTCAGCCACTAGTCATTGCCAGTGCCATTTAATATAGACTGTTCCTAATAAAGTGTATGCACTAATCTTCTAGCGCCCGTTATTGTAACGGGCTCAATGTCTAATATCATGTAAAACAAAAAACATGTTTTGCCTAGAGTAATGATCCTGTAATAAACAATTGCATGTTTTACCATTACCAGTGGCATACTGAAGCTATAGGGGTGCAGTAACAGGCCACACAGGCCTTTGTGCTTGAGGAGATGCAAAACTCTTCTGTCCGGTAAGAAGACACTAGTATAATATCACATGATGAGTGAAAGCCCTGTTATATTGTATTGTATTTAGTATAATAATTTTTTCAGAGGATAACTTTAAATTATTTCTTTTAAAGGGATGGAATTTAAGCATTGTACATCTCATTGATCCCTTGCTCCAGTCCCCACTGCTTTTAACTTCATAGTCCCAGTTTAATACTCACAAACACTAGCTACAGATCTGATTGGTGGTATGAGCAATAGAAGCCAGCATAGAAACGACAGTGCCAGGACACTGGTGAAAATAACTTTCTTTTTTTTTTTTTAACCAACTCAATGTTTACCCCTGAAGTGTTTTATATGATGTTGAAGAGTCTTAATGCTAACATGAAAGAATAGTTTTTATGCAGCTTTCGGTGGACCTGGAGTACATGACCTGATTTACTGCAAGTATAATTTACAATATTGTAAAGCTCATGTCTACAATGGCAGACAGTTATTAGTTCCAGTGTTGTGTGTGGATATCAGCATACCCTTCATTACATGGAGATAGTTGAGGAGTAGAGATGAGCGAACACCTGGATGTTCGGGTTCGAGAAGTTCGGCGAACTTCCGAAAATGTAGGGAAGGCAATGGGGACCCGAACTTTGGGCACTAAAAAGGCTGTAGAATAGCCCAGGAAAGGGCTAGAGAGCTGCAAAAGGCAGCAAAATGTAGGTAAATCCCCTGCAAACAAATGTGGATAGGAAAATGAATTAAAATAAAATAAAATAAATAAAAATTAAGCAATATCAATTGGAGAGAGGTCCCATAGCAGAGAATCAGACTTTAAGTCACCCACCAATGGTGAAGGCCACTTTCATTTATTTAAGCCCCAGCACCCAGACAGAGGAGAGAGGTCGCATAGCAGAGAATCAGGCTTCATGTCACCCACCACTGGAACAGGCCACTTTCAGATAATTAGGCCCCTGGCACCTAGACGGAGGGAGGAGAAGTTCATTCAACTTTTGGTTGCACCGCAATATAATGGTAAAATTAAAAAAGAGGATTCAATAAAGAAGTACAACAATATATGGTTGAGGGGATGCAGTTATAAATTTCTATTCTGCACAAGGGATGGACAGGTCTTGTGGGATCCATGCCTGGTTCATTTTTATGAACGTCAGCTTGTCCACGTTGGCTGTGGACAGGCGGCTGCATTTGTCACTAATGACGCCCCTGACGTTCTTAATACACGTTCAGACAAAAAGCTGGCCACCGGGCAGGCCAGCACCTCCAAGGCATAAAAGGCTAGCTCTGGCCACGTGGACAATTTGGAGACCCAGAAGTTGAATGGGGCTGAACCATCAGTTAGTTCGTGGAGGGGTGTGCACACGTACTGTTCAACCATGTTAGTGAAATGCTGCCTCCTGCTAACACGTTCCGTATCAGGTGGTGGTGCAGTTAGCTTTGGCTTGGTGACAAAACTTTTCCATATTTCTGTCATGCTAACCCTGCCCTCAGAGGAGCTGGCCGTGACACAGCTGTGTTGGCGACCTCTTGCCCCTTCTCTGCCTTTGCCTTGGGCTTCCATTTGTTCCCCTGTGAAATTTGGGAATGCTCTCAGGAGCGCGTCTACCAGTGTGCGCTTGTACTCGCGCATCTTCCTATCACGCTCCAGTGCAGGAAGTAAGGTGGGCACATTGTCTTTGTACCGGGGATCTAGCAGGGTGATAACCCAGTAGTCCATACACGTTAAAATATGGGCAACTCTGCTGTCGTTGAGCAGGCACTGCAGCATGTAGTCGCTCATGTGTGCCAGGGTGCCCAGAGGTAAGAACAAGCTGTCCTCTGTGGGAGGCGTATCGTCATCGTCCTCCGTATCCCCCAGCCATGCACCAGTGATGGGCCTGAGCTGTGTTAGGGGCCACCCCGCTGTGAACCTGCTTCTTCCTCAACCTCCTCCACCTCCTCCTCATCCTCCAGTAGTGGGCCCTGGCTGGCCACATTTGTACCTGGCCTCTGCTGTTGCAAAAACCTCCCTCTGAGGCACTTCTTACAGACTGGCCTGAAAGTGCTAAAAATGACCCCTCATCCTCCTCCTCCTCCTGGGCCACCTCCTCTTCCATCATTGCCCTAAGTGTTTTCTCAAGTAGACATAGAAGTGGTATTGTAACGCTGATAACGGCGTCATCGCCACTGGCCATGTTGGTGGAGTACTCGAAACAGCAGAACAGGGCACACAGGTCTCGCATGGAGGCCCAGTCATTGGTGTTGAAGAGGTGCTGTTCCGCAGTGCGACTGACCCAGGCGTGCTGCAGCTGAAACTCAACTATGGCCTGCTGCTGCTCGCACAGTCTCTGCAGCATGTGCAAGGTGGATTTCCACCTGGTGGGCACATCGCATATGAGGCGGTGAGCGGGAAGGCCGCACTTTATGCAGCAGCTCTGACATGTCGGGGTAGTTGTGAATGAACTTCTGGATACCAAATTCAGCACATGCGCCAGGCAATATCTAGTATTTAGGCCCTGGATGAAAGGTATACTTTTATGGACAGATTTAAACTTTGAGATGCACAGTAGCGTGTGAAAAATATGTAGCATTATGCCTTCAGCAATTGTATTTTAACACTTTGTGTAATATACCCTTTAACGGACAGAAATACACTTGGAGAGGCACGGTAGAGTGAAGTTATTGAGGATGACCCTCTCAGCACCTGTAAATACACCTTGAGTGTAATATACAATATAAGATGCACAATAGTGCGTGCAGATTTACAGGATTATGCTTTCAGCAATTGTAATGTAAAACTTTTGGAATATACACTTTTATGGAAAGAAATATACTTGGAGATGTATGCTGAGTGTAATATACCCTTTTACGGACAGATTAACACTTGGCCTGCTGGAACACCAGATTCAGGGTATTGCTATTTTGGCAATTGAATTTCACCCCAGAACAAAATCTATCCTTTGACGGACACTCGGACAGTATTAAACTTAGCCAGCCACAGCTGGAACACCATATTTAGGGTATTGCGTTTTTGAAATTAAATTTCACCCCAGAAAATAATATATCCTGTGACGGACACTAGTAAACTTGGCCAGCCACAGCTGAAACCACTAATTTATGGTATTGCTATTTTGCCAATTGAATTTGACCCCAGAAAAATATATCGCTTGCCGGACACTATTAATCTTGTCCAGCCACAGCTGGAAAACCAGATTTACTGTATTTCTATTTTTGAAACTGTATTTCACACAAGAAAATAATATATCCTATTACGGACACTATGAAACTTGTCCAGTTACAGCTGGAACACCAGATTCAGGGTATTGCTATTTAGGCAATTAAATTTCACCCCAGAAAAAATATACCCCTTTACGGACAGATTTAAACTAGGCCTGCAACAGCTGGAACACCAGATTCAGGGTATTGCTATTTTTGCAACTGTATTTGACCCCAGAAAATAATCCTTTGACAGACACTAGGGAAATTGTCCAGTCACAGCTGGAACACCAGATTGAGGGAATTGCTATTTTGACAATTGAATTTCACCCCAGAACAAAATCTATCCTTTGACGGATACTATTAAACTTGTTCAGTCACAACTGGAACACCAGATTCAGGGTATTGCTATTTTGGCAATTAAATTTCACCCCAGAAAATAATATATCCTGCGACAGACACTTTTAAACTTGGCCAGCCACAGATGAAACCACTGATTTATGGTATTGCTATTTTGGCAATAGAATTTCACCCCAGAAAAAGTATATCCTTTGCTGGACACTATTAAACTTGTCCAGCCACAGCTGGAACAACAAATTTACTGTATTTCTATTTTTGCAACTGTATTTCACCCCAGAACAAAATCTATTCTTTGACGGATACTATTAAACTTGTTCAGTCACAACTGGAACACCAGATTCAGGGTATTGCTATTTTGGCAATTAAATTTCACCCCAGAAAATAATATATCCTGCGACAGACACTTTTAAACTTGACGAGCCACAGCTGAAACCACTGATTTATGGTATTGCTATTTTGGCTATTTAATTTCACCCCACAAAAAAATATATCCTTTGCTGGATACTATTAAACTTGTCCAGCCACAGCTAGAACAACAGATTTACTGTATTTCTATTTTTGCACCTGTATTTCCCTAAAGAAAATAATATATACTTTGATGGACACTAGGGAAATTGTCCAGTCACAGCTGGAACACCAGATTCAGGGTATTGCTATTGTGGTAGTGTTGAGCGAACAGTTCGAGAATAGTTCGGGTTCGTACAGAATTTTGGGGTGTTCGGTACATCGGACCCGAACCCGAACATTTTCAAAAAAATTTGGGTTCGGGATCATTGTTCGGCGATTTCTTCCCACTTTCTGAAGGGCTGCACAGCAGCCAATCAGCTACCGTTTACTTCTTGCCCTAAGAGCCCATCACAGCCATGCCTACTAATGGCATGGCAGTGATTGGCCAGTGCAGCATGTGACCCAGCCTCTATTTAAGCTGGAGTCACATAGCGCCGCACGTCACACTGCTCTGATTAGTGTAGGAAAAGGACGCAGCTGCTGTGAGGGCGAGATTAGGCAGGGAAAAGTCAGCAAAAGCACCTAATGAAGTGATCGATCTACAGCTGTGAATGATTCAACTTCTGCTAGTTACTTACTCACTGGTTTTTAGGCTGCACAGAGCGTTTATCTGTCACTTTTTTCTGGGGTGATCGGTGGCCATTTTGTGACTTGTGGTGCACCAGAACAAGGTGCCACCAAGTCCATCAATCCATCAATACTAGTTTTGATGTTCAGGGGCTTGGCTGTGCTAATTGTCACCCCTAGAAACTCAGGATAGCAATTTCTTTATTTTAATAGTGGTTAAATACAATTGCCAAAATACCAATCCCCTAAATCTGGTGTTCCAGATTTGGCTAGGCAAGTATAATACTGTCTGCTGTCTGGCAAAGGATATATTATTTTCTGTGGTGAAATTCAATTGCCAAAATAGCAATCCCCTAAATCTGTTGTCCCAGCACTGGCTGGCAAACTATAATAGTGTCAGCCAAAATATATTTTTTGTTCTGGGGTGAAATTCAATTGCCAAAATAGCAATACCATAAATCACTGGTTTCAGCTGTGGCTGGCAAAGTATAATAGTGTCCGCCAAAACATATATTTTGTTCTGGGGTGAAATTCAATTGCCAAAATATTAATACCCTGAATCTGGAGTCCCAGCTGTTGCAGGCCATGTGTTAATCTGTACTTAAAAGGGTATATTTTGTTCTGGGGTGAAATTCAATTGCCAAAATAGCAATACCATAAATCAGTGTGGTTTCAGCTGTGGCTGGCAAAGTATAATAGTGTCCGTCAAAACATATATTTTGTTCGGGGTGAAATTCGATTGCCAAAATATTAATAAACTCAATCTGGTGTCCCAGCTGTTGCAGGCCAAGTGTTAATCTGTCCTTAAAAGGTTATATTTTGTTCTGGGGTGAAATTCAATTGAAAAAATAGCAATACCATAAATCTGTGGTTTCAGCTGTGGCTGGCAAAGTATAATAGTGTCCGCCAAAACATATATTTTGTTCTGGGGGAAAATCAATTGCCAAAAAGCCATACCCTAAATCTGGCGTCCCAGTTGTTACACGCTAAGGTTTAATCTGTCCTTAAATGGGTATATTTTGTTCTGGGGTGAAAGTCAATTGCCAAATTAGCAATACCCTGAATCTGGTGTCCCAGCTGTTGCAGGCCAAGTGTTAATCTGTCCTTGAAAGGGTAAATTTTGTTCTGGGGTGAAATTCAATTGCCAAAATAGCAATACCATAAATCAGTGGTTTCAGCTGTGGCTGGCAAAGTATAATAGTGTCCGCCAAAACATAAATTTTGTTCTGGGGTGAAATTCTATTGCCAAAATAGCAATACCCTTAATCTGGTGTCCCAGCTGTTGCAGGCCAAGTGTTAATCTGTCTGTAAAATTGTATATTTTGTTCTGGGGTGAAATTCAATTGCCAAAATAGCAATACCCTGAATCTGGTGTCCCAGCTGTTGCAGGCTAAGTGTTAATCTGTCCTTAAAAGGTTATATTTTGTTCTGGGGTGAAATTCAATTTCCAAAATAGCAATACCATAAATCAGTGGTTTCAGCTGTGGCTGGCAAAGTATAATAGTGTCCGCCAAAACATATATTTTGTTCGGGGTAAAATTCAATTGCCAAAATATTAATACCCTGAATCTGGTGTCCCAGCTGTTGCAGGCCAAGTGTTAATCTGACCTTAAAAGTGTAAATTTTGTTCTGTGGTGAAATTCAATTGCCAAAATAGCAATACCATAAATCAGTGGTTTCAGCTGTGTCTGGCAAAGTATAATAGTGTCCGCGAAAACATATATTTTGTTCTGGGGTGAAATTCAATTGCCAAAATAGCAATAATATCCTTAATCTGGTGTCATAGCTGTTGCAGGCCAAGTGTTAATCTGTCTGTAAAATAGTATATTTTGTTCTGGGGTGAAAGTCAATTGCCAAAATAGAAATACCCTGAATCTGGTGTCCCAGCTGTTGCAGGCCCAGTCTTAATCTGTCCTTACAAGGGAATATTTTGTTATGGGGTGAAATTCAATTGCCAAAATATTAATACCCTGAATCTGGTGTCCCAGCTGTTGCAGGCCAAGTGTTAATCTGACCTTAAAAGTGTATATTTTGTTCTGGGGTGAAATTCTATTGCCAAAATAGCAATACCCTTAATCTGGTGTCCCAGCTGTTGCAGGCCAAGTGTTAATCTGTCTGTAAAATTGTATATTTTGTTCTGCGGTGAAATTCAATTGCCAAAATAGCAATACCCTGAATCTGGTGTCCCAGCTGTTGCAGGCTAAGTGTTAATCTGTCCTAAAAAGGTTATATTTTGTTCTGGGGTGAAATTCAATTTCCAAAATAGCAATACCATAAATCAGTGGTTTCAGCTGTGGCTGGCAAAGTATATTAGTGTCCGCCAAAACATATATTTTGTTCGGGGGTGAAATTCAATTGCCAAAATATTAATACCCTGAATCTGGTGTCCCAGCTGTTGCAGGCCAAGTGTTAATCTGACCTTAAAAGTGTAAATTTTGTTCTCTGGTGAAATTCAATTGCCAAAATAGCAATACCATAAATCAGTGGTTTCAGCTGTGGCTGGCAAAGTATAATAGTGTCCGCGAAAACATATATTTTGTTCTGGGGTGAAATTCAATTGCCAAAATAGCAATAATATCCTTAATCTGGTGTCATAGCTGTTGCAGGCCAAGTGTTAATCTGTCTGTAAAATGGTATATTTTGTTCTGGGGTGAAAGTCAATTGCCAAAATAGCAATACCCTGAATCTGGTGTCCCAGCTGTTGCAGGCCAAGTCTTAATCTGTCCGTACAAGGGAATATTTTGTTATTCTGTGAAATTCAATTGCCAAAATAGCAATACCATAAATCAGTGGTTTCAGCTGTGGCTGGCAAAGTATAATAGTCTCAAGCCAAAACATATATTTTGTTCTGGGTTGAAATTCAATTGCCAAAATAGCAATACCCTTAATCTGGTGTCCCAGCTGTTGCAGGCCAAGTGTTAATCTGTCCATAAAAGGGTAAATTTTGTTCTGGGGTGAAATTCAATTGCCAAAATAGCAATACCATAAATCAGTGGTTTCAGGTGTGGCTGGCAAAGTATAATAGTGTCCGCCAAAACATATATTTTGTTCTGGGGTGAAATTCAATTGCCAAAATAGCAATACCCTGAATCTAGTGTCCCAGCTGTTGCAGGCTAAGTGTTAATCTGACCTTAAAAGTGTAAATTTTGTTCTGTGGTGAAATTCAATTGCCAAAATAGCAATACCATAAATCAGTGGTTTCAGCTGTGTCTGGCAAAGTATAATAGTGTCCGCGAAAACATATATTTTGTTCTGGGGTGAAATTCAATTGCCAAAATAGCAATAATATCCTTAATCTGGTGTCATAGCTGTTGCAGGCCAAGTGTTAATCTGTCTGTAAAATAGTATATTTTGTTCTGGGGTGAAAGTCAATTGCCAAAATAGCAATACCCTGAATCTGGTGTCCCAGCTGTTGCAGGCCAAGTCTTAATCTGTCCTTACAAGGGAATATTTTGTTATGGGGTGAAATTCAATTGCCAAAATAGCAATACCATAAATCAGTGGTTTCAGCTGTGGCTGGCAAAGTATAATAGTGTCAAGCCAAAACATATATTTTGTTCTGAGGTGAAATTCAATTGCCAAAATAGCAATACCAAGAATCTGGTGTCCCAGCTGTTGCAGGCCAAGTGTTAATCTGTCCTTAAAAGGTAATATTTTGTTCTGGGGTGAAATTCAATTGCAAAAATAGCAATACCATAAATCAGTGGTTTCAGCTGTGGCTGGCAAAGTATAATAGTGTCCGCCAAAACATATATTTTGTTCTGGGGTGAAAATCAATTGCCAAAATAGCCATACCCTAAATCTGGCGTCCCAGTTGTTACACGCTAAGGTTTAATCTGTCCTTAAAAGGGTATATTTTGTTCTGGGGTGAAAGTCAATTGCCAAATTAGCAATACCCTGAATCTGGTGTCCCAGCTGTTGCAGGCCAAGTGTTAATCTGTCCTTAAAAGGGTAAATTTTGTTCTGGGGTGAAATTCAATTGCCAAAATAGCAATACCATAAATCAGTGGTTTCAGCTGTGGCTGGCAAAGTATAATAGTGTCCGCCAAAACATATATTTTGTTCTGGGGTGAAATTCAATTGCCAAAATAGCAATACCCTGAATCTGGTGTCCCAGCTGTTGCAGGCCAAGTGTTAATCTGACCTTAAAAGTGTAAATTTTGTTCTGTGGTGAAATTCAATTGCCAAAATAGCAATACCATAAATCAGTGGTTTCAGCTGTGGCTGGCAAAGTATAATAGTGTCCGCGAAAACATATATTTTGTTCTGGGGTGAAATTCAATTGCCAAAATAGCAATAATATCCTTAATCTGGTGTCATAGCTGTTGCAGGCCAAGTGTTAATCTGTCTGTAAAATAGTATATTTTGTTCTGGGGTGAAAGTCAATTGCCAAAATAGCAATACCCTGAATCTGGTGTCCCAGCTGTTGCAGGCCAAGTCTTAATCTGTCCTTACAAGGGAATATTTTGTTATGGGGTGAAATTCAATTGCCAAAATAGCAATACCATAAATCAGTGGTTTCAGCTGTGGCTGGCAAAGTATAATAGTGTCAAGCCAAAACATATATTTTGTTCTGAGGTGAAATTCAATTGCCAAAATAGCAATACCAAGAATCTGGTGTCCCAGCTGTTGCAGGCCAAGTGTTAATCTGTCCTTAAAAGGTTATATTTTGTTCTGGGGTGAAATTCAATTGCAAAAATAGCAATACCATAAATCAGTGGTTTCAGCTGTGGCTGGCAAAGTATAATAGTGTCCGCCAAAACATATATTTTGTTCTGGGGTGAAAATCAATTGCCAAAATAGCCATACCCTAAATCTGGCGTCCCAGTTGTTACACGCTAAGGTTTAATCTGTCCTTAAAAGGGTATATTTTGTTCTGGGGTGAAAGTCAATTGCCAAATTAGCAATACCCTGAATCTGGTGTCCCAGCTGTTGCAGGCCAAGTGTTAATCTGTCCTTGAAAGGGTAAATTTTGTTCTGGGGTGAAATTCAATTGCCAAAATAGCAATACCATAAATCAGTGGTTTCAGCTGTGGCTGGCAAAGTATAATAGTGTCCGCCAAAACATAAATTTTGTTCTGGGGTGAAATTCAATTGCCAAAATAGCAATACCCTTAATCTGGTGTCCCAGCTGTTGCAGGCCAAGTGTTAATCTGTCTGTAAAATTGTATATTTTGTTCTGGGGTGAAATTCAATTGCCAAAATAGCAATACCCTGAATCTGGTGTCCCAGCTGTTGCAGGCCAAGTGTTAATCTGTCCGTAAAAAGGTTATATTTTGTTCTGGGGTGAAATTCAATTGCCAAAATAGCAATACCATAAATCAGTGGTTTCAGCTGTGGCTGGCAAAGTATAATAGTGTCCGCCAAAACATATATTTTGTTCTGGGGTGAAATTCAATTGCCAAAATAGCAATAATATCCTTAATCTGGTGTCCTAGCTGTTGCAGGCCAAGTGTTAATCTGTCTGTAAAATTGTATATTTTGTTCTGGGGTGAAATTCAATTGCCAAAATAGCAATACCCTGAATCTGGTGTCCCAGCTGTTGCAGGCCAAGTATTAATCTGTCCGTACAAGGGAATATTTTGTTCTGGTGTGAAATTCAATTGCCAAAATAGCAATACCATAAATCAGTGGTTTCAGCTGTGGCTGGCAAAGTATAATAGTGTCAAGCCAAAACATATATTTTGTTCTGGGTTGAAATTCAATTGCCAAAATAGCAATACCCTTAATCTGGTGTCCCAGCTGTTGCAGGCCAAGTGTTAATCTGTCCATAAAAGGGTAAATTTTGTTCTGGGGTTAAATTCAATTGCCAAAATAGCAATACCATAAATCAGTGGTTTCAGGTGTGGCTGGCAAAGTATAATAGTATCCGCCAAAACATATATTTTGTTCTGGGGTGAAATTCAATTGCCAAAATAGCAATACCCTGAATCTAGTGTCCCAGCTGTTGCAGGCTAAGTGTTAATCTGACCTTAAAAGTGTAAATTTTGTTCTGTGGTGAAATTCAATTGCCAAAATAGCAATACCATAAATCAGTGGTTTCAGCTGTGTCTGGCAAAGTATAATAGTGTCCGCGAAAACATATATTTTGTTCTGGGGTGAAATTCAATTGCCAAAATAGCAATAATATCCTTAATCTGGTGTCATAGCTGTTGCAGGCCAAGTGTTAATCTGTCTGTAAAATAGTATATTTTGTTCTGGGGTGAAAGTCAATTGCCAAAATAGCAATACCCTGAATCTGGTGTCCCAGCTGTTGCAGGCCAAGTCTTAATCTGTCCTTACAAGGGAATATTTTGTTATGGGGTGAAATTCAATTGCCAAAATAGCAATACCATAAATCAGTGGTTTCAGCTGTGGCTGGCAAAGTATAATAGTGTCAAGCCAAAACATATATTTTGTTCTGAGGTGAAATTCAATTGCCAAAATAGCAATACCAAGAATCTGGTGTCCCAGCTGTTGCAGGCCAAGTGTTAATCTGTCCTTAAAAGGTAATATTTTGTTCTGGGGTGAAATTCAATTGAAAAAATAGCAATACCATAAATCAGTGGTTTCAGCTGTGGCTGGCAAAGTATAATAGTGTCCGCCAAAACATATATTTTGTTCTGGGGTGAAAATCAATTGCCAAAATAGCCATACCCTAAATCTGGCGTCCCAGTTGTTACACGCTAAGGTTTAATCTGTCCTTAAAAGGGTATATTTTGTTCTGGGGTGAAAGTCAATTGCCAAATTAGCAATACCCTGAATCTGGTGTCCCAGCTGTTGCAGGCCAAGTGTTAATCTGTCCTTGAAAGGGTAAATTTTGTTCTGGGGTGAAATTCAATTGCCAAAATAGCAATACCATAAATCAGTGTTTTCAGCTGTGGCTGGCAAAGTATAATAGTGTCCGCCAAAACATAAATTTTGTTCTGGGGTGAAATTATATTGCCAAAATAGCAATACCCTTAATCTGGTGTCCCAGCTGTTGCAGGCCAAGTGTTAATCTGTCTGTAAAATTGTATATTTTGTTCTGGGGTGAAATTCAATTGCCAAAATAGCAATACCCTGAATCTGGTGTCCCAGCTGTTGCAGGCTAAGTGTTAATCTGTCCTAAAAAGGTTATATTTTGTTCTGGGGTGAAATTCAATTTCCAAAATAGCAATACCATAAATCAGTGGTTTCAGCTGTGGCTGGCAAAGTATATTAGTGTCCGCCAAAACATATATTTTGTTCGGGGTGAAATTCAATTGCCAAAATATTAATACCCTGAATCTGGTGTCCCAGCTGTTGCAGGCCAAGTGTTAATCTGACCTTAAAAGTGTAAATTTTGTTCTGTGGTGAAATTCAATTGCCAAAATAGCAATACCATAAATCAGTGGTTTCAGCTGTGGCTGGCAAAGTATAATAGTGTCCGCGAAAACATATATTTTGTTCTGGGGTGAAATTCAATTGCCAAAATAGCAATAATATCCTTAATCTGGTGTCATAGCTGTTGCAGGCCAAGTGTTAATCTGTCTGTAAAATGGTATATTTTGTTCTGGGGTGAAAGTCAATTGCCAAAATAGCAATACCCTGAATCTGGTGTCCCAGCTGTTGCAGGCCAATTCTTAATCTGTCCGTACAAGGGAATATTTTGTTATTGGGTGAAATTCAATTGCCAAAATAGCAATACCATAAATCAGTGGTTTCAGCTGTGGCTGGCAAAGTATAATAGTGTCAAGCCAAAACATATATTTTGTTCTGGGGTGAAATTCAATTGCCAAAATAGCAATACCCAGAATCTGGTGTCCCAGCTGTTTGCAGGCCAAGTGTTAATCTGTCCGTAAAAGGGTATATTTTGTTCAGGGGTTAAATTCAATTGCCAAAATAGCAATACCATAAATCAGTGGTTTCAGCTGTGGCTGGCAAAGTATAATAGTGTCCGCAAAACATATATT
Organism: Bufotes viridis; assembly: GCA_033119425.1. Lineage (NCBI taxonomy): Eukaryota > Metazoa > Chordata > Amphibia > Anura > Bufonidae > Bufotes > Bufotes viridis. The sequence continues at coordinate 347,348,195 of CM065591.1, forward strand.
TTGTTCTTGGGTGAAATTCAATTGCCAAAATAGCAATACCCTGAATCTGGTGTCCCAGCTGTTGCAGGCCAAGTATTAATCTGTCCTGTAAAAGAGTATATTTTGTTCTGGGGTGAAAGTCAATTGCCAAAATAGCAATACCCTGAATCTGGTGTCCAAGCTGTTGCAGGCCAAGTCTTAATCTGTCCGTACAAGGGATATATTTTGTTCTGGGGTGAAATTCAATTGCCAAAATAGCAATACCATAAATCAAGTGGTTTCAGCTGTTGCTGGCAAAGTATAATAGTGTCCGCCAAAACATATATTTTGTTCTGGGGTGAAATTCAATTGCCAAAATAGCAATACCCTGAATCTGGTGTCCCAGCTGTTGCAGGCCAAGTATTAATCTGTCCGTAAAGGGTTTATTTTGTTCTGGGGTGAAATTCAATTGCCAAAATAGCAATACCATAAATCAGTGGTTTTAGCTGTGGCTGGCAAAGTATAATAGTGTCCGCCAAAACATATATTTTGTTCTGGGGTGAAATTCAATTGCCAAAATAGCAATACCCTGAATCTGGTGTCCCAGCTGTTGCAGGCCAAGTATTAATCTGTCCGTAAAAGGGTTTATTTTGTTCTGGGGTGAAATTCAATTGCCAAAATAGCAATACCATAAATCAGTGGTTTTAGCTGTGGCTGGCAAAGTATAATAGTGTCCGCCAAAACATATATTTTGTTCTGGGGTGAAATTCAATTGCCAAAATAGCAATACCCTGAATCTGGTGTCCCAGCTGTTGCAGGCCAAGTGTTAATCTGTCCGTAAAAGGGTATATTTTGTTCTGGGGTGAAATTCAATTGCCAAAATAGCAATACCATAAATCAGTGGTTTCAGCTGTGGCTGGCAAAGTATAATAGTGTCCGCCAAAACATATATTTTGTTCTGGGGTGAAATTCAATTGCCAAAATAGCAATACCCTGAATCTGGTGTCCCAGCTGTTGCAGGCCAAGTATTAATCTGTCCGTAAAAGGGTATATTTTGTTCTGGGGTGAAATTCAATTGCCAAAATAGCAATACCATAAATCAGTGGTTTCAGCTGTGGCTGGCAAAGTATAATAGTGTCCGCCAAAACATATATTTTGTTCTGGGGTGAAATTCAATTGCCAAAATAGCAATACCCTGAATCTGGTGTCCCAGCTGTTGCAGGCCAAGTATTAATCTGTCCGTAAAAGGGTTTATTTTGTTCTGGGTGAAATTCAATTGCCAAAATAGCAATACCATAAATCAGTGGTTTTAGCTGTGGCTGGCAAAGTATAATAGTGTCCGCCAAAACATATATTTTGTTCTGGGGTGAAATTCAATTGCCAAAATAGCAATACCCTGAATCTGGTGTCCCAGCTGTTGCAGGCCAAGTGTTAATCTGTCCGTAAAAGGGTATATTTTGTTCTGGGGTGAAATTCAATTGCCAAAATAGCAATACCATAAATCAGTGGTTTCAGCTGTGGCTGGCAAAGTATAATAGTGTCCGCCAAAACATATATTTTGTTCTGGGGTGAAATTCAATTGCCAAAATAGCAATACCCTGAATCTGGTGTCCCAGCTGTTGCAGGCCAAGTGTTAATCTGTCCGTAAAAGGTAATATTTTGTTCTGGGGTGAAATTCAATTGCCAAAATAGCAATACCATAAATCAGTGGTTTCAGCTGTGGCTGGCAAAGTATAATAGTGTCCGTCAAAACATATATTTTGTTCTGGGGTGAAATTCAATTGCCAAAATAGCAATACCCTGAATCTGGTGTCCCAGCTGTTGCAGGCCAAGTGTTAATCTGTCCGTAAAGGGTATATTTTGTTCTGGGGTGAAATTCAATTGCCAAAATAGCAATACCATGAATCTAGTGGTCCCAGCTGTTGCAGGCCAAGTGTTAATACTGTCCGTAAAGGGTATATTTTGTTCTGGGGTGAAATTCAATTGCCAAAATAGCAATACCATAAATCAGTGGTTTCAGCTGTGGCTGGCAAAGTATAATAGTGTCCGCCAAAACATATATTTTGTTCTGGGGTGAAATTCAATTGCCAAAATAGCAATACCCTGAATCTGGTGTCCCAGCTGTTGCAGGCCAAGTATTAATCTGTCCGTAAAGGGTTATATTTTGTTCTGGGGTGAAATTCAATTGCCAAAATAGCAATACCATAAATCAGTGGTTTCAGCTGTGGCTGGCAAAGTATAATAGTGTCCGCCAAAACATATATTTTGTTCTGGGGTGAAATTCAATTGCCAAAATAGCAATACCCTGAATCTGGTGTCCCAGCTGTTGCAGGCCAAGTGTTAATCTGTCCATAAAAGGTTATATTTTGTTCTGGGGTGAAATTCAATTGCCAAAATAGCAATACCATAAATCAGTGGTTTCAGCTGTGGCTGGCAAAGTATAATAGTGTCCGCCAAAACATATATTTTGTTCTGGGGTGAAATTCAATTGCCAAAATAGCAATACCCTGAATCTGGTGTCCCAGCTGTTGCAGGCCAAGTATTAATCTGTCCGTAAAATGGTATATTTTGTTCTGGGGTGAAAGTCAATTGCCAAAATAGCAATACCCTGAATCTGGTGTCCAAGCTGTTGCAGGCCAAGTCTTAATCTGTCCGTACAAGGGGATATTTTGTTCTGGGGTGAAATTCAATTGCCAAAATAGCAATACCATAAATCAGTGGTTTCAGCTGTGGCTGGCAAAGTATAATAGTGTCTGCCAAAACATATATTTTGTTCTGGGGTGAAATTCAATTGCCAAAATAGCAATACCCTGAATCTGGTGTCCCAGCTGTTGCAGGCCAAGAATTAATCTGTCCGTAAAAGGGTTTATTTTGTTCTGGGGTGAAATTCAATTGCCAAAATAGCAATACCATAAATCAGTGGTTTCAGCTGTGGCTGGCAAAGTATAATAGTGTCCGCCAAAACATATATTTTGTTCTGGGTTGAAATTCAATTGCCAAAATAGCAATATCCTAAATCTGGTGTCCCAGCTGTTGCAGGACAAGTATTAATCTGTCCGTAAAAGCGTTTATTTTGTTCTGGGGAGAAATTCAATTGGCAAAATAGCAATACCATAAATTAGTGGTTTCAGATGTGGCTGGCAAAGTATAATAGTGTCCGCCAAAACATATATTTTGTTCTGGGGTGAAATTCAATTGCCAAAATAGCAATACCCTGAATCTGGTGTCCCAGCTGTTGCAGGCCAAGTGTTAATCTGTCCGTAAAAGGGTATATTTTGTTCTGGGGTGAAATTCAATTGCCAAAATAGCAATACCATAAATCAGTGGTTTCAGCTGTGGCTGGCAAAGTATAATAGTGTCCGCCAAAACATATATTTTGTTCTGGGGTGAAATTCAATTTCCAAAATAGCAATACCCTGAATCTGGTGTCCCAGCTGTTGCAGGCCAAGTATTAATCTGTCCGTAAAAGGGTTTATTTTGTTCTGGGGTGAAATTCAATTGCCAAAATAGCAATACCATAAATCAGTGGTTTCAGCTGTAGCTGGCAAAGTATAATAGTGTCCAGCCAAAACATATATTTTGTTCTGGGGTGAAATTCAATTGCCAAAATAGCAATACCCTAAATCTGGTGTCCCAGCTGTTGCAGGCCAAGTGTTAATCTGTCCGTGAAAGGGTAAATTTTGTTCTGGGGTGAAATTCAATTGCCAAAATAGCAATACCATAAATCAGTGGTTTCAGCTGTGGCTGGCAAAGTATAATAGTGTCCGCCAAAACATATATTTTGTTCTGGGGTGAAATTCAATTGCCAAAATAGCAATACCCTGAATCTGGTGTCCCAGCTGTTGCAGGCCAAGTGTTAATCTGTCCTTAAATGGGTATATTTTGTTCTGGGGTGAAATTCAATTGCCAAAATAGCAATACCATGAATCTGGTGTCCCAGCTGTTGCAGGCCAAGTATTAATCGTGTCTGTAAAATCATATATTTTGTTCTGGGGTGAAATTCAATTGCCAAAATAGCAATACCTGGAATCTGGTGTCCCAGCTGTTGCAGGCCAAGTGTTAATCTGTCCGTAAACGGGTTATATTTTGTTCTGGGGTGAAATTCAATTGCCAAAATAGCAATACCATAAATCAGTGGTTTCAGCTGTGGCTGGCAAAGTATAATACTGTCCGCCAAAACATATATTTTGTTCTGGGGTGAAATTCAATTGCCAAAATATTAATACCCTAAATCTGGTGTCCCAGCTGTTGCAGGCCAAGTGTTAATCTGTCCATAAACGGTTATATTTTGTTCTGGGGTGAAATTCAATTGACAAAATAGCAATACCATAAATCAGTGGTTTTAGCTGTGTCTGGCAAAGTATAATAGTGTCCCCAAAACATATATTTTGTTCTGGGGTGAAATTCAATTACCAAAATAGCAATACCCTGAATCTGGTGTCCCAGCTGTTGCAGGCCAAGTGTTAATCTGTCCATAAAAGGGTAAATTTTGTTCTGGGGTTAAATTCAATTGCCAAAATAGCAATACCATAAATCAGTGGTTTCATGTGTGGCTGGCAAAGTATAATAGTGTCCGCCAAAACATATATTTTGTACTGGGGTGAAATTCAATTGCCAAAATAGCAATATCCTTAATCTGGTGTCCCAGCTGTTGCAGGCCAAGTATTAATCTGTCCGTAAAATGGTATATTTTGTTCTGGGGTGAAAGTCAATTGCCAAAATAGCAATACCCTGAATCTGGTGTCCAAGCTGTTGCAGGCCAAGTCTTAATCTGTCCGTACAAGGGGATATTTTGTTCTGGGGTGAAATTCAATTGCCAAAATAGCAATACCATAAATCAGTGGTTTCAGCTGTGGCTGGCAAAGTATAATAGTGTCTGCCAAAACATATATTTTGTTCTGGGGTGAAATTCAATTGCCAAAATAGCAATACCCTGAATCTGGTGTCCCAGCTGTTGCAGGCCAAGAATTAATCTGTCCGTAAAAGGGTTTATTTTGTTCTGGGGTGAAATTCAATTGCCAAAATAGCAATACCATAAATCAGTGGTTTTAGCTGTGGCTGGCAAAGTATAATAGTGTCCGCCAAAACATATATTTTGTTCTGGGTTGAAATTCAATTGCCAAAATAGCAATATCCTAAATCTGGTGTCCCAGCTGTTGCAGGACAAGTATTAATCTGTCCGTAAAAGGGTTTATTTTGTTCTGGGTAGAAATTCAATTGGCAAAATAGCAATACCATAAACTAGTGGTTTCAGCTGTGGCGGGCAAAGTATAATAGTGTCCGCCAAAACATATATTTTGTTCTGGGGTGAAATTCAATTTCCAAAATAGCAATACCCTGAATCTGGTGTTCCAACTGTTGCAGGCCAAGTGTTAATCTGTCCGTAAAAGGGTAAATTTTGTTCTGGGGTGAAATTCAATTGCCAAAATAGCAATACCATAAATCAGTGGTTTCAGCTGTGGCTGGCAAAGTATAATACTGTCAAGCCAAAACATATATTTTGTTCTACGGTGAAATTCAATTTCCAAAATAGCAATACCCTGAATCTGGTGTCCCAGCTGTTGCAGGCCAAGTATTAATCTGTCTCTAAAAGGGTTTATTTTGTTCTGGGGTGAAATTCAATTGCCAAAATAGCAATACCATAAATCAATGGTTTTAGCTGTGGCTGGCAAAGTATAATAGTGTCCTCCAAAACATATATTTTGTTCTGGGGTGAAATTCAATTGCCAAAATAGCAATACCCTGAATCTGGTGTCCCAGCTGTTGCAGGCCAAGTATTAATCTGTCCGTAAAGGGTTTATTTTGTTCTGGGGTGAAATTCAATTGCCAAAATAGCAATACCATAAATCAGTGGTTTCAGCTGTTGCTGGCAAAGTATAATAGTGTCCTCCAAAACATATATTTTGTTCTGGGGTGAAATTCAATTGCCAAAATAGCAATACCATGAATCTGGTGTCCCAGCTGTTGCAGGCCAAGTGTTAATCTGTCCGTAAAAGGGTATATTTTGTTCTGGGGTGAAATTCAATTGCCAAAATAGCAATACCATAAATCAGTGGTTTCAGCTGTGGCTGGCAAAGTATAATAGTGTCCGCCAAAACATATATTTTGTTCTGGGGTGAAATTCAATTGCCAAAATAGCAATACCCTTAATCTGGTGTCCCAGCTGTTGCAGGCCAAGTGTTAATCTGTCCTTAAAGGGTATATTTTGTTCTGGGGTGAAAGTCAATTGCCAAAATAGCAATACCCTGAATCTGATGTCCCAGCTGTGGCAGGCCAAGTGTTAATCTGTCCGTAAAAGGGTATATTTTGTTCTGGGGTGAAATTCAATTGCCAAAATAGCAATACCATAAATCAGTGGTTTCAGCTGTGGCTGGCAAAGTATAATAGTGTCCGCCAAAACATATATTTTGTTCTGGGGTGAAATTCAATTGCCAAAATAGCAATACCCTGAATCTGGTGTCCCAGCTGTTGCAGGCCAAGTATTAATCTGTCCGTAAAAGGGTTATATTTTGTTCTGGGGTGAAATTCAATTGCCAAAATAGCAATACCATAAATCAGTGGTTTCAGCTGTGGCTGGCAAAGTATAATAGTGTCCGCCAAAACATATATTTTGTTCTGGGGTGAAATTCAATTGCCAAAATAGCAATACCCTGAATCTGGTGTCCCAGCTGTTGCAGGCCAAGTATTAATCTGTCCGTAAAAGGGTTATATTTTGTTCTGGGGTGAAATTCAATTGCCAAAATAGCAATACCATAAATCTAGTGGTTTCAGCTGTGGCTGGCAAAGTATAATAGTGTCCGTCAAAACATATATTTTGTTCTGGGGTGAAATTCAATTGCCAAAATAGCAATACCCTGAATCTGGTGTCCCAGCTGTTGCAGGCCAAGTGTTAATCTGTCCCTAAAAGGGTATATTTTGTTCTGGGGTGAAATTCAATTGCCAAAATAGCAATACCATAAATCAGTGGTTTTCAGCTGTGGCTGGCAAAGTATAATAGTGTCCGCCAAAACATATATTTTGTTCTGGGGTGAAATTCAATTGCCAAAATAGCAATACCCTGAATCTGGTGTCCCAGCTGTTGCAGGCCAAGTGTTAATCTGTCCGTAAAGGGTAATATTTTGTTCTGGGGTGAAATTCAATTGCCAAAATAGCAATACCATAAATCAGTGGTTTCAGCTGTGGCTGGCAAAGTATAATAGTGTCCAGCCAAAACATATATTTTGTTCTGGGGTGAAATTCAATTGCCAAAATAGCAATACCCTAAATCTGGTGTCCCAGCTGTTGCAGGCCAAGTATTAATCTGTCCGTAAAGGGTTTATTTTGTTCTGGGGTGAAATTCAATTGCCAAAATAGCAATACCATAAATCAGTGGTTTCAGCTGTGGCTGGCAAAGTATAATAGTGTCCTGCAAAAGCATATATTTTGTTCTGGGGTGAAATTCAATTGCCAAAATAGCAATACCCTGAATCTGGTGTCCCAGCTGTTGCAGGCCAAGTGTTAATCTGTCCGTAAAAGGGTATATTTTGTTCTGGGGTGAAATTCAATTGCCAAAATAGCAATACCATAAATCAGTGGTTTCAGCTGTGGCTGGCAAAGTATAATAGTGTCCGCCAAAACATATATTTTGTTCTGGGGTGAAATTCAATTGCCAAAATAGCAATACCCTGAATCTGATGTCCCAGCTGTTGCAGGCCAAGTATTAATCTGTCCGTAAAAGGGTATATTTTGTTCTGGGGTGAAATTCAATTGCCAAAATAGCAATACCATAAATCAGTGGTTTCAGCTGTGGCTGGCAAAGTATAATAGTGTCCGCCAAAACATATATTTTGTTCTGGGGTGAAATTCAATTGCCAAAATAGCAATACCATGAATCTGGTGTCCCAGCTGTTGCAAGCCAAGTGTTAATCTGTCCGTAAAGGGTATATTTTGTTCTGGGGTGAAATTCAATTGCCAAAATAGCAATACCTAAATCAGTGGTTTCAGCTGTGGCTGGCCAAGTATTAATAGTGTCCGCCAAAAGCATATATTTTGTTCTGGGGTGAAATTCAATTGCACAAAATAGCAATACCATAAATCTAGTGTCCCAGCTGTTGCATGGCAAAGTATAATCAGTGTCCGCCAAAGCATATATTTTGTTCTGGGGTGAAATTCAATTGCCAAAATAGCAATACCATGAATCAGTGGTGTCCCAGCTGTTGCTGGCAAAGTATTAATAGTGTCCGCTAAAACATATATTTTGTTCTGCGGTGAAATTCAATTGCCAAAATAGCAATACCCTGAATCTGGTGTCCCAGCTGTTGCAGGCCAAGTGTTAATCTGTCCTTAAAACGGGTATATTTTGTTCTGGGGTGAAATTCAATTGCCAAAATAGCAATACCATAAATCAGTGGTTTCAGCTGTGGCTGGCAAAGTATAATAGTGTCCGCCAAAACATATATTTTGTTCTAGGGTGAAATTCAATTGCCAAAATAGCAATACCCAGAATCTGGTGTCCCAGCTGTTGCAGGCCAAGTGTTAATCTGTCCGTAAACGGTTATAATTTTGTTCTGGGTGAAATTCAATTGCCAAAAATAGCAATACCATAAATCAGTGGTTTCAGCTGTGGCTGGCAAAGTATAATAGTGTCTGCCAAAACATATATTTTGTTCTGGGGTGAAATTCGATTGCAAAAATAGCAATACCCTTAATCTGGCGTCCCAGTTGTTGCACGCTAAGTGTTAATCTGTCCTTAAAAGGCTATATTTTGTTCTGGGGTGAAAGTCAATTGCCAAATTAGCAATACCCTGAATCTGGTGTCCCAGCTGTGGCAGGCCAAGTGTTAATCTGTCCTTAAATGGGTAAATTTTGTTCTGGGGTGAAATTCAATTGACAAAATAGCAATACCATAAATCAGTTGTTTCAGCTGTGGCTGGCAAAGTATAATAGTGTCCGCCAAAACATATATTTTGTTCTGGGGTGAAATTCAATTGCCAAATTAGCAATAATACCCTTAATCTGGTGTCCCAGCTGTTGCAGGCCAAGTATTAATCTGTCCGTAAAAGAGTTTATTTTGTTCTGGGGTGAAATTCAATTGCCAAAATAGCAATACCATAAATCAGTGGTTTCAGCTGTGGCTGGCAAAGTATAATAGTGTCCTCCAAAACATATATTTTGTTCTGGGGTGAAATTCAATTGCCAAAATAGCAATACCAAGAATCTGGTGTCCCAGCTGTTGCAGGCCAAGTGATTAATCTGTCCCTAAAAGGGTTTATTTTGTTCTGGGGTGAAATTCAATTGCCAAAATAGCAATACCATAAATCAGTGGTTTTAGCTGTGGCTGGCAAAGTATAATAGTGTCCGCCAAAACATATATTTTGTTCTGTGGTGAAATTCAATTGCCAAAATAGCAATACCAATAATCTGGTGTCCCAGCTGTTGCAGGCCAAGTGTTAATCTGTCCGTAAATGGGTATATTTTGTTCTGGGGTGAAATTCAATTGCCAAAATAGCAATACCATAAATCAGTGGTTTCAGCTGTGGCTGGCAAAGTATAATAGTGTCCGCCAAAACATATATTTTGTTCTGGGGTGAAATTCAATTGCCAAAATAGCAATACCCATAATCTGGCGTCCCAGCTGTTGCAGGCCAAGTGTTAATCTGTCCTTAAAAGGGTAAATTTTGTTCTGGGGTGAAAGTCAATTGCCAAAATAGCAATACCATGAATCAGTGGTGTCCCAGCTGTGGCTGGCCAAGTAGTTAATACTGTCCTTAAATAGGTATATTTTGTTCTGGGGTGAAATTCAATTGACAAAATAGCAATACCATAAATCAGTGGTTTCAGCTGTGGCTGGCAAAGTATAATAGTGTCCGCCAAAACATATATTTTGTTCTGGGGTGAAATTCAATCTGCCAAAATAGCAATACCCTGAATCTGGTGTCCCAGCTGTTGCAGGCCAAGTGTTAATAGCTGTCCGCTAAAACATATATTTTGTTCTGGGGTGAAATTCAATTGCCAAAATAGCAATACCATAAATCAGTGGTTTCCAGCTGTGGCTGGCAAAGTAGAATTGTGTCCGCCAAAACATATATTTTGTTCTGGGGTGAAATTCAATTGCCAAAATAGCAATACCATAAATCAGTGGTTTCAGCTGTGGCTGGCAAAGTATGAATAGTGTTCGCCAAAACATATATTTTTGTTCTGGGGTGAAATTAAATCTGCCAAAAATATGCAATACCCTGAATCTGGTGTCCCAGCTGTTGCAGGCCAAGTGTTATCTGTCCTAAATGGGTAAATTTTGTTCTGGGTGAAATTCAATTGCCAAAATAGCAATACCATAAATCAGTGGTTTCAGCTGTGGCTGGCAAAGTATAAAGTGTCCGCCAAAACATATATTTTGTTCTGGGGTGAAATTCAATTGCCAAAATAGCAATAATCCCTGTAATCTGGTGTCCCAGCTGTTGCAGGCCAAGTATTCATCGTGTCCGTCAAAAGGCATATATTTTGTTCTGGGTTGAAATTCAATTGCCAAAATAGCAATACCATAAATCAGTGGTTTCAGCTGTGGCTGGCAAAGTATAATAGTGTCCGCTAAAACATATATTTTGTTCTGGGGTGAAATTCAATTGCCAAAATAGCAATAATACCCTGAATCTGGTGTCCCAGCTGTTGCAGGCCAAGTATTAATCAGTGTCCATAAAGGGTTATATTTTGTTCTGGGGTGAAATTCAATTGCCAAAATAGCAATACCATAAATCAGTGGCTTTAGCTGTGGCTGGCAAAGTATAATAGTGTCCGCCAAAACATATATTTTGTTCTGGGGTGAAATTCAATTGCCAAAATAGCAATACCATGAATCTGGTGTCCCAGCTGTTGCAGGCCAAGTATTAATCTGTCCGTACAAAGGATATATTTTGTTCTGGGGTGAAATTAAATTGCCAAAATAGCAATACCATAAATCATTGGTTTCAGCTGTGGCTGGCAAAGTATAATAGTGTCAAGCCAAAACATATATTTTGTTCTGGGGTGAAATTCAATTGCCAAAATAGCAATACCAAGAATCTGGTGTCCCAGCTGTTGCAGGCCAAGTGTTAATCTGTCCATAAAGGGTATATTTTGTTCTAGGGTGACATTCAATTGCCAAAATAGCAATACCATAAATCATTGGTTTTAGTTGCGGCTGGCAAAGTATAATAGTGTCCGCCAAAACATATATTTTGCTCTGGGGTGAAATTCAATTGCCAAAATAGCAATACCCATAATCTGGTGTCCCAGCTGTTGCAGGCCAAGTGTTAATCTGTCCTTAAAAGGGTAAATTTTGTTCTGGGGTGAAATTCAATTGCCAAAATAGCAATACCATAAATCAGTGGTTTCAGCTGTGGCTGGCAAAATAGAATAGTGTCCGCTAAAACATATATTTTGTTCTGGGGTGAAATTCAATTGCCAAAATAGCAATACCATAAATCAGTGGTTTCAACTGTGGCTGGCAAAATAGAATAGTGTCCGCCAAAACATATATTTTGTTCTGGGGTGAAATTCAATCTGCCAAAATAGCAATACCATGAATCGTGGTGTCCAGCTGTTTTGCAGACCAGATTTATAGTGTCCTCCAAAACATATATTTTGTTCTGGGGTGAAATTCAATTGCCAAAATAGCAATACCATAAATCAGTGGTTTCAGCTGTGGCTGGCAAAATAGAATTGTGTCCGCCAAAACATATATTTTGTTCTGGGGAGAAATTCAATTGCCAAAATAGCAATACCATAAATCAGTGGTTTCAAGTGTGGCTGGCAAAATAGAATAGCGTTCGAAAAAAAAATATTTTTTGTTCTGGGGTGAAATTAATCTGCCAAAAATAGCAATTCCCTGAATCTGGTGTCCCAGCTGTTGCAGGCCAGATTTCATAGTGTCTGCCAAAACATATATTTTGTTCTGGGGTGACATTCAATTGCCAAAATATCAATACCCTGAATCTGGTGTCCCAGCTGTTGTAGGCCACGTATCATAGTGTCCGTCAAAACATATATTTTGTTCTGGGGTGAAATTCAATTGCCAAAATAGCAATACCATAAATCAGTGGTTTCAGCTGTGGCTGGCAAAGTATAATAGTGTCCGCCAAAACATATATTTTGTTCTGGGGTGAAATTCAATTGCCAAAATAGCAATAATACCCTTAATCTGGTGTCCCAGCTGTTGCAGGCCAAGTGTTAATCTTTCTGTAAAATCGTATATTTTGTTCTGGGGTGAAAGTCAATTGCCAAAATAGCAATACCCTGAATCTGGAGTCCCAGCTGTTGCAGGCCAAGTATTAATCTGTCCTTACAAGGGAATATTTTGTTCTGGTGTGAAATTAAATTGCCAAAATAGCAATACCATAAATCATTGGTTTCAGCTGTGGCTGGCAAAGTATAATAGTGTCAAGCCAAAACATATATTTTGTTCTGCGGTGAAATTCAATTGCCAAAATAGCAATACCAAGAATCTGGTGTCCCAGCTGTTGCAGGCCAAGTGTTAATCTGTCCATAAAAGGGTATATTTTGTTCTAGGGTGATATTCAATTGCCAAAATAGCAATACCATAAATCATTGGTTTTAGTTGTGGCTGGCAAAGTATAATAGTGTCCGCTAAAACATATATTTCGTTCTGGGGTGAAATTCAATTGCCAAAATAGCAATACCCTTAATCTGGTGTCCCAGCTGTTGCAGGCCAAGTGTTAATCGGTCCGTAAAATGGTATATTTTGTTCTGGGGTGAAAGTCAATTGCCAAAATAGCAATACCCTGAATCTGGTGTCCAAGCTGTTGCAGGCCAAGTCTTAATCTGTCCGTACAAGGGAATATTTTGTTCTGGGGTGAAATTCAATTGCCAAAACTGCAATACCATAAATCAGTGGTTTCAGCTGTGGCTGGCAAAGTATAATAGTGTCAAGCCAAAACATATATTTTGGTCTGCGGTGAAATTCAATTGCCAAAATAGCAATACCAAGAATCTGGTGTCCCAGCTGTTGCAGGCCAAGTGTTAATCTGTCCGTAAAATGGTATATTTTGTTCTGGGGTGAAATTCAATTGCCCAAATAGCAATACCATAAATCAGTGGTTTCAGCTGTGGCTGGCAAAGTATAATAGTGTCCGCCAAAACATATATTTTGTTCTGGGTGAAATTCAATTGCCAAAAGAGCAATACCCTGAATCTGGTGTCCCAGCTGTTGTAGGCCAAGTATTAATCTGTCCATAAAGGGTTTATTTTGTTCTGGGGTGAAATTCAATTGCCAAAATAGCAATACCATAAATCAGTGGTTTTAGCTGTGGCTGGCAAAGTATAATAGTGTCCGCTAAAACATATATTTTGTTCTGGGGTGAAATTCAATTGCCAAAATAGTAATACCCTGAATCTGGTGTCCCAGCTGTTGCAGGCCAAGTGTTAATCTGTCCGTAAAAGTGTATATTTTGTTCTGGGGTGAAATTCAATTGCCAAAATAGCAATACCCTGAATCTGGTGTCCCAGCTGTTGCAGGCCAAGTGGTAATCTGTCCGTAAAAGGATATATTTTGTTCTGGGGTGAAATTCAATTGCCAAAATAGCAATACCATAAATCAGTGGTTTCAGCTGTGGCTGGCAAAGTATAATAGTGTCCGCCAAAACATATATTTTGTTCTGGGGTGAAATTCAATTGCCAAAATATCAATAAACTCAATCTGGTGTCCCAGCTTGCAGGCAGTGTAATCTGTCAAAAGTATTTTGTTCTGGGGAAATCAATTGCAAATAGTACCTGAATCTGGTGTCCCAGCTGTTGCAGGCCAAGTATTAATCTGTCCGTAAAAGGTATATTTTGTTCTGGGGTGAAATTCAATTGCAAAAATAGCAATACCATAAATCAGTGGTTTCAGCTGTGGCTGGCAAAGTATAATAGTGTCCGCCAAAACATATATTTTGTTCTGGGGTGAAATTCAATTGCCAAAATAGCCATACCCTAAATCTGGCGTCCCAGCTGTTGCATGCTAAGTGTTTAATCTGTCCGTAAAAGGGTATATTTTGTTCTGGGGTGAAAGTCAATTGCCAAATTAGCAATACCCTGAATCTGGTGTCCCAGCTGTTGCAGGCCAAGTGTTAATCTGTCCTTGAAAGGGTAAATTTTGTTCTGGGGTGAAATTCAATTGCCAAAATAGCAATACCATAAATCAGTGGTTTCAGCTGTGGCTGGCAAAGTATAATAGTGTCCGCAAAACATATATTTTGTTCTGGGGTGAAATTCAATTGCCAAAATAGCAATAATATCCTTAATCTGGTGTCCCAGCTGTTGCAGGCCAAGTGTTAATCTGTCTGTAAAAGTGGTATATTTTGTTCTGGGGTGAAATTCAATTGCCAAAATAGCAATACCCTGAATCTGGTGTCCCAGCTGTTGCAGGCCAAGTGTTAATCTGTCCTTAAAAGGTTATATTTTGTTCTGGGGTGAAATTCAATTGCCAAAATAGCAATACCATAAATCAGTGGTTTCAGCTGTGGCTGGCAAAGTATAATAGTGTCCGCCAAAACATATATTTTGTTCTGGGGTGAAATTCAATTGCCAAAATAGCAATACCCTGAATCTGGTGTCCCAGCTGTTGCAGGCCAAGTGTTAATCTGTCCTTAAAAGTGTATATTTTGTTCTGTGGTGAAATTCAATTGCCAAAATAGCAATACCATAAATCAGTGGTTTCAGCTGTGGCTGGCAAAGTATAATAGTGTCCGCTAAAACATAAATTTTGTTCTGGGGTGAAATTCAATTGCCAAAATAGCAATAATATCCTTAATCTGGTATCATAGCTGTTGCAGGCCAAGTGTTAATCTGTCTGTAAAATGGTATATTTTGTTCTGGGGTGAAAGTTAATTGCCAAAATAGCAATACCCTGAATCTGGTGTCCCAGCTGTTGCAGGCCAAGTCTTAATCTGTCCGTACAAGGGAATATTTTGTTCTGGGGTGAAATTCAATTGCCAAAATAGCAATACCATAAATCAGTGGTTTCAGCTGTGGCTGGCAAAGTATAATAGTGTCAAGCCAAAACATATATTTTGTTCTGAGGTGAAATTCAATTGCCAAAATAGCAATACCATGAATCTGGTGTCCCAGCTGTTGCAGGCCAAGTGTTAATCTGTCCGTAAAAGGGTATATTTTGTTCTGGGGTGAAATTCAATTGCCAAAATAGCAATACCATAAATCAGTGGTTTCAGCTGTGGCTGGCAAAGTATAATAGTGTCCGTCAAAACATATATTTTGTTCTGGGGTGAAATTCAATTGCCAAAATAGCAATACCATAAATCAGTGGTTTCAGCTGTGGCTGGCAAAGTATAATAGTGTCCGCTAAAACATATATTTTGTTCTGGGGTGAAATTCAATTGCCAAAATAGCAATACCCTGAATCTGGTGTCCCAGCTGTTGCAGGCCAAGTATTAATCTGTCCTTAAAAGGGTATATTTTGTTCTGGGGTGAAATTCAATTGCCAAAATAGCAATACCATAAATCAGTGGTTTCAGCTGTGGCTGGCAAAGTATAATAGTGTCCGCCAAAACATATATTTTGTTCTGGGGTGAAATTCAATTGCCAAAATAGCAATACCCTGAATCTGGTGTCCCAGCTGTTGCAGGCCAAGTGTTAATCTGTCCGTAAAGGATAAATTTTGTTCTGGGGTGAAATTCAATTGCCAAAATAGCAATACCCTAAATCAGTGGTGTCCCAGCTGTGGCTGGCAAAGTATAATAGTGTCCGTCAAAACATATATTTTGTTCTGGGGTGAAATTCAATTGCCAAAATAGCAATACCATAAATCTAGTGGTTTCAGCTGTTGCTGGCAAAGTATAATAGTGTCCGCTAAAACGTATATTTTGTTCTGGGGTGAAAGTCAATTGCTAAAATAGCAATACCCTGAATCTGATGTCCCAGCTGTTGCAGGCCAAGTGTTAATCTGTCCTGTAAAAGGTATATTTTGTTCTGGGGTGAAATTCAATTGCCAAAATAGCAATACCATAAATCAGTGGTTTCAGCTGTGGCTGGCAAAGTATAATAGTGTCCGCCAAAACATATATTTTGTTCTGGGGTGAAATTCAATTGCCAAAATAGCAATACCTAAATCTGGTGTCCCAGCTGTTGCAGGCTAAGGTATTAATCTGTCCTAAAAGGGTATATTTTGTTCTGGGGTGAAATTCAATTGCCAAAATAGCAATACCCTGAATCTGGTGTCCCAGCTGTTGCAGGCCAAGTGTTAATCTGTCCTGTAAAAGGTGTAAATTTTGTTCTGGGGTGAAATTCAATTGCCAAAATAGCAATACCATAAATCAGTGGTTTCAGCTGTGGCTGGCAAAGTATAATAGTGTCCGCCAAAACATATATTTTGTTCTGGGGTGAAATTCAATTGCCAAAATAGCAATATACCTTAATCTGGTGTCCCAGCTGTTGCAGGCCAAGTGTTAATCTGTCCGTAAATGATATATTTTGTTCTGTGGTGAAATTCAATTGCCAAAATAGCAATACCCTGAATCTGGTGTCCCAGCTGTTGCAGGCCAAGTGTTAATCTGTCCGTAAAAGGGTATATTTTGTTCTGGGGTGAAATTCAATTGCCAAAATAGCAATACCATAAATCAGTGGTTTCAGCTGTGGCTGGCAAAGTATAATAGTGTCCTGCCAAAACATATATTTTGTTCTGGGTGAAATTCAATTGCCAAAATATTAATACCCTGAATCTGGTGTCCCAGCTGTTGCAGGCCAAGTGTTAATCTGACCTTAAAAGTGTATATTTTGTTCTGTGGTGAAATTCAATTGCCAAAATAGCAATACCATAAATCAGTGGTTTCAGCTGTGGCTGGCAAAGTATAATAGTGTCCGCGAAAACATATATTTTGTTCTGGGGTGAAATTCAATTGCCAAAATAGCAATAATATCCTTAATCTGGTGTCACAGCTGTTGCAGGCCAAGTGTTAATCTGTCTGCTAAAATGGTATATTTTGTTCTGGGGTGAAAGTTCAATTGCCAAAATAGCAATACCCTGAATCTGGTGTCCCAGCTGTTGCAGGCCAAGTCTTAATCTGTCCGTACAAGGGAATATTTTGTTATGGGGTGAAATTCAATTGCCAAAATAGCAATACCATAAATCAGTGGTTTCAGCTGTGGCTGGCAAAGTATAATAGTGTCAGCCAAAACATATATTTTGTTCTGAGGTGAAATTCAATTGCCAAAATAGCAATACCAAGAATCTGGTGTCCCAGCTGTTGCAGGCCAAGTGTTAATCTGTCCTTAAAAGGTTATATTTTGTTCTGGGGTGAAATTCAATTGCAAAAATAGCAATACCATAAATCAGTGGTTTCTAGCTGTGGCTGGCAAAGTATAATAGTGTCCGCCAAAACATATATTTTGTTCTGGGGTGAAAATCAATTGCCAAAATAGCAATACCCTAAATCTGGTGTCCCAGTTGTTACAGGCCAAGGTTTAATCTGTCCTTAAAAGGGTATATTTTGTTCTGGGGTGAAAGTCAATTGCCAAATTAGCAATACCCTGAATCTGGTGTCCCAGCTGTTGCAGGCCAAGTGTTAATCTGTCCTTGAAAGGGTAAATTTGTTCTGGGGTGAAATTCAATTGCCAAAATAGCAATACCATAAATCAGTGGTTTCAGCTGTGGCTGGCAAAGTATAATAGTTTCCGCCAAAACATATATTTTGTTCTGGGGTGAAATTCTATTGCCAAAATAGCAATACCCTTAATCTGGTGTCCCAGCTGTTGCAGGCCAAGTATTAATCTGTCTGTAAAATTGTATATTTTGTTCTGGGGTGAAATTCAATTGCCAAAATAGCAATACCCTGAATCTGGTGGTCCCAGCTGTTGCAGGCTAAGTGTTAATCTGTCCGTAAAAGGTTATATTTTGTTCTGGGGTGAAATTCAATTTGCCAAAATAGCAATACCATAAATCAGTGGTTTCAGCTGTGGCTGGCAAAGTATAATAGTGTCCGGCCAAAACATATATTTTGTTCTGGGGTGAAATTCAATTGCCAAAATAGCAATACCCTGAATCTGGTGTCCCAGCTGTTGCAGGCCAAGTGGTAATCTGTCCGTAAAGGATATATTTTGTTCTGGGGTGAAATTCAATTGCCAAAATAGCAATACCATAATTCAGTGGTTTCAGCTGTGGCTGGCAAAGTATAATAGTGTCCGGCAAAACATATATTTTGTTCTGGGGTGAAATTCAATTGCCAAAATAGCAATACCCTGAATCTGGTGTCCCAGCTGTTTGCAGGCCAAGTATTAATCTGTCCGTAAAGGGTATATTTTGTTCGGGGTGAAATTCAATTGCTAAAATATTAATACCCTGAATCTGGTGTCCCAGCTGTTGCAGGCCAAGTGTTAATCTGTCCTTAAAAGGGTATATTTTGTTCTGGGGTGAAATTCAATTGCCAAAATAGCAATTCCATAAATCAGTGGTTTCAGCTGTGGCTGGCAAAGTATAATAGTGTCCGCCAAAACATATATTTTGTTCTAGGGTGAAATTCAATTGCCAAAATAGCAATACTCCTGAATCTGGTGTCCCAGCTGTTGCAGGCCAAGTGTTAATCTGTCCGTAAAAGGGTATATTTTGTTATGGGGTGAAATTCAATTGCCAAAATAGTAATACCCTGAATCTAGTGTCCCAGCTGTTGCAGGCCAAGTCTTAATCGTGTCCTTAAAATGGTATATTTTGTTCTGGGGTGAAATTCAATTGCCAAAATATTAATACCCTGAATCTGGTGTCCCAGCTGTTGCAGGCAAAGTGTTAATCTGTCCTTAAAAGGGTATTTTTGTTCTGGGGTGAAATTCAATTGTCAAAATAGCAATACCATACATCAGTGGTTTCAGCTGTGGCTGGCAAAGTATAATAGTTTCCGCCAAAACATATATTTTGTTCTGGGGTGAAATTCAATTTGCCAAAATAGCAATACCCTTAATCTGGTGTCCCAGCTGTTGCAGACGAAGTGTTAATATGTCCGTAAAAGGGTATATTTTGTTCTGGGGTGAAAGTCATTTTCCAAAATAGCAATACCCTGAATCTGGTGTCCCAGCTGTTGCAGGCCAAGTGTTAATCTGTCCGTAAAGGGTATATTACACTCAAGGTGTATATACAAGTGCTGAGAGGGTCATCCTCATTAACTTCACACGCTACTGCATCTCCCATTGCATTTCTGTCCGTTTAAAGGGTATATTACACAATGTGTTAAAATACAATTGCTGAAGGCATAATCCTACATATTTTTTCTCACGCTACTGTGCATCTCCAAGTGTAAATTTGTCCGTAAAAGGATACCTTTCATCCAGGGCCTAATTACTAGCCCTACAATAGATATATCCCCTAAATCAGTGGTTACTGCTGTGCCTGGATTAGTGTAATATGGTACATAAATAAATTGGAAGATAGTGTAAGGTGCCTGTAAAAATAGGCCTGAATTTGAAATCAATACATTGGGTAAAATATTTTTAAGGTGACGCGGACGCTGTCGTAGTGGTAGGTGTTAGTGGACCATATTGTGCTGGGAGAAGACATGGCCATTCTGCCACAGCCACACGTCCTAGTAAACCAACTACCTCAGGTTCCAGTACCCGCCAGAATTTACAGCGAAATTTTGTGGGGCCCAATGCCGTTCTAAGGATGGTAAGGCCTGGAGCAGGTACAGGCATTAGTCAATTGGGTGGCCGACAGTGGATCCAGCACGTTCACAACATTATCTCCCACCCAGCCTTCCGCAGAAAGTGCACAGGTGGCACCTGAAAACCAAGCCCATCAGTCTGTCACATCACCTCCATGCATATCAGGGAAACTGTCTGACCCTCAAGTTATGCAGCAGTCTCTTATGCTGTTTGAAGACTCTGCTGGCAGGGTTTCCCAAGGGAATCCACCTAGCCCTTCCCCAGTGGTGGAAGACATAGAATGCACTGATGCACAACCACTGATGTTTCCTGATGATGAGGACATGGGAATACCACCTCATGGCAGTCCGCACCTCTCTGATGATGACTAAACACAGGTGCCAACTGCTGCGTCTTTCTGCAGTGTGCAGACCGAACAGGAGGTCAGTTAGGAAGACTGTGTGGAAGACGATTGTAACGGATCGACGGGCACCCCGACTGGGTACCTCCGTTGAAAGATGCTCCAAGCGCTTCTGAGGATTCCAAGCGCCTAGCCGAAACCACAACCACCAAATCGGAGAAGCATATGAATGCGGTAAACAGCCGAATTGGACAAACCATACGAAGAGGTTTACACTCCTAGCAGTCAAACTGGAACATCATACAATAAATCCCCAATAACGAAACGACACTTCGTTCTGGGGTCAAGCAGGAACTCTCCTTTACTGGCCCATACAGCCTCTTTTTATTCCCAATTCCCAAACACATTACAGACCCACAGGGTTTTGCAGAACAACCAATAAACACATTACAACACATAAATGCAAGTACAGCAGCCAATCAGATACAATGGGACAATACAGACACTCAGCATATTCTCACTTCTGCTTAGGAGATAATTGAGTCAACTACTGTGTCTACTCAATTATCTCCAAGCTGAAAAGTTACACTTTTTATACATTTTAATAACTCCCTGATCTTACATCACATACGGATAAAACTTATATTTCTGTGATCAGCATAACTTGGGAGCAACATATGTAAAAATCACATGAATCCGTCCTGGGGTTACAAGGTTAGGTGAGGCCCCTTTATTATCCCTTGGCAGCATGGCTTTACCTGTCCAAAAAGTTTCCATGTGTCCGTATACTGTTTTTAAAAGGCCCAGCACTGTACAATAAAAGTCCATAAGTCCAAATCAGTTCTTAACGGGCAATACATCCCAGGGCCATAGTCAGAAGGCAAGAGGCAGGCAACTAGACTCTCCAGTTCACTGTGGCGAAGTTGGTTTCGCCACAACGATGCAGGTGACAATGAGTTCCTAGACCCCACATGGAATAAAGGTCGTGCCACTGACTTTCATAGTTCAGAGGAAGAGGCAGTGGTGAGACCGAGCCAACAGCGTAGCAAAAGAGGGAGCAGGGGGCAAAAGCAGAACAGCCGCCAAGAGAGTTTACTCCTGCTACTGGCCACCGCCACCAGGGACCGGAAATTCAATTGCCAAAATAGCAATAATATCCTTAATCTGGTGTCATAGCTGTTGCAGGCCAAGTGTTAATCTGTCTGTAAAATGATATATTTTGTTCTGGGGTGAAATTCAATTGCCAAAATAGCAATACCCTGAATCTGGTGTCCCAGCTGTTGCAGGCTAAGTGTTAATCTGTCCTTAAAAGGTTATATTTTGTTCTGGGGTGAAATTCAATTTCCAAAATAGCAATACCATAAATCAGTGGTTTCAGCTGTGGCTGGCAAAGTATAATAGTGTCCGCCAAAACATAAATTTTGTTCGGGGTGAAATTCAATTGCCAAAATATTAATACCCTGAATCTGGTGTCCCAGCTGTTGCAGGCCAAGTGTTAATCTGACCTTAAAAGTGTACATTTTGTTCTGTGGTGAAATTCAATTGCCAAAATAGCAATACCATAAATCAGTGGTTTCAGCTGTGGCTGGCAAAGTATAATAGTGTCCGCGAAAACATATATTTTGTTCTGGGGTGAAATTCAATTGCCAAAATAGCAATAATATCCTTAATCTGGTGTCATAGCTGTTGCAGGCCAAGTGTTAATCTGTCTGTAAAATGGTATATTTTGTTCTGGGGTGAAAGTTAATTGCCAAAATAGCAATACCCTGAATCTGGTGTCCCAGCTGTTGCAGGCCAAGTCTTAATCTGTCCGTACAAGGGAATATTTTGTTATGGGGTGAAATTCAATTGCAAAATAGCAATACCATAAATCAGTGGTTTCAGCTGTGGCTGGCAAAGTATAATAGTGTCAAGCCAAAACATATATTTTGTTCTGAGGTGAAATTCAATTGCCAAAATAGCAATACCAAGAATCTGGTGTCCCAGCTGTTGCAGGCCAAGTGTTAATCTGTCCTTAAAAGGTTATATTTTGTTCTGGGGTGAAATTCAATTGAAAAAATAGCAATACCATAAATCAGTGGTTTCAGCTGTGGCTGGCAAAGTATAATAGTGTCCGCCAAAACATATATTTTGTTCTGGGGTGAAAATCAATTGCCAAAATAGCCATACCCTAAATCTGGCGTCCCAGTTGTTACACGCTAAGGTTTAATCTGTCCTTAAAAGGGTATATTTTGTTCTGGGGTGAAAGTCAATTGCCAAATTAGCAATACCCTGAATCTGGTGTCCCAGCTGTTGCAGGCCAAGTGTTAATCTGTCCTTGAAAGGGTAAATTTTTTTCTGGGGTGAAATTCAATTGCCAAAATAGCAATACCATAAATCAGTGGTTTCAGCTGTGGCTGGCAAAGTATAATAGTTTCCGCCAAAACATAAATTTTGTTCTGGGGTGAAATTCTATTGCCAAAATAGCAATACCCTTAATCTGGTGTCCCAGCTGTTGCAGGCCAAGTGTTAATCTGTCTGTAAAATTGTATATTTTGTTCTGGGGTGAAATTCAATTGCCAAAATAGCAATACCATAAATCAGTGGTTTTAGCTTTGGCTGGCTAAGTGTTAATCTGTCCTTAAAAGGTTATATTTTGTTCTGGGGTGAAATTCAATTTCCAAAATAGCAATACCATAATTCAGTGGTTTCAGCTGTGGCTGGCAAAGTATAATAGTGTCCGGCAAAACATATATTTTGTTCTGGGGTGAAATTCAATTGCCAAAATAGCAATACCCTGAATCTGGTGTCCCAGCTGTTGCAGGCCAAGTGGTAATCTGTCCGTAAAAGGATATATTTTTTCTGGGGTGAAATTCAATTGCCAAAATAGCAATACCATAATTCAGTGGTTTCAGCTGTGGCTGGCAAAGTATAATAGTGTCCGGCAAAACATATATTTTGTTCTGGGGTGAAATTCAATTGCCAAAATAGCAATACCCTGAATCTGGTGTCCCAGCTGTTTCAGGCCAAGTATTAATCTGTCACGTAAAGGGTATATTTTGTTCGGGGTGAAATTCAATTGCTAAAATATTAATACCCTGAATCTGGTGTCCCAGCTGTTGCAGGCCAAGTGTTAATCTGTCCTTAAAAGGGTATATTTTGTTCTGGGGTGAAATTCAATTGCCAAAATAGCAATTCCATAAATCAGTGGTTTCAGCTGTGGCTTACAAAGTATAATTGTGTCCGCCAAAACATATATTTTGTTCTAGGGTGAAATTAAATTGCCAAAATAGCAATACCCTTAATCTGGTGTCCCAGCTGTTGCAGGCCAAGTGTTAATCTGTCCGTAAAAGGGTATATTTTGTTATGGGGTGAAATTCAATTGCCAAAATATTAATACCCTGAATCTGGTGTCCCAGCTGTTGCAGGCCAAGTCTTAATCTGTCCTTAAAATGGTATATTTTGTTCTGGGGTGAAATTCAATTGCCAAAATATTAATACCCTGAATCTGGTGTCCCAGTTGTTGCAGGCAAAGTGTTAATCTGTCCTTAAAAGGGTATTTTTGTTCTGGGGTGAAATTCAATTGTCAAAATAGCAATACCATACATCAGTGGTTTCAGCTGTGGCTGGCAAAGTATATTAGTTTCCGCCAAAACATATATTTTGTTCTGGGGTGAAATTCATTTGCCAAAATAGCAATACCCTTAATCTGGTGTCCCAGCTGTTGCAGACGAAGTGTTAATATGTCCGTAAAAGGGTATATTTTGTTCTGGGGTGAAAGTCATTTTCCAAAATAGCAATACCCTGAATCTGGTGTACCAGCTGTTGCAGGCCAAGTGTTAATCTGTCCGTAAAGGGTATATTACACTCAAGGTGTATATACAAGTGCTGAGAGGGTCATCCTCATTAACTTCACACGCTACCGTGCATCTCCCATTGCATTTCTGTCCGTTTAAAGGGTATATTACACAATGTGTTAAAATACAATTGCTGAAGGCATAATCCTACATATTTTTTCTCACGCTACTGTGCATCTCCAAGTGTAAATTTGTCCGTAAAAGGATACCTTTCATCCAGGGCCTAATTACTAGCCCTACAATAGATATATCCCCTAAATCAGTGGTTACTGCTGTGCCTGGATTAGTGTAATATGGTACATAAATAAATTGGAAGATAGTGTAAGGTGCCTGTAAAAATAGGCCTGAATTTGAAATCAATACATTGGGTAAAATATTTTTAAGGGACGCGGACGCGGTCGTGGTGGTGTTAGTGGACCATATTGTGCTGGGAGAAGACATGGCCATTCTGCCACAGCCACACGTCCTAGTAAACCAACTACCTCAGGTTCCAGTACCCGCCAGAATTTACAGCGAAATTTTGTGGGGCCCAATGCCGTTCTAAGGATGGTAAGGCCTGAGCAGGTACAGGCATTAGTCAATTGGGTGGCCGACAGTGGATCCAGCACGTTCACAACATTATCTCCCACCCAGTCTTCCGCAGAAAGTGCACAGGTGGCACCTGAAAACCAAGCCCATCAGTCTGTCACATCACCTCCATGCTTATCAGGGAAACTGTCTGACCCTCAAGTTATGCAGCAGTCTCTTATGCTGTTTGAAGACTCTGCTGGCAGGGTTTCCCAAGGGAATCCACCTAGCCCTTCCCCAGTGGTGGAAGACATAGAATGCACTGATGCACAACCACTGATGTTTCCTGATGATGAGGACATGGGAATACCACCTCATGGCAGTCCGCACCTCTCTGATGATGACTAAACACAGGTGCCAACTGCTGCGTCTTTCTGCAGTGTGCAGACCGAACAGGAGGTCAGTTAGGAAGACTGTGTGGAAGACGATTGTAACGGATCGACGGGCACCCCGACTGGGTACCGCCGTTGAAAGATGCTCCAAGCGCTTCTTGAGGATTCCAAGCGCTCTAGCCGAAACCACAACCACCAAATCGGAGAAGCATATGAATGCGGTAAACAGCCGAATTGGACAAACCATACGAAGAGGTTTACACTCCTAGCAGTCAAACTGGAACATCATACAATAAATCCCCCCCAATAACGAAACGACACTTCGTTCTGGGGGTCAAGCAGGAACTCTCCTTTACTGGCCCATACAGCCTCTTTTATTCCCAATTCCCAAACACATTACAGCCCACAGGGTTTTGCAGAACAACCAATAAACACATTACAACACATAAATGCAAGTACAGCAGCCAATCAGATACAATGGGACAATACAGACACTCAGCATATTCCTCACCTCTGCTTAGGAGATAATTGAGTCAACTACTGTGTCTACTCAATTATCTCCAAGCTGAAAAGTTACACTTTTTTATACATTTTAATAACTCCCTGATCTTACATCACATACGGATAAAACTTATATTTCTGTGATCAGCATAACTTGGGGAGCAACATATGTAAAAATCACATGAATCCGTCCTGGGGTTACAAGGTTAGGTGAGGCCCCTTTATTATCCCTTGGCAGCATGGCTTTACCTGTCCAAAAAGTTTCCATGTGTCCGTATACTGTTTTTAAAAGGCCCAGCACTGTACAATAAAAGTCCATAAGTCCAAATCAGTTCTTAACGGGCAATACATCCCAGGGCCATAGTCAGAAGGCAAGAGGCAGGCAACTAGACTTCTCCAGTTCACTGTGGCGAAGTTGGTTTCGCCACAACGATGCAGGTGACAATGAGTTCCTAGACCCCACATGGAATAAAGGTCGTGCCACTGACTTTCATAGTTCAGAGGAAGAGGCAGTGGTGAGACCGAGCCAACAGCGTAGCAAAAGAGGGAGCAGGGGGCAAAAGCAGAACAGCCGCCAAGAGAGTTTACCCTGCTACTGGCCACCGCCACCAGGGACCGAGCACCCCAAAGGCAGCTTCAAGGAGTACCCTGGCATGGCACTTCTTCAAAAATGTGCTGATGACAAGACCTGAGTGGTTTGCACGCTGTGCCATCAGGGCCTGAAGCGAGGCATTAACGTTCTGAACCTTAGCACAACCTGCATGACCAGGCGTCTACATGCAAAGCATGAACTGCAGTGGAGTAAACACCTTAAAAGCAAGGAACTAACTCTGGCTCCCCTGCTCCCTCTTCTGCTGCTGCCTCGGCCTCTTCCACCGCCTCAGGAGGAACATTGGCACCTGCCACCCACCAAACAGAGGATGTGCCACCGACACCACCACCTGTGTCACCAAGCATCTCCACCATGTCACACAGCAGCGTTTAGCTCTCCATCTCACAAACCTAGGAGAGAAAGCGGAAATTCCCACCTAGCCACCCTAGCCATGGCTGTCCCACAGTATGCTGTTCCCCGCCGCCACTACTTCTCCAAGACAGCCGTGCCTTCCCTGCACAACCAGGTATCCGATAAAATCAAGTGTGCACTGCGCAACGCCATCTGTGACAAGGTCCACCTAACCACAGATATGTGGACCAGTAAGCACGGCCAGGGACGCTATATCTCCCTAACTGCACACTGGGTAAATGTAGTGGCGGCTGGGCCCCAGGCGGAGAGTTCCTCGGTGCACGTCCTTCCGCCGACAAGGATCGCAGGGCATCATTCTTTGCCTCCTGTAGCCTCCTCCTCCTACTCGGCTTCCTCCTCCTCGGCTTCCTCCTCCTCTGCTTTCACCAGCTCATCCAGTCAGCCACACACCTTCACCACCAACTTCAGCAAAGCCCGGGGTAAATGTCAGCAGGCCATTCTGAAACTCATATGTTTGGGGGACAGACCCCACACCACGCAGTAGTTGTGGCGGGGTATTGAACAACAGACCGACGAGTGGTTTCTGCCGGTGGGCCTCAAGCCCGGCCTGGTGGTGTGCGATAATGGGCGAAATCTCATCGCAGCTCTGGGACTAGCCGGTTTGACGCACATCCCTAGACTGGTGCATGTGCTGATTTTGGTGGTGCAGAAGTTCATTCACAACTACCCCGACATGTCAGAGCTGCTGCATAAAGTGCGTGCCGTCTGTGCGCGCTTCCGGCGTTCACATCCTGCCGCTGCTCGCCTGTCTGCGTTACAGCGGAACTCGGCTTTCCCGCTCACCGCCTCATATGCGACATGCCCACCAGGTGGAACTCCACCTTGCACATGCTGGAGAGACTGTGCAATCAGCAGCAGGCCATAGTGGAGTTTCAGATGCAGCATGCACGCGTCAGTCACACTGCGGAACAGCACCACTTCACCACCAATGTTTGGGCCTCCATGCGAGACCTGTGTGCCCTGTTGCGCTGTTCCGAGTACTCCACCAACATGGCCAGTGGCGATGACACCGTTATCAGCGTTACAATACCACTTCTATGTCTCCTTGAGAAAACGCTTATGGAAGAGGAGGTGGCCCAGGAGGAGGAGGAGGATGAGGGGTCATTTTTAGCACTTTCAGGCCAGTCTGTTAGAAGTGGCTCAGAGGGAGTTTTTTTGCAGCAGCAGAGGCCAGGTACAAATGTGGCCAGCCAGGGCCCACTACTGGAGGACGAGGAGGATGAGGAGGAGGTGGATGAGGATGAAGCAGGTTCACAGCGGGGTGGCACCCGACACAGCTTAGGCCCATCACTGGTGCATGGCTGGGGGGATACGGAGGATGATGACGATACGCCTCACACAGAGGACAGCTTGTCCTTACCTCTGGGGAGCCTGGCACAAATGAGCGACTACATGCAGCAGTGCCTGCGCAATGACAACAGAGTTGCCCACATTTTAACGTGTGCGGACTACTGGGTTGCCACCCTGCTGGATCCCTGGTACAAAGATAATGTGCCCACCTTACTTCCTGCATTGGAGCGTGATAGGAAGATGCGCGAGTACAAGCGCACTTTGGTAGACGCGCTCCTGAGAGCATTCCCAAATGTCACAGGGGAACAGGTGGAAGCCCAATGCGAAGGCAGAGGAGGAGCAAGAGGTCGCCAACGCAGCTGTGTCACAGCCAGCTCCTCTGAGTGCAGGGTTAGCATGGCAGATTTGTGGAAAAATTTTGTCTCCACGCCACAGCTAACTGCACCACCACCTGATACGGAACATGTTAGCAGGAGGCAGCATTTCACTAACATGGTTGAACAGTACGTCTGCACACCCCTCCACGTACTGACTGATGGTTCGGCCCCATTCAACTTCTGGGTCTCCAAATTGTCCACCTAGCCAAAGTTAGCCTTTTATGCCATGGAGGTGCTGGCCTGCAAAGCAGCCAGCGTTTTGTCTGAACGTGTATTCAGCACGGCAGGTGGCGTCATTACTGACAAACGCAGCCGTCTGTCCACAGCCAACGTGGACAAGCTGACGTTCATAAAAATTAACCAGGCATGGATCCCACAGGACCTGTCCCTCCCTTGTGCAGAATATACATTTATAACTGCCTCCCCTCAACCATGTATTCTTGTACTCCGGGGCACTTCTTTATTGAATCCTCATTTTTTTAACTTTGCCATGATCTTGCGGTGCAACCCAAAGTTGAATGAACCTCTCCTCAATCTGTGCGCCAGGGCCTAAATAACTGAAAGTGGCCTTCTCCAGTGGTGGGTGATATGACGCCTTATTCCTTGCTGTGGGACCTCTCTCCTCTGTCTGGGTGCTGGGGCCGAAATAACTGAAAGTGGCCTTCTCCAGTGGTGGGTGATATGACGCCATGATTCCTTGCTGTGGGAGCTCTCTCTCTCTGTCTGGGTGCTGGGCCCGAAATAACTGAAAGTGACCTTCTCCAGTGTTGGGTGATATGACGCATGATTCCTTGCTGTGGGACCTCTCCCTCTGTCTGGGTGCTGGGCCTAAATAACTGAAAGTAGCCTTCTCCAGTGGTGGGTCATATGACGCCTTATTCCTTGATGTGGGACCTCTCTCCTCTGTCTGGGTGCTGGGGCCCGAAATAACTGAAAGTGGCCTTCTCCAGTGGTGGGTGATATAACGCCTTATTCCTTGCTGTGGGACCTCTCTCCTCTGTCTGGGTGCTGGGGCCGAAATAACTGAAAGTGGCCTTCTCCAGTGGTGGGTGATTTGACGCATGATTCTCTGCTATGGGACCTCTCTCCAATTGATATTGGTTAATTTTTATTTATTTTATTTTAATTCATTTCCCTGTCCACATTTGTTTGCAGGGCATTTTCCTACATTTTGCTGCCTTTTGCAGCCCTCTAGCCCTTTCCTGGACTATTTTACAGTCTTTTTAGTGCCTAAAAGTTCGGGTCCCCATTGACTTCAATGGGGTTCGAGATAAAGTTCGGTCGAGTTCGGATCCCGAACCCGAACATTTTCGGAAAGTTCAGCCGAACTTCTCGAACCCAAACATCCAGGTGTTCGCTCATCTCCATATTTTGGCAATTAAAATTCACCCCAGAAAATAATATATCCTGCGACGGACACTATTAAACTTGGCCAGCCACAGCTGAAACCACTGATTTATGGTATTGCTATTTTGGCAATTGAATTTCACCCCAGAAAAAATATATCCTTTGCCAGACACTATTAAACTTTTTCAGCCACAGCTGGAACACCAGATTTACTGTATTTCTATTTTTGCAACTGTATTTCACCCCAGAACAAAATCTATTCTTTGACGGATACTATTAAACTTGTTCAGTCACAGCTGAACCAGATTCAGGGTATTGCTATTTTGGCAATTAAATTTCACCACAGAAAATAATATATCCTGTGACGGATACTTTAAAACTTGATCAGCCACAGCTGAAACCACTGATTTATGGTATTGCTATTTTGGCAATTTAATTTCACCCCAGAAAAAAATATATCCTTTGCCGGACACTATTAAACTTGTCCAGCCTCAGCTGGAACACCAGGTTTACTGTTTTTCTATTTTTGCAACTGTATTTCAACCATGAAAATAATATATCCTTTGACGGACACTAGGGAAATTGTCCAGTCACAGCTGGAACACCAGATTCAGGGAATTGCTATTTTGGCAATTGAATTTCACCCCAGAGACCAAAATCTATCCTTTTACAGACAGATTTAAAATTGGCCTAAAACAGCTTGGACACCAGATTCAGGGTATCTCTATTTTGGCAATTAAATTTCACCCTAGAAAAAAATATACCCTTTACGGACAGATTTAATCTAGGCCTACAACAGCTTGAACACCGTATTTACTGTATTATCTATTGTTGCTACTGACTTTTACCCCAGAAAATAATATATCCTTTGACGGACACTAGAGAAATTGTCCAGTCACAGCTGGAAGACCAGATTCAGGGTATTGCTATTTTGACAATTAAATTTCTCCCCAGAAAATAATATATCCTGTGACTGACACTATTAAACTTGGCCAGCCACAGCTGAAACCACTGATTTATGGTATTGCTATTTTGGCAATTGAATTTCACCCCAGAAAAAAATATATCCTTTGCCGGACACTATTAAATTTGGCCAGCCATAGCTGAAACCACTGATTTATGGTATTGCTATTTGGGCAATTGAATTTCACCCCAGAACAAAATCTATCCTCTGCCGGACACTACTAAACTTTGCCAGCCACTGCTGGCCTGGGACACCAGATTTACGGTATTGCTATTTTGGCAATTGAATTTCACCCCAGAAAAAAATCTATTCTTTGCCGGACACTATTAAACTTGTTCAGTCACAGCTGGAATACCAGATTTACAGTTTTTCAATTTTAAAACTGAATTTCACCGCAGAAAATAATATATCCTATGACGGACACTATTAAATTTGTCCAGTCACAGCTGGAACACTATATTTACTGTATTTCTATTTTGGCAACTGAATTTCACCCCAGAAAATAATAAATCCTTTGCTGGACACTATTAAACTTGTCCAGTCACAGCTGGAACACCAGATTTACGGTATTGCTATTTTGGCAATTGAATTTCACCCCAGAAAATTATCTATCCTTTGGAGGACACTATTAAACTTGGCCATTCACTGCTGGGACAACAGATTTACGGTATTGCTATTTTGGCTATTGAATTTCACCCCAGAACAAAATATATCCTTTTCCGGACACTATTAAACTTTGGCAGCCACTGCTGGGACACCAGATTTAGGGGATTGCTATTTTGGCAATTGAATTTCACCACAGAAAAAAATCTATCCTTTGCCAGACAGCAGACAGTATTACACTTGGCTAGCCACAGCTGGAACACCAGATTTAGGGGATTGCTATCTTGACAATTGAATTTAACCCCTTAATAAAATATAGAAATTTCTATCTTGAGTTTCTAGGGGTGACAATAGCACAGCCAAGCGCCTGATGTAGGTTATAGCAAAAAAAAAAAACTAGTATTGATGGACTTGGTGGCAGCTTGTGCATGTGCACCATAAGACACAAAATGGCTGCCGATCACCCCAGAAAAAAGTGACAGAAAAACGCTCTGTGCAGCCTAAAAACCAGTGAGCAATTAACTAGCAGAAGTTTAATGATTCACAGCTGTAGATCTATCACTTCATTAGTTGTTTTTGCTGAGTTTTTCCTGCCTATTCTCGCCCTCACAGCAGCTGCGTCCTATCCCTACACTAATCAGAGCAGAGTGACGTGCGTCGCTTCGTGACTCCAGCTTAAATAGAGGCTGGGTTACACACTGCACTTCGCCAATCACAGCCATGCTATAAGTAGGCATGGCTGTGATTTCTTCTTAGGGCAAGAAGTAAAACGCTAGCTGATTGGCTGCTGTGCAGCCCTTCAAAAAGCATTAAGAAATCGCCGAACAACGGACCCGAACCCGAACTTTTTTGACAATGTTCGGGTCCGGGTCCGTGTCCCCAACACCCCAAAATTCGTAACGAACCTGAACTATCCAGTTCCGGTTCGCTCATCCCTATTGAGAAGGTTTTGCACTTCCAGCACCTGCTGTAAAACAGACTTGAAAGCTTCAGCTAGTAGATTTCTTGTACTATGGCATCTTGAGATAAGGAGAAGAAAAAAAATCATATATTTAAAGAATAATGAGAGGGAGGCAGAACCAGCAGTGTAGGGCAGAGTAAGGCACAGAGAGTGTTAGTAAGAGGGCTTTGTCTGTGCACCTCAGTAGCCAGGGGCTGTAATGTACCACAATAAATAATAGATACAAATGGACCAGGACAGGTGTCCCACAGTGTGGTCACAAACATCAGGTCTATCAGGAATTTTCTCTGTCTGGGCCTGGTACAGTATTTGGTCTGTAACAATTTTAAGGTAGGTAATCTCTATATGAATGTCAAGACCCAAGGTTTCCCAGCAGAATATTGACCAGCACATCACACTGCCTCCACCAGCTTGTATTCTTCCCATAGTGCATCCTGTGATCTCCTTCCTAGGTTAGTAAAGTGGATGTGCAGTGACTAGGCTGCAGGGGCTTGTGTGTGAGTGAGTGGCATTTTTGAAGTAATTAGACTTTGATCCGGATTTGAGGGAAAATTTGATTCACTGCGAAGCCGAATTTCCTCGTGCTTTATGGCAGCAAATAATTTTTCCTGAAATAGTGTAAAAAACAAAAAAATCATACTTGCCTTATCCATTTGCTTGCGACAAGCCAGCCACTGCCATCGTGAGTGAAGATTTTGCACAAAATCCTGTGCGCGGTGGTGTTTGACATCATCACTCCAGCTGATATGATGATGTCATCACGGGCCATGGGAGATTTCACGCTAGATCTTCAATCAAGGCGGTGGCAGCTGGCCAATCACAAGCAAATGGATGAGGTGAGTATGATTTTATTTTAATTTTTTTATTTTACACCCGATTATTGCTATCAGATGCTGTGATCATATATGAACTTTGTGTGTAGTAGAATTGCAATAAAAAAAATTACACTATACTTTACTGCAGCAGTTAATGCATAAGTCACACGGGCATGGTGTATATCAAATGCAGTTTCCACAGTTAGGACATGCAATTCCTAAGGCTGCATATGGAGGACTAGTCTCTTTCCCTTCTTATTCAAGCTGTGCAATCTTTCCTTTTGGATGTGCGTAGATACCCCATTACCCTTATTGGAATGCATTGTCTCTGGACAGTAGATCTTTTATGTCCTGTTTCATGGTGGTAAACTGGAAGCTTTTTATTCTCCACCAGTGTCAGTCACCTGCCTCAGTGTGAGGGTGTTTTCCTTCCACCAATAAAATAGTCTGGAATCCTCTTTAGTATAAGGCCTCTTTCACAGGGCGTCACATTTGACGCCCGAATAAGAGACGGGAGCATTGCGGGAAAATGCGCGATTTTTCAGCACGTGTGCAAACTGTTGTAATGCGTTTTGCACGCCCGTGAGAAAAATCGGCATGTTTGGTATGCAGACCCGAAGCCGGTCTTCATCACTGAAGTCCGGTTTCGGGTTGAGTATTCTGTATATTTTATTATTATTTGCCCTTATAATAGTTATAAGGGAAAATAATAGCATTCTAAATACAGAATGCAAAGTAAAATGGGTGATTGAGGGTTACATTTTTTTTTCAAAAAGTAACTCAGCGCATAGCTGCCGGTCTCCTGTTCTATCTTCAGCTGGGGGGTAAAGGACCTTCCGTGATGTCACTGGGTCACATGGTCCTATCACCTATCTCCTATTTTTTTTTATTTTTAACCCTCAATCACCCATTTTACTTTGCATTCTGTATTTAGAATGCCATTATTTTCCCTTATAACCATGTTATAAGGGAAAATTATAAACATCGGGTCCCCATCCCGATCGACTCCTAGCAACCATGCAGGAAAATCGCACCGCATCTGCACTTGCTTGCGGAAGCTTGAGATTTTTCCGCAGCCCCATTCACTTCTATGGGGCCTGAGTTGCGTGAAAAACTCAGAATATAGAACATGCTGCGATTTTCACGCAACGCAAAAGTGATGCGGGAAAATTACCGCTCATGTTCAAAGCCCCATTGAATTGAATGGGTCCAGATGTGGTGTGGGTGCAATGCGTTCACCTCACACATTGCACCCGTGCGGAAATCACGCCCGCGTAAAAGGGGCCTAACTGCTAAACCTTCAGCAAAGTCTCTTCTTCTCCAAGGGCTGTCATATACAGTAAATTCTGTCCCTTTGTGCTTTTGTACCGCAAGTTAGGAAGATTCCCTGGGTTTCTGATCACAGGTCAGCAGCTGACTTAATACTCAATTCTATTTTCTCTTAGAGAGTAAAG
Source organism: Bufotes viridis (assembly GCA_033119425.1). Classification (NCBI taxonomy): domain Eukaryota; kingdom Metazoa; phylum Chordata; class Amphibia; order Anura; family Bufonidae; genus Bufotes; species Bufotes viridis. Next base: position 347,382,178 of record CM065591.1, read on the forward strand.
GTTAGTGACAGCCCGGCCTAGCCACTAGGAACCTCTCATTCCATTCATATCCTATGAGATATAGTGATAAGCGGCAGGTGCCATATTCGATTTCGACGAAATTTGCGAATATTGGAAAGAATATTCGTTTCATATTCGTTGAAATCGAATATTCGTCATTATTCTAGTTATCGCAATTAATATGCGATTTAAATAATTGTATTGCGATTTTAACATAGGCTACTTTCCTATTGGTTTCATATCTAGAATTATAGAGAAGATGACGAATATGATGAATGTATTCGTCATATTCCTCAAAACGAAGATAACAAAGTATTCTCCATCTTCGTTTTGGCAACCTATTCGTCAACTTCGCTAATTCTAGCAATCAAATAGGAGGGTTGACTATAGAGACAGCTATGTTTAATTCGCTATGCGATTATATTACTTAGCTTTTTTTAATAGAATAATTATGTTACTTGATAATTATTATAATTATTCTATTTATTAAAAAAAATATATTTATATAATCGCATAGCGAATTAAACACAGCTGTCTCTATAGTCAACCCTCCTATTTGATTGCTAGAATTAGCGAAGTTGACAAATAGGTTGCTAAAGCGAACATGGAGAATACTTAGTTATCTTCGTTTTGAGGAATATGACGAATACATTCGTCATATTCGCTAATTCTAGCAAGCCAGAACGTCTCCATACTAAAATGTACTGTCGGATTTGAGAATTACGTTGAAATCGCAATGCGATTAATATAACTTGAATTAATCGCATTGCGATTTCTACTTAGACCTGGTTTACTATGGTTGGCTTGGTAGAATTAGCGAATATGACAAATGTATTCGTCATATTCCTCAAAACGAAGATAACAAAGTATTCTCCATCTTCGTTTTAGCAACCATAGTAAACCATGTCTGTTGAAATCGCAATGCGATTAATTCAAGTTATATTAATCGCATTGCGATTACAACTTAGCACTGCTATCCTACATATTAGGCTAGAATTAACGAATATGGAATATAGCAGCAGTGCTAAGTAGAAATCGCAATGCGATTACTTCAACTTATATTAAAGGGGTTGTCCAAGTTATATTTATTGATGACCTATCCTCAGGATAGGTCATCAATATCAGATCGGCGGGGGTCCGACACCCGGCACCCCCGCCGATCAGCTGTTTGAAGAGAAGGCGAGCGCCGTGCCAGCGCTGCCTCCTCGTCATTGTTTACATGCTGGCCGTTGCATCTGCAGCGGTGAAGCAGGTGTAATTACACCCAAGCCGTTCCATTCATTTCAATGGGACAGCTCTGTAGTATACACTTGTATAGAAGCAGAGCCGTCCCATTGAAATGAATGGAACGGCTTGAGTGTATTACACCTGCTCACCGCTGCAGATGCAACGGCCAGCATGTAAGCAATGACGAGGAGGCAGCGCTGGCACAGTGCTCGCCTTCTCCTCAAACAGCTGATCGGCGGGGGTGCCGGTGTCGGACCCGCGATCTGATATTGATGACCTATCCTGAGGATAGGTCATCAATAAATACAACTTGGATAACCCTTAATCGCATTACATTTCAATTTCGAGCTGGGTTTATAATGGGTCAGCTTGCTAGAATTAACGAAGTTAACGAAGTTAACGAATATGGAATATATTATAGCAGTGCTAATTGAAATCCCAATGCGATTAATGTAACTTGAGTAATCGCATTGCGATTTCTACTTAGCACTGCTGCTATATTCCATATTCGTTAATTCTAGCCTAATATGTAAGATAGCAGTGCACTGCTAAGTTGTAATCGCAATGCGATTAATATAACTTGAATTAATATAACTTGAATTAAATTTCAACGTAATTCTCAAATCCGACAGTACATTTTAGTATATGGAGACGTTCCCATGGTGATGGGGACTCTCCATGAGCACGGAAGTCGGCAGAAGCGGCAATGGGCATTGACTGGAGCAGCCAGGAAGCCAGGAATCCTCAGGACAGGTAAGAACTACTTTTGGGAAGTGGGAAAGAAAAAATCTAACAAAAAAAAAAAAAAAATAAACTAATATTCGAAATAGCGAGTTTATAGTGCTATATTTGAAATATTCGTGAATTAGCGAAGTGCTGATATTCGCGATAAAAATTCGCTATTCGAATATTCGCGTCAACACTAATGAGATATAATACAGTATACTGTATGATGCATTAAAACTTTCAGCACACTCTGGTGGCGACACAGCAGATGTAAAAGAACATTTTATTTATCAGTTCTGAAGCTCATGTGTCCATTGTTCATGATTTTAGTGGTGGACAGAGGGTCGCATGGGTAATCTGGCCTCAACAGAGCCAGCCTAGGCATTGGCATTATTTTTTATAATGTATAAGAAAGCATAGTCTGCTTTTTTTCGGTTCTTTATTTACGCCAAATGACTGGACCGATATGCACCAAATTTGGCACATAGGTACATCAGGTGTGGGGGAAGGTTTTAGGCCCTTTGTAGACAAGCGTGAGCGGATTTGGTCTGGATGCGTTGAGGATGTGTTCAGTGAAAACTGTGCGATTTCGCAAGCAAGTACATTAGATCGAGTTCAGTTGTTCAGCTTTTATCACGCGGATGCAATGCGATTTATTGCGTTTTGCACGCGTGTGATAAAAAACTGAATGCACTTGCTGCGGATGCGATGCAATTTTCTCGCACCCCCATTCACTTCTATGGGGCCAGCATTGCGTGAAAATCGCTGAATGTAGAACATGCTGCGATTTACACGCAATACAAAAGTGGTGTGTGAAAAACATCAATCATGTACACAGCCCCATTGAAATGAATGGGTCTGGATTCTGTGCGGGCAAAATGCATTCGCATCACGCATTGCACCCACAAGGAATAATGGTGTGAAAGGGGCCTTAGATCGGTTCTCAGCTCTTTAGGACGTACCGTTCCTGAGATATTCCCAAAAAATGCAAATATGGCACCATCATATGACCTGCATTAGCCAATAAAAGCCTGCAGATCTTTCACTCATATCCCAACTGCCATACACACGTTTACATGACCCTTAACAGCCAATTGAAGCTTGCAGGTCCTCCGGTCTCGACATACACACAGTTTTACACCAGGTTTCATAATAACCCAGCCATTTTTCTTCACTGCTGTAGGTCACCTTTAAAAGGGGCAGGATGCTGTGGATGACAATGTTAAGGTCACAATTAAAGGGTTGAGCCTGCCGTGGAGGTCACAGTTAAGGGGACAGTCCGCTATTGAGGTTAGTGTTAAGGGGTGGGGTGCTGTAGAGGTCACTGTCAAAGTAGAGGGGTGTTATGGAGGTCGCATTTTAAGGGAACAGAGAACTGTGGAGGTCATTGTTAAGGGGGCGGGTTATTGTGGAAATCACTGTTAAGGAGACTGGGTACTGTGTAGGTCACTAATAAAGGGATGGGGACTGTGGAGGTCACTGTTAAGGCAGTGGGGTACTGTGAAAGTCACTGTTAAAGGGGCAGGCTCTATGGAGATTACTGTTAAGGGGCAGGGCACTGTGAAGTCACTGTTAAGGGGCGGGCCACTGTGGAGGTCACTGTTAAAGCAGCGGTGTTCTGTGGAAGTCACTGTTAAAGGGGCGGGTGCTGTCGAGGTTACTGTTAAGGGACAGGACACTGAGGAGGTCACTGTTAAGGAGGTGGGCTGCTGTGGAAGTCAATGTTGAGGCAGCAGGGTACCATTGAAGTCACTGTTAAAGGGGTGGGCACTGGGGAGGTTATTGTTAAAGGGAACCTATCACCTCAAAACGCATATAAAACCGCCAGCATTACCTTATAGTAGCCGTCAGTCTGTTAATAATCATGTGTTTGATTTGGTAATCTGATGCTCCATACATGACAAAAACGAGTCAAGGGAGTAGCGGCCCAGATAAGCACACCTCCTATCCATCCCCTCTTTTGTGTGATTAACATTTTGTAGTGTGGCCTGGGTTCTGTGGAGGTCACTGTTAAGTGGGCGGGTTACTTTGGAGGTCACTGTCAAGGCAGTGGGGTACTGTGGAAGTCACTGTTAAAGGGGCGGGTGCTGTGGAGGTTACTGTTAATGGGCAGTGCACTGTGGAGGTCACTGTTAAGGCAGTAGGGTACTATGGAAGTCACTGTTAAAGGAGCAGGCGCTGTGGAAGTCTCTGTTAAAGACTTGGGGTACTGTGAAAGTAACTGTTATAAAGGCCATGCTGTGGATGTCACTGTTAAGGGGGCAGGTCACTGTGGAAGTCACCGCTAAAGGGTACGGGGCGATGTGAGGGGTCACTGTTGAAGGGGTAGGCCACTGTGGAGGTCATAGTTAAAAGGGAGGGGTGCTGTGGAGGTCACTGATAAGGGGTAGATTGCTGTGGAAGGTCACTGTTAAGGAGGGCCAGCTGCTGTGAAGGTCTTTGTTAGGGGGGAGGGTGGGGTGTTGTGGAGGTCAATGTTAAAGGGGCGGGCAGCTGTGAAGGTCAAAGTTAAGGGGGTGGGATGCTGTAGTGGTCACATCTTAAGGGGACAGTGCACTGTGGGGGGTCAGTATTAAGGGGTTTGGGCTGTTGAGATCCCTGTTAAGGGAGCGGGTGCTGTAGAAGTCACTGTTATGGGGGAAACTGTTGATATCTTTTAATGACGAACATAAACATGAAATGAGATAGTGGAAATATGCCTGTGTGAAGCAGAGTCCTTCTGCTAGTACTCTATAACTATAACCAGAGTATAAACCCTTTACCAGTGAACCACTGGGTAACTGTATGACTAGATTTGATACAAAAGCCAGGTTATCAAATAGATAATAGTAACTCTTGTACATCCTGCCATTCTGATTCAAACAGTTTCCAGGTCATACTATGTCTAATAATGTATGTGAAGTTTCTGTAAAATCTTAAATTGCAAGTAAAAAAAACTACAGTGTGCCAGCTGGTATATCTAAAACTAGCAGAAGAGTTTTTACATAGTAACATAGTAACATAGTTTATAAGGCCGAAAAAGACATCTGTCTATCCAGTTCTTCCTGTTATCCTGCAAGTTGATCCAGAGGAAGGCAAAAACACTTGGGAGGTAGCAGCCAATTTTCTCCACTAAAGGGGAAAAATTCCTTCCCGACTCCAATCAGGCAATCAGAATAAGTCCCTGGATCAACGAGCCATCTCTAGTAGCTATAGCCTGTAATATTATTACACTCCAGAAATACATCCAGGCCTCTCTTGAACTCTATTAGTGAACTCACCATCACCACTTCCTCAGGCAGAGAGTTCCAAAGTCTCACTGCTCTTACCATAAAGAATCCTCTTCTATGTGTACAAACCTTCTTTCCTCCAGACCAACCACCCAGGCAAAGGAGGGGTTTATTCACGTCAAAGATGGTAATATTGCACCCAACAATTTGAAAGAAGATTTTTATAATTTTCGGTCCCTGTCACCTATGCAGAGCAAGGGTTTGTACCCGGCAAAAATGGTAATTTTAAACCCAACAACTAAAGGAAGATTTTTCAAATTTTCGGTCCCTCTCACCTATGCAGTGCAGCTTTACTTGACAGCAAAAAATTGGAATATGTCAACCCCTGAACTCCCAGACGGATTAACTATATTATTAATATACGGCACATATACAGCGCAGGCCACAAAGGTAATTCCTGGCCTTAAAAAATATGATTTTTTCACCACCCATGAATAACATGGATTTAAGTGGTATATTTTGGGGTGTAGGACCTCATCGTTCTCAACATCATCTTCCACCAAGTCTCCTGCTGAAAGCCCTGCCCTCTTTGTCGGTCTGCACAGCGCAGAAAGTCGCAGAAGTTTGCAATTGTGTCTCATCATCATCAGAGACGTGCTTCGGTGGTCTTCCCATGTCCTCATCCTCAAAGCTAAGTGGTTGGGCATCCGTGCACTCGAACTCTTCCACTTCTGGGGCAGGGCTTTGGTTATGGCCCTGGGAAACCCTGCCAGCAGAGTCTTCAAAAAGCATTAGAGACTGCTGCATGACTTGGGGCTCAGATTGCTTGGCTGATTTTCAAGGGGGTGAGGTGAAAGACTGATGGGCATGGGCTGCAAGTGCCAACTCTGAGCTTTCAGCAGGGGACGGGGTGGGAGACAACGTGATGGAACTGGAGGCACTGTCAGCCACCAAATCTACTAGCGCCTGTACTTGTTCTGGCCTCACCATTCGTAGAGCGGCATTCGGGCTTACCAAAAAACGCTGCAGGTTCTGTGGCCTACTGACACCGGAGGAAGGTGTTTCACTTGGACCTGTAGTTGGCACTGAATGGCCACGTCCTCTCCCAGCAACAGGAGCTCCACCAACACCACCACAACCATGCCCACGTCCATTATTTGATGTTCTCCTCATTATTTGCGTTCACCCACCAAACTAACAGATGGTTTATCTCCAGTGTCAATTTAACTGCCAATAGTCAACAATTAAGTTCACTAACAGTAAGGCAGTGCCCGTGTCATAAACAGAATAAGTTTATTTTGGTCACACAACAGTGTAACAGAGCAATTCAATACAATTATATCACTATCACCAAAAATTTGATTTTTCAAACCAACAATGTAAAAGCAGAAGTTAAAGGTTTAATTTGAGTGTCAGAAATGCAGCGTACACCACAAATGTGCAATCTACTACAAAACCTGTGTGTTTGCAACCAAATACGTAAATGCGGAGTTCAAAAGGTTACTTAAAATGACTGAAATACAGGATAGGCCTCAAATCTGCTATGTAGCACAAAACCAGTGTTTATTGCAACAAACTTCAGAAATGCAGTATGTCACTGCTAAATTTTAAAATAGGTTTTTGTGCATTGTATGCCAAACTGCTCTGTGGAACAACAATACGGGTTTATTTCCCACAAATACACTAATGCAGTATGTCACTGCTAAATTTGAAAATACGTTTTTGTGCATTGTATGCAAAACTGCTCTGTAGAACAACAATACAGGTTTATTTCCCCAAATACAGGAATGCAGTATGTCACTGCTAAATTTGTAAAATAGGTTTTTCAGCATTTTATGCAAAAGTGCTCTGTGGAACAACAATGAGGGTTTATTTCCCCAAATACAGACATGCAGTATGTCACTGCTAAATTTTAAAATATGTTTTTGTGCGTTGTATGCAAAACTGCTCTGTGAAACAACAATAAGGGTTTATTTCCCCCAAATACACAAATGCAGAATGTTGCACCTAAATTAATAAACAGGATTTAAAGTGTTGTACGCAACAGTGCTCTGTGGCACCACAATACGGGTTTCTGCTCCCAACTACATAAATGCACTATGTCACCCCTAAATTATAAAATAGGTAATGTAGGGGACCTGACCTGCCAGAAAAATTGAATTTTTCCTCTACTGAGCTACCAAAAAAGATTAGTCTGATGTCCCTGGCAGGCTGGCACACATGCAGGTCACATGCAGTTCCAAGGACACTGCAGTTGCTAAAATGGCCGCCGACCCCACCTAACTAACAGATGGATTTAAAAATGTTGTCAGTATCACTGGGCTCAGGGCTGGGTACAAAAATGTAGCATAGCACCCTCAATAATTGCTGTAGTTTGAAGATTTAACACCACCAAGTTCAACAGATTTCTTCCCTAATCTGTCCCTCACAGAAGTCGCAGCATCCTATCCCTACACAGAGAAGAGCAGAGTGACATGCGGCGCTACGTAACTCCAGCTTAAATAGGGCTGGATCACATGCTGCACTTGGCCAAGCACTTAGAAGGCATGGCTGTGATGGCTTTTTAGTGCAAAGTAGTGAAACGCTTGTTGATTGGCTGCCCTGCAGCCTTTCAAAAAGAGGGAAGAAATCGCCGAACAATGAACTCGAACCCAAACTTTTACGGAAATGTTCGGGTTCAGGTCCAGGTGTGAAAAACCATAATGTTCGGTACAAACCCGAACTTTACAGTTCGGGTTCGCTCAACCCTACTGGGGATAAATTAGATTATGGGAGAGATCTCTATACTGACCGCTGATATATTTATACATATTTATTAGTTCTCCCCTCAGTCGTCTTTTTTCTAAAGTGAATAACCCTAATTTTGATAATCTTTCATGGTACTGTAGTCCCCCAATTCCAGTTATTACTTTAGTTGCCCTCCTCTGAACCCTCTCCAGCTAGTGATGAGCAGCATAGGCAGTATTCGAATTCGCAATATTTTGTGAATTTTTGGCCTAATATTTGCCATAAATTCGCTAATTTGAGAATTTGTGATCTCCAGTCATTATTTACTTGAATTGCGAAAATCGGCAATGTAATATTCGCGATCAACACTAAGGGGTAGGCACCTTTCTTATTGGTTGCTAGGGATGTTGCTAAGTGCCGATATTAGCGATAAATTAGCAATATAAATTTGCGATAAATTTGTGATAAATTCACGATTAAAATGTTCACAACACTATTCGCGAATATGAATATATAGCACTATATTCTAAATATTCGCAAATTCTCGAAATGGCGATATTCACAATTAAAATTTGTGATTCGAATATTCACACTCAACACTATCTGCTATGTCTGCCTTGTTCACAGGAGCCCAAAACTGTACACAATACTTCATGTGTGGTCTGACTAGTGATTTGTAAAGTGGTAGGACTATGTTCTCATCGCGGGCATCTATGCCCCTTTTGATGCAATCTATTATCTTATTGTCCTTGGCAGCAGCTGCCTGACATTGGTTTCTACAGCTTAGTTTGCTGTTCACTAAAATTCCTTGGTCCTTTTCCATGTCAGGGTTACCCAGTGTTTTACCATTTAACATGTACGGGTGACTTGCATTATTCCTTCCCATGTGCATAACCTTACATTTGTCAGTGTTAAACCTCATCAGCCACTTATCTGCCCAAGCCACCAATCTATCCAGATCCCTCTGTAGCAGTATACTGTCCTCTTCCATGTTAATTACTTTACACAATTTAGTGTCATCTGCAAAAGTTGATATTTTACTATGCAAGCCTTCTACAAGATCATTAATAAATATATGGTAGAGAATAGGGCCCAATACTGACCCCTGAGGTACTCCACTAGTGACAGTGACCCAATCTAAATGCGTACCATTAACAACCACCCTCTGTTTTCTATAACTGAGCCAGTTACTTACCCACATTCAAACATTTTCTCCCAGTCCAAGCAGTCTCATTTTATATACTAACCTTTCATGCGGTACAGTGTCAAATGCTTTGGAGAAGTCCAGATATACGACATCCATTGATGTCAAGTCTAGAACTTACCTCCTCATAGAAATTGATTCAGTTAGTTTGACATGACCGATCCCTCATGAAGTCATGCATTATTTGATTATTTTCATTGGAGTATTACAAATAGCAACTCTTAGAAAACCTTCAAACAGTTTACCTATGACAGATGTTAAACTTACCGGCCTATAGTTTCCGGGCTCTGTTTTTGTACCCTTTTTGAATATTGGCACCACATTTGCTATGCGTCAATCTTGTGGAACACTCCCTGGTAGTATAGAGACCTTAAATATCAGAAATAAGGGTCTGGCTATGACATTACTTAATTCTCTTAGGATACGGGGGTGTATGCCATCTGGTCATGGCGATTTGTCTATTTTAATTTTTTAAAGATGCCGTTGTACTTCTTCCTGGGTCAGACAGGGCACTTTTAATGGGGAATTTACTTTTACATTCTGCATTTCATCTGACAGTTTATTTTCCTCAGTGAATACAGTAGAGAAAAAAATATTTAATAGCTTTGCTTTCTCCTTATCGCTCTCTGCAACTACCCCGTCATGTAGAGGGCCTACACCTTCAGATTTATACTTTTACCATTTATATAATTGAATAACATTTTAGGGTTAGTTTTGCTCTCTTTGGCAATTAATCTCTCGGTCTCTAGTTTGGCTGCTTTTATTAGTTTTTACATATTCTATCTTTTTCTGTATAGTTTTTCACTCTTTCCTCGCTACCCTCCTGTTTAGTGATTTAAATGCTTTTTTTTGTCATTTATTGCTTTCTTTACAGTTCTATTTATCCAAATTGGTTTCTTCTTGTTCATTAACCTTTTATTCCCATACGGCATGTACCTCTCACAATTCGACTTTAGGATGCTTTTAAAAATATCCCATTTTGTGGCTGCATTTTTATTTTTGAGGTCTTTGTCCCAGTTAGTTAGGCCTATAGCCTCTCTTAGTTGGTTAAATTTAGTTTTCGAAGTTTGGTATTTGTGTTACTCCATGAAGAAACACTCTTTTGAATTACAATTAGAAGGTTATTACTTTATGGTCCCTATTTCCTAGGTGTCCCCCAACCTGCACTTCTGTTGTTCTGTCAGGTCTATTGGTTAATACTAAGTCCAGTATTGCTGTCTCTCTAGTCTGGTTCTGAACCAGTTGGGAAAGGTAATTGTCTTTGGTTATTGCCAAGAACCTGTTTACTTTATAAGATATTCAGGTTTCAGTTTCCCAGACTATATCTGGGTAGTTGATCTGCCGCCTCGTCTATCTCGTTTACTAGCAGATTTTCTATAGCCTCTGATATATTAGGTGGTTTATAATAAACTCCTATTATTATTTTATTATTGTTTTTGCCTCCATATATTTCTTCCCATGACTCCACATGTTCATGTCCCTCATTTATATCTTCTCGGACTGTGGGCTTTAGACAGGTCTTTACATAAAGGCAGAACCCCCTCCCCCTCCTCTGGCTTTGGCGATCCTTTCTAAACAGACTGTAACCCTGTACATTAACTGCCCAGTCATAGCTATCATCTAGCCATGTCTCAGTTATTCCCACTATGTCATAGTCCTCCTCACACATCACTTATTCCAATTCACCAGTTTTATTAGGCAGGCTTCAGGCTTTAGTATACAAACAATTAAGAGATTTATGTATATTTTTTTTACCCTACATTCTCCCTTTTGAACGGTTCTATTCCCTCCTTCCATTCCTCCCCCAGTCCAATTACCTTGCTCCCGATCTCTATCTGCACTATCTTCCCATCCTGTAATGTAATTACTCCCAAGTCCCTAGTTTAAACACTCCTCCAACCAACTAGTCATCTTCTCCCCCAACACAGCTGACGCTTCCCCATTGAGGTACAGCCCACCCCTACAATTGAACCTGTAGCCGACAGAGAAGTCGGCCCAGTTCTCCAGGAACCCAAACCGCTCCTTCTTCACCAATTCTTCAGCCACTTGTTAAGCTCCCTAATCTCCCACTGCCTTTCTTGTGTGGTTTGTGGTACAGGTAGTATTTCGGAAAACACTAGCTTTGAGATCCTTGCCCTAAGCTTGTGACCTAAATCAGTAGAATTATTTTTAAGGACGCTCCACCTATCTCTAACTTTGTGATTGGTTCAGATATGAACCATGACTGCTGGATCTTCTCCAGCCCCTCCCATTAATCTGTCAACCCAATCCGCAATGTGTCGAACTCGAGCGCCAGGAAGACAACACACCGTTCGACGATCCCGGTCTTTGTGACAGATCGCACTATATTTACCCCTAATAATTGAGTCTCCCACTACCAGCACCTGTCTGGCTTGTCCTGCTCTCCGGGTCCCCTGCTTACTGAAACTAACATTCCCATGACTGGCAGAGGAAGGGTCCGGCTGCAGCAGTACTCTCCCTGAACTGACATCCCCCTCATCTTCCAACCTTGTAAACTTGTTCGTGTGTGTCAGATCAGGGCTAGCCTCCTTGGCACTCTTCCCTCTACCCCGCTTTCTAACTGTTATCCAGCTAGCTACCTCACTTTCCTGAGCCTCCTTGCTCCCACCCTCCCCCATATCTACCCCATAGAGTGCTTGCTAAGTGAGCAGTAAACTCTCTTCCAAATTGTCAACGATTCTCAGTGTTAAAACTCGCCAGGTTAGATACACAATGTGCGATTCCAAATGGGCAATTTGCTCACATTTTGAACAAAGATATGCACCCTCAAACAGCTATTCCAGGACTGTTAGACAAGATGTGCACTGGACTGTGCTGTCAATAATGGAACACATACTAAATGTGTATTATTCAAGAAAAGAGAAAAAATACAATATAGCGCAGTGATAACAATCCAATTTACTGTAGTCCCCTCCTAAAGTCTCTGAATCTGAAGTCATGTAATCTAAAGTCACACACTTAATACTAGCACACACTGAAAATCAAACACGCAAACTCTCACAAACTCGCATTGTTTGTCTGCTTGTATAAGTGCAGCTATGAAACCAGACTGCTTTTTTTTCCTCTGTATTCATGAAATCAAAATTTTTAATTGCAAATAACTAGGAAAAAAAATATTTTATTGATAATTCGCAGATTGCAAATGAATCACTTGGAACAAGCGTCTGCCTTCCCACTCTTTTCTTTTACTCTTCAAGAGACAGAATGATCTTAGAAGAAAAACTCAAGTATTTAATGTATTCCAGAAAAAACATACCGTTTTTTTCTGCATATTTTTGACATAACAAGATTCTCTAATTTTTGGCAATCAACTAAAGTTTTATTTTTTTATTTTTTTTGTGAAAGTTTGTGAAAATCTCACATCTGGAAGCAAAGAAAGCCTCTGAAATCACTGTGCCGAATGCCAAAGAATACCTAATTAGAATATATTGCTACCCATTTTAGAATCCTAAACTGTATGAATCAAACTGAATTGCAGTAATAAATAATTCAAATATAAATGCCCATTATGTTTCTGCAAGGGCACACAGAGCCATGCTCCAATGTACGATGTTGTTGAAGAGAAATAAGGTGTTGAGAATGCAATGAGATGCACACTCGTAACGAAGCAAAGTAGGACATGAAATATGGATCTTAATTGCAGTTTTACTATATACGATTGCCTCTGGGCAACCGAAGGTAGTCCAAGGTCATATAAGTACAGCCTTTACCATTGCATTTCTAAAAGAATATCAAAGAGCATTTTATTTTTTTACATCTTTCATTTGAGGGTATATTTTCATATAGCCTAGCCAAAAACTCCAACCTTTTTTAGCTCATAACTAGAGTTGAGCGAACTCGAACTGTATAGTTCGGGTTCGTACCGAATTTTGGGGTGTTCGGGACACGGGACACAGCCAATCAGCTAGTGTTTTACTTCTTGCCCTAAGAACTTAGAAGCCATCACAGCCATGCCTACTAATGGCATGGCTGTGATTGTCCAAGTGCAGCATGTGAACCAGCCTCTATTTAAGCTGGAGTCACGTAGCGCCGCCCCTTCACTCTGCTCTGATTAGTGTACGAATAGGATACAGCTGCTGTGAGGGCGAGATTAGGCAGGGAAGACTCAGCAAAACCACTTAATGAAGTGATCGATCTGCAGCTGTGAATCATTCAACTTCTGTTAGTTCATTGCTTATTGGTTTTTAGGCTGCCCAGAGCGTTTTTCTGTCACTTTTTTCTGGGGTGATCAACGGCCATTTTGTGATCTTATGGTGCACCAGCACATGTTTTGAGCTGCCACCAAGTTCAACATACATTTTTGGATTCAATAGTAGGCTTTTTTTATACAATCTCCTACATCAGGGGTTGTGCTTAATATCACACCTTGAAACACAGTATAGAAATTGCTATATTTTATTGAGGGGTGAAATACAATTGCCAAAATGCCAATCCCCTAAATCTGGTGTTCCAGCTGTGGCTGGCTAAGTTTAATACTGTCCGTCAAAGAATAGATTTTTTTCTTGGATGAAATTCAATTGCTAAAATACCAATCCCCTAAATATGGTGTTTCAGCTGTGGCTGGCTAAGTTTAATACTGTACGTCAAAGGATAGATTTTTTTTCTGGGGTGAAATTAAATTGCTAAAATACCAATTCCCTAAATCTGGGGTTCCAGCTTTGGCTGGCCAAGTGGAATACTGTCCGTCAAAGGATAGATTTTGTTCTGGGTAGAAATTCAATTGCCAAAATACCAATCCACTAAATCTGGTGTTCCAGCTGTGGCTGGCTAAGTTCAATACTGTCCATCAAAGGATGGATGTCTTTGTGGAGTGAAATTCAATTGCCAAAATGCCAATCCCCTAAATCTGGTGTTCCAGCTGTGGCTGGCTAAGTTTAATACTGTAGGTCAAAGAATATATTTTTTTCTGGGGTGAAATTCAATTGCCAAAATGCCAATTCCCTAAATCTGGTTTTCCAGCTGTGGCTGGCCAAGTGGAATACTGTCCATCAAAGGATAGATTTTTTCTGGGGTGAAATTCAATTGCCAAAATGCCAGTCCCCTAAATCTGGTGATCCAGCTGTGGCTGGCTAAGTTTAAATCTGTACTACAAAGGATAGATTTTTTTCTGGGGTGAAATTCAATTGCCAAAATGCCAATCCCCTAAATCTAGGGTTCCAGCTTTGGCTGGCCAAGTGGAATACTGTTCCTCAAACGATAGATTTTGTTCTGGGAGAAATTTAATTGCCAATATACTGTACCAATCCCCTAAATCTGGTGTTCCAGCTGTGGCTGGCTAAGTTCAATGCTGAACATCAAATGATGGATTTCTTTGTGGAGTGAAATTCAATTGCCAAAATGCCAATCCCCTAAATCTGGTGTTCCAGCTGTGGCTGGCTAAGTTTAATACTGTACATCAAAGGATAGATGTTTTCTGAGGTGAAATTCAATTGCAAAAATAACAAAGCCCCTAAATCTGGGGTTCCAGCTTTGGCTGGCCAAGTTGAATATTGTCCGTCAAAGGATAGATTTTGTTCTGGGTAGAAATTCAATTGCCAAAACACCGATCCCCTAAATCTGTTGTTCCAGCTGTGGCTGGCTAAGTTCAATACTGTCCTTTAAAGAATCGTTTTTTTGTGGGGTGAAATTCAATTGACAAAATAACAATCCCCTAAATCTGGGGTTCCAGCTGTGGCTGGCCAAGAGTAATACTGTACGTCAAAGGATATTTTTTTCTGTGGTGAAATTCAATTGCCAAAATACCGATCCCCTAAATCAGTGGTTTTAGCTGTTGCAGGCTAAGTGTCATCCTGAGCATAAAAGGATAGATTTTTAATGGGGTGAAATTCAATTGCCAAAATACCAATTCCCTAAATCTGAGGTTCCAGCTGTGGCTGGCCAAGTGGAATACTGTCCGTCAAAGGATTAATTTTGTTCTGGGGAGAAATTCAATTGCCAAAATACCAATCCCTTAAATCTGGCGTAACAGCTGTGGCTGTCTAAGTTTAATACTGTACCACAAAGGATAGATTTTTTTCTGGGGTGAAGTTCAATTGCCAAAATACCAATCCCCTAAATCTGGTGTTCCAGCTGTGGCTGGCTAAGTTTAATACTGTCCGACAATGGATACATTTTTTGTGGGGTGAAATTCAAATGCCAAAATACCAATCCCCTAAATCTGGTGTTCCAGGTTTGGCTGGCTAAGTTTAATACTGTACTACAAAGGATATATTTTTTTCTGGGGTGAAATTCAATTGCCAAAATACCAATTCCCTAAATCTGGGGTTCCAGCTTTGGCTGGCCAAGTGGAATACTGTCAGTCAATGAATAGATTTTGTTCTGGGTAGAAATTCAATTGCCAAAATACCAATTCCTTAAATCTGGTGTTCCAGCTGTGGCTGGCTAATTTCAATACTGTTCATCAAAGGATGAATTTCTTTGTGGAGTGAAATTCAATTGCCAAAATGACAATCCCCTAAATCTGGTGTAACAGCTGTGGCTAGCTAAGTTTAATACTGTACGTCAAAGGTTAGATTATTTTCTGGTGTGAAATTCAATTGCAAAAATACCAATTCCCTAAATCTGGGTATCCAGCTGTGGCTGGCCAATTTGAATACTGTCCGTCAAAGGATAGATTTTGTTCTGGGGAGAAATTCAATTGCCAAAATACCAATCGCCTAAATCTGGTGTTCCAGCTGTGGTTGGCTAAGTTTAACCACTTGAAGACCACAGGTTTATACCCCCCTAGTGACCAGGCCCTTTTTTACAATTCCGCACTACACTACTTTCACCGTTTATTGCTCGGTCATACAACTTACCACCCAAATGAATTTTACCTCCTTTTCTTCTCACTAATACAGCTTTCATTTGGTGGTATTTCATTGCTGCTGACATTTTTACTTTTTGCTATTAATAAAAATGTAACGACATTTTTGCAAAAAATGACATTTTCACTTTCTGTTGTAATTTTTTTTTAAAAAAGTACATTTCTATATAAATTTTCACAAAATTTATTGTTCTACATGTCTTTGATAAAAAAACCCAATAAGTGTATATTTATTGGTTTGGGTAAAAGTTATAAGCGTTTACAAACTATGGTGCAAAAAAGTGAATTTCTGCATTTTGAAGCAGCTCTGACTCTCTGAGCACCTGTCATGTTTCTTCAGGTGCTAGAATGTCAGAAATTATAAATACCCCCAAATCACACCATTTTAGATAGAAGACACCCCAAAGTATTCACGGAGGGGCATGGTGAGTTCATGTATCATTTCATTTTTTCACAAGTTAGCGGAAAATGACACTTTCTGAGGAAAAAAATAATAATAAAGTTTCCATTTCTGCTAACTTCTGCAAAAAAAAAAAATCTCAGACGGACTCACTATGCCCCTCAGTGAATACCTTGGGGTGTCTACTTTCCGAAATGGGGTCATTTGTGGGGTGTGTTTACTGCTCTGGCATTTTGGGTGGGGCTAAATTGTGAGCAGCCATGTAAAACCTAAAGGTACTCGTTGGAATTTGGGCCCCTTTGCGCACCCAGGCTGCAAAAAAGTGTCACTCATGTGGTATCGCCGTACTCAGGAGAAGTAGGGCAATGTGTTTTTGGGTGTATTTTTACATATACCCATGCTCGGTGAGAGAAATATCTCTGTAAATTGTCAACTTTGTATAAAAAAATTTAAAAGTTGTCGTTTACAGAGATATTTCTCACACAAGTATGGGTATATATAAAAATACACCCCAAAACACATTGCCCTACTTCTCCTGAGTACGGCATACCACATGAGTGACACTTTTGCAGCCTGGATCGCAAAGGGCCCTAAAACCAATGAGTACCTTTAGGATTTCACAGGACATTTTTACGCATTTGGATTCCAGACTTCTTCTCAGGCTTTAGAGACCCTAAAATGCCAGGACAGTATAAATACCGCACAAGTGACCCCATTTTAGAAAGAAGACACCCCAAGGTATTCCGTGAGGGGTATGGTGAGTTCATGTAAAATTAAATTTTTGTCACAAGTTAGTGGAATATGAGACTTTGTAAAAAAATAAAAAAATATCAATTTCCGCTAACTTGTGCCAACAAAAATAAATTCTATGAACTCACCATGCCCCTCACGGAATACCTTGGGGTGTCTTCTTTCCAAAATGGGGTCACATGTGGGGTATTTATACTCACCTGGCATTTTAGGGGCCCCTAAAGCGTGAGAATCCAAATGCGTAAAAATGCCCTGTGAAATCCTAAAGGTACTCAATTGTTTTAGGGCCCTTTGCGCATCTTGGCTGCAAAAAAGTGTCACTCATTCACACTATCTCTGTAAATGACAACTTTAAAAAAAAAATTATACAAAGTTGTCAGTTTACAGAGATATTTCTTTCACCTAGCATGGGTATATGTAAAAATACACCCCAAAACACATTGCCCTACTTCTCCTGAGTACGGCGATACCACATGTGTGACACTTTTTTGCAGCCAAGATGCGCAAAGGGGCCCTAATTCCAATGAGTACCTTTTAGGAGGGCATTTTTACGCATTTTTCTTCTCACGCTTTAGGGCCCCTAAAATGCAAGGGCAGTATAAATACCCCACATGTGACCCCATTTTGGAAAGAAGACACCCCAAGGTATTCCGTGAGGGGCATGGCGAGTTCACAGAAGATTTTATTTTTTTTGGCACAAGTTAGCGGAAATTGATTTTTTATTGTTTTTTTCTCGCAAAGTCTCCCTTTCCGCTAACTTTTGATAAAAGTTCAATTTTTCATGGACTCACCATACCCCTCAGCGAATGCCTTGGGGTGTCTTCTTTCCAAAATGGGGTCATTTGTGGCGAGTTTGTACTGTTCTGGCATTTTGGGTGGGGCTAAATTGTGAGCAGCCATGTAAAAGCTAAAGGTACTCGTTGGAATTTGGGCCCCTTTGCACACCCAGGCTGCAAAAAAGTGTCACTCATGTGGTATCTCCGTACTCAGGAGGAGTAGGGCAATGTGTTTTGCAGCCAAGATTTTTTGCAGCCAAGATGCGCAAAGGGGCCCTAAAACCAATGAGTACCTTTAGGATTTCACAGGGCCTTTTTATGTATTTGGATTCTCACGCTTTAGGACCCCTAAAATGCCAGGGCAGTATAAATACCCCACAAGTGACCCCATTGTGGAAAGAAGACACCCCAAGGTATTCCGTGAGGGGCATGGCGAGTTCACAGAAAAAAATAAAATTTTGGCACAAGTTAGCGGAAATTGATATATATATATATTTTTTTTTACAAAGTCTCATATTCCACTAACTTGTGACAAAAAATAAAATTTTACATGAACTCACCATACCCCTCAGCGAATACCTTGGGGTGTCTTCTTTCTAAAATGGGGTCACATGTGGGGTGTTTGTACTGCCCTGGCATTTGAGGGTCTCCGCAATCATTACACATATGGCCAGCATTAGGAGTTTCTGCGATTGTCCTTATATTGGGCATACGGGTAATGAGATTTTTTTCTCCGTTCAGCCTCTGGGCTGAAAAAAAAAAAAATGAAACGGCACAGATTTTTCATTCGCATCGATCAATGTGGATGAAAAAATCTCTGCCAAAATCAGTGACTGCTGGTGCGGTGGGCGCTAGCTACCTAACAAGTAGCTAACTAACTGGCGGTGATAAGGGACCCTTATGCCCCATTCACACGTCCGCAATTCTGTTTGCGGAGCGGAATTGCGGACCCATTCATTTCTATGGGGACAGACTTTGTCCCGCTCGGATCCGAATTACGGATCTGCGCTTCGGGTCTGCACTTCCGTTCGCAAAAATATAGAACATGTCCTATTCTTGTCCACAATTGCGGACAAGAAAAAGCATTTTCTATATAGTTCTGTGCGGATCTGCAAAATGCGGAAAGCACATTGCCGCTGTCCGTATTTTGCGGATCCGTAGATCCATGGATCCATAAAACACATACGGACGTCTGAATGAGCCTGTAGGGGGTGATTAGTGACAGGGGGTGACAGGAGGTGATCAGGGGGTGACATCGGTGATCAGGGGGTGACATCGGTGATCAGGGGTTAATCAGTGATGGGGGTGGGGGGTGTGTAGTGATTGGTGCACTTTACCTTTGTTTCCTCTGGTGGTCCCAAACAAAGGGACCACCAGACGAGCAGACAGCAGGCATATCAGACGCTGTTTACAAAACAGCGTCTGATATGCGATTTAAATGCGTTTTTTTCCGCATCTACAGCCTGCTAGCGCATGATCAGCGCTGGCAGGCTGTAGTTTCAGTTGTCACGGCTCCGATAACATGAACGCGCGCGCACGACGCGCGCGCGTTCATGCGAAATCTCAGGTCTCACGAGATGACGCCGATAGGCGTGACTGAGACCTGAGAGAGCCGCCGCGCTGACGCCCATCGGCGTTAGCGTGGCGGCAAGTGGTTAATACTGTACATCAAAGGATAGATCTTTTGTATGGTGTGAAATTTAATTACCAAAATACCAATCCCCTAAATCTGGTGTTCCAGCTGTGGCTGGCTAAGTTCAATACTGTATGTCAAAGGATAGATTTTTTTCTGGGGTTAAATTCAATTGCCAAAATACCAATCCCTTAAATCAGTGGTTTCAGCTGTTGCTGGCCAATTGTAATACTGTACGTCAAAGGATAGATTTTTTTCTGAGGTGAAATTCAATTGCCAAAATACCAATTCCCTAAATCTGGGGTTCCAGCTGTGGCTGGCAAAGTGGAGTACTGTCCGTCAAAGGATAGATTTTGTTCTGGGGAGAAATTCAATTGCCAAAATACCAATCCCCTAAATCTGGTGTTCCAGCTGTGGCTGGCTAAGTTTGATACTGTCCGTCAAAGGATCGATTTTGTTTCTGGGGTGAAATGCAATTGCCAAAATACCAACTGCCAGACTGCCATCTGCAGCATCGAGACAGGAGGCAGCGGGACATGGACAGACCGAGGCCACAATATCTGTGGCCCCGGCATCCCAAAGGGCCATTTATCTGTGACCCTTCAGGAGTACGTGCCATCTCCCATTGGAGACTACCACAAAGTAGGTCTTTATTTACTTTTCGTATATGACATCTTTATAATTTGATTAATGTCATCCCCCTGAAGAGCCCTATGTGGGTGAAATGCATTGGGGTAGGAGCGATTTTTTGAACGTACTGCTCTCTCATAGGTTATAGGGCTAGTGAAGGGCAATTGAGGGGAGGTTCGAGGACAGGGAAACCCCACCACTAGGAGTTGTCCCTGGGCTGAAGTTTCATAGGGCCAGAATAAGGGAGAGATACCCACCTGACCCTAGGACCCTCTTACTCCATAGTCCTTGCATCAGTATATGTAAAACCTTCTCATCCAGACCCACCATAGCCTATACCCTAGACAGGGGACACTAACATCATTTGTCTCTGTTGCTAGAGTCATATGAAACGTGTCTGCAGCATTGGTGACTCTGATTTTTAGAAGCACCCGTTATATCTGATTTACCTATTTGAGTTATTAAAAGTTAAGTTTTAACATAAAGGATTTTCTCTGCTAAAAGAGTTTTTTTGTGAATTAACATGAGATCCTAGATATCTTTAAGTAGTGCAACCCGAGTAACTATTCCAAAATACCAATTCCCTAAATCTGGGGTTCCAGCTGTGGCTGGCCAAGTGGAATACTGTCCGTGAAAGGATCAATTTTGTTCTGGGGTAAAATTAAATTGCCAAAATACCAATCCCCTAAATCTGGTGTTCCAGCTGTGGCTGGCTAAGTTTAATACTGTACTGCAAAGGATAGATTTTTTTCAGGGGTGAAATTCAATTACCAAAATACCAATCCCCTTAATTTGGTGTTCCAGATGTTGCTGGCTCAGTTTAATAATGTACGTCATGAATAGATTTTTTTCTGGGTGGAAATTCATTTGCCAAAATACCAATCCCCTAAAGCTGTTGTTCCAGCTGTGGCTGCCTAAGTTTAACACTGTCCATCAAAGGATAGATTTTTTTGTGGTGTGAAATTCAATTGCCAAAATGCTAATCCCTTAAACCTGGTGTTCCAGCTGTGGCTGGCTATGTTTAATACTGTGCGTCAAAGGATAGATTATTTATCTGGGGTGAAATTCTATTGCCAAAATACCAATCCCCTAAATCTGGGGTTCCAGCTTTTGGCTGGCCAAGTGGAATACTGTCCTTCAAAGGATAGATTTTGTTCTGGGGAGAACTTCAATTGCCAAAATACCAATCCCCTAAATCTGGTGTTCCAGCTGTGGCTGCTCTAGTTTAATACTGTTCCACAAAGGATAGATTTTTTTCTGGGGTGAAATTCAATTGCCAAAACACCAATCCCTTAAATCTGTGTGTTCCAGCTGTTGCTGGCTAAGTATAATACTGTCCGAAAAAGGATAGATTTTTTTTTGTAGGGTGAAATTCAATTGCCAAAATACCAATCCCCTAAATCTGGTGTTCCAGCTGTGGCTGGCTAAGTTTAATACTGTACGTCAAAGGATAGATTTTTTCTGGGGTGAAATTCAATTGCCAAAATACCAATCCCTAAATCTGGTGTTCCAGATGTGTGCTGGCTAAGATTAATACTGTCCAGTCAAAGAATAGATTTTTTTCTAGGGTGAAATTCAATTGCCCAAATACCAATCCCCTAAATCTGATGGTTCCAGCTGTGGCTGGCCAAGTGTGAATACTGTGCGTCAAAGAATAGATTTTATTCTGGGGTGAAATTCAATTGCCAAAATACCAATTCCCTAAATCTGGGGTTCCAGCTGTGGCTGGCCAAGTGGAATACTGTCCGTCAAAGGATAGATTTTGTTCTGGGGAGAAATTCAATTGCCAAAATACCAATCGCCTAAATCTGGTGTTCCAGCTGTGGCTGGCTAAGTTTAATACTGTCCGACAAAGAATAGATCTTTTTATGGGGTGAAATTTAATTACCAAAATACCAATCCCCTAAATGTGGTGTTCCAGCTGTGGCTGGCTAAGTTCAATACTGTCCATCAAAGGAAAGATGTATTGTGTAGTGAAATTCAATTGCCAAAAAGCCAATCACCTAAATCTGGTGTTCCAGCTGTGGCTGGCTAAGTTTAATGTATGTCAAAGGATAGATTTTTTTCTGGGGTTAAATTCAATTGCCAAAATACCTATCCCCTAAATCAGTGGTTTTAGCTTTTGCTGGCCAAGTGTAATACTGTGCGTAAAAGGATAGATTTTTTTCTGTGGTGAAATTCAATTGCCAAAATACCAATCCCCTAAATCTGGTGTTCCAGCTGTGGCTGGCTAAGTTTGATACTGTCCGTCAAAGGATAGATTTTTTTTCTGGGGTGATATGCAATTGCCAAAATACCAACTGCCAGACTGCCATCTGCAGCATCGAGACAGGAGGCAGCGGGACACAAACAGACCGAGCCCACAATATCTGTGGCCCCGCCATCCCGAAGGGCCATTTATCTGTGACCCTTCAGGAGTATGTGCCATCTCCCATTGGAGACTACCACAAAGTAGGTCGTTATTTACTTTTCGTATATGACATCTTTATACTTTGATTAATGTCATCCCCCTGAAGAGCCCTATGTGGGTGAAACGCGTTGGGGTAGGAGCGATTTTTTTAACATACTGGTCTCTCATAGGTTATAGGGCTAGTGAAGGGCAATTGAGGGGAGGTTCAAGGACAGGGAAACCCCACCACTAGGAATTGTCCCTGGGCTGAGGTTACATAGTGCCAGAATAAGGGAGAGATACCCACCTGACCCTAGGACCCTCTTACTCCATAGTCCTTGCATCAGTATATGTAAAACCTTCTCATTCAGACCCACCATAGCCTATACCCTAGACTGGGGACAATAACATCATTTGTCTCTGTTGCTAGAGTCATATGAAAAGTGTCTGCAGCATTGGTGACTCTGATTTTTAGAAGCACCCGTTATATCTGATTTACTTATTTGAGTTATTAAAAGTTAAGTTTTAACATAAAGGATTTTCTCTGCTAAAAGAGTTTTTTTTTGTGTATTAACATCAGATCCTAGATATCTTTAAGTAGCATAACCCGAGTAACTATTCCAAAATACCAATCCCCTAAATCTGGTGTTCCAGCTGTGGCTGGCTAAGTTTAACACTGTCCATCAAAGGATAGATTTTTTTTATAGTGTGAAAATCAATTGCCAAAATGCCAATCCCTTAAATCTGGGGTTCCAGCTGTGGCTGGCTAAGTTTAATACTGTACGTCAAAGGATAGATTTTATTTATGGAGTGAAATTCAATTACCAAAATACCAATCCCCTAAATATGGTGTCCCAGCTGTGGCTGGCTAAGTTTAATACTGTACCACAAAGGATAGATATTTTTCTGGGGTGAAATTCAATTGCCAAAATACCAATTCCCTAAATCTGGGGTTCCAGCTGTGTCTGGCCAAGTGGAATACTGTCCGTGAAAGGATCAATTTTGTTCTGGGGTAAAATTAAATTGCCAAAATACCAATCCCCTAAATCTGGTGTTCCAGCTGTGGCTGGCTAAGTTTAATACTGTCCGACAAAGAATAGATTTTTTTGTGGGGTGAAATTCAATTGCCAAAATACAAATCCCCTAAATCTGGTGTTCCAGCAGTGGCTGGCTAAGTTTAATACTGTACTGCAAAGGATAGATTTTTTTCAGGGGTGAAATTCAATTACCAAAATACCAATCCCCTTAATTTGGTGTTCCAGATGTTGCTGGCTCAGTTTAATAATGTACGTCATGAATAGATTTTTTTCTGGGTGGAAATTCATTTGCCAAAATACCAATCCCCTAAAGCTGTTGTTCCAGCTGTGGCTGCCTAAGTTTAACACTGTCCATCAAAGGATAGATTTTTTTGTGGTGTGAAATTCAATTGCCAAAATGCCAATCCCTTAAATCTGGTGTTCCAGCTGTGGCTGGCTAAGTTTAATACTGTGCGTCAAAGGATAGATTTTTTTTCTGGGGGTAAATTCTATTGCCAAAATACCAATCCCCTAAATCTGGGGTTCCAGCTTTGGCTGGCCAAGTGGAATACTGTCTGTCAAAGGATAGATTTCGTTTTGGGGAAAAATTTAATTGCCAAATTACCTATCCCCTAAATCTGGTGTAACAGCTGTGGCTGTCTAGGTTTAATACTGTTCCACAAAGGATAGATTTTTTTCTGGGGTGAAATTCAATTGCAAAAACACAAATCCTTAAATCTGGTGTTCCAGCTGTGGCTGGCTAAGTATAATACTGTCCGAAAAAGGATAGATTTTTTTGTGGGGTGAAATTCAATTGGCTAAATACAAATCCCCTAAATCTGGGGTTCCAGCTATAGGTGGCTAAGTTTTATACTGTACTTCAAAGGATAGATTTTTTTTCTAGGATGAAATTCAATTACCAAAATACCAATCCAATAATTCTGGTGTTCCAGCTGTGGCTGGCAAAGTTTAATACTGTCAGTCAAAGGATAGATTTTTTTTCTGGGGTGAAATTCAATTGCCAAAGTACCAATCCCCTAAATCTGGTGTTCCAGATGTTGCTGGCTAAATTTAATACTGTAAGTCAAAGAATAGATTTTTTTTCTATTGGGAAATTCAATTGCCAAAATACCAATCCCCTAAATCTGATGGTCCAGCTGTGGCTGGCCAAGTGGAAAACTGTACATCAAAGAATAGATTTTATTCTGGGGTGAAAATCAATTGCCAATATACCAATCCCCTAAATCTGGTGTTCCGCTGTGGCTGGCCAAGTTTAATATTGTGCGTAAAAGGATAGGTTTTATTTCTGGGGTGAAATTTAATTGCCAAAATACCAATTTCCTAAATCTGGGGTTCCAGCTGTTGCTGGCCAAGTGGAATACTGTCCTTCAAAGGATAGATTTTGTTCTGGGGAGAACTTCAATTGCCAAAATACCAATCCCCTAAATCTGGTGTTCCAGCTGTGGCTGGCTAAGTTTAATACTGTCCGACAAAGAATAGATCTTTTATATGGGGTGAAATTTAATTACCAAAATACCAATCCCCTAAATGTGGTGTTCCAGCTGTGGCTGGCTAAGTTCAATACTGTCCATCAAAGGAAAGATGTATTGTGTAGTGAAATTCAATTGCCAAAAAGCCAATCACCTAAATCTGGTGTTCCAGCTGTGGCTGGCTAAGTTTAATGTATGTCAAAGGATAGATTTTTTTCTGGGGTTAAATTCAATTGCCAAAATACCTATCCCCTAAATCAGTGGTTTTAGCTTTTGCTGTCCAAGTGTAATACTGTGCGTAAAAGGATAGATTTTTTTCTGTGGTGAAATTCAATTGCCAAAATACCAATCCCCTAAATCTGGTGTTCCAGCTGTGGCTGGCTAAGTTTAATACTGTCCGTCAAAGGATAGATTTTTTTTCTGGGGTGAAATGCCAGACTGCCATCTGCAGCATCGAGACAGGAGGCAGTGGGACACGGACAGACCGAGGCCACAATATCTGTGGCCCCGGCATCCCGAAGGGCCATTTATCTGTGACCCTTCAGGAGTATGTGCCATCTCCCATTGGAGACTACCACAAAGTAGGTCTTTATTTACTTTTCGTACATGACATCTGTATACTTTGATTAATATTATCCCCCTGAAGAGCCCTATGTGGGTGAAACGCGTTGGGGTAGGAGCGATTTTTTAAACATACTGGTCTCTCATAGATTATAGGGCTTGTGAAGGGCAATTGAGGGGAGGTTCAAGGACAGGGAAACCCCACTACTAGGAATTGTCCCTGGGCTGAGGTTACATAGGGCCAGAATAAGAAAGAGATACCCACCTGACCCTAGGACCCTCTTACTCCATAGTCCTTGCATCAGTATATGTAAAACCTTTTCATCCAGACCCACCATAGCCTATACCCTAGACAGGGGACAATAACATCATTTGTCTCTGTTGCTAGAGTCATATGAAACGTGTCTGCAGCATTGGTGACTCTGATTTTTAGAAGCACCCGTTATATCTGATTTACTTATTTGAGTTATTAAAAGTTAAGTTTTAACATAAAGGATTTTCTCTGCTAAAAGAGTTTTTTTTTGTGTATTAACATCAGATCCTAGATATCTTTAAGTAGTATAACCCGAGTAACTATTCCAAAATACCAATCCCCTAAATCTGGTGTTCCAGCTGTGGCTGGCTAAGTTTAACACTGTCCATCAAAGGATAGATTTTTTTTGTGGTGTGAAATTCAATTGCCAAAATGCCAATCCCTTAAATCTGGGGTTCCAGCTGTGGCTGGCTAAGTTTAATACTGTACGTCAAAGGATACATTTTTTTCTGGGGTGAAATTCAATTGCCAAAATAACAATCCCCTAAATCTGTGGTTCCAGCTGTGGCTGGCTAAGTTTAATACTGTACGTCAAAGGATAGATTTTTTTTATGGGGTGAAATTCAATTACCAAACTACCAATCCCCTAAATATGGTGTCCCAGCTGTGGCTGGCTAAGTTTAATACTGTACCACAAAGGATAGATATTTTTCTGGGGTGTAATTCAATTACCAAAATACCAATCCCCTAAATCTGGTGTTCCAGCTGTGGCTGGCTAAGTTTAATACTGTAGGTCAAAGGATAGATTTTTTTCTGGGGTGAAATTCAATTGCCAAAATACCAATTCCCTAAATCTGGGGTTCCAGCTGTGGCTAGCCAAGTGGAATACTGTCCGTGAAAGGATCAATTTTGTTCTGGGGAGAAATTCAATTGCCAAAATACCAATCCCCTAAATCTGGTGTTCCAGCTGTGGGTGGCTAAGTTTTATACTGTACGTCAAAGGATAGATTTTTTTTCTGGGGTGAAATTCAATTACCAAAATACCAATCCAATAATTCTGGTGTTCCAGCTGTGGCTGGCTAAGTTTAATACTGTACTGCAAAGGATAGATTTTTTTCAGGGGAAATTCAATTACCAAAATACTAGTCAACTAAATCTGGTGTACCAGATGTTGCTGGCTAAGTTTAATAATGTACGTCAAAGAATTGATTTTTTTCTGGGTGGAAATTAATTTGCCAAAATACCAATCCCCTAAAGCTGTTGTTCCAGCTGTGGCTTCCTAAGTTTAACACTGTCCATCAAAGGATAGATTATTTTTGTGGTGTGAAATTCAATTGCCAAAATGCCAATCCCTTAAATCTGGTGTTTCATCTGTGGCTGGCTAAGTTTAATACTGTGCGTCAAAGGATAGATTTTGTTCTGGGGAGAAATTAAATTGCCAAAATACCAATCCTCTAAATCTGGTGTAACAGCTGTGGCTGTCTAAGTTTAATACTCTATCACAAAGGATAGATTTTTTTCTGGGGTGAAATTCAATTGCAAAAACACCCATCCCCTAAATCTGGTGTTCCAGCTGTTGCTGGCTAAGTATAATACTATCCGAAAAGGATAGATTTTTTTTCTGGGGTGAAATTCAATTACCAAAATACCAATCCAATAATTCTGGTGTTCAAGCTGTGGCTGGCTAAGTTTAATACTGTCAGTCAAAGGATAGATTTTTTTCTAGGGGGAAATTCAATTGCCAAAATACCAATCACCTAAATCTGATGGTCCAGCTGTGGCTGGCCAAGTGTAAAACTGTACGTCAAAGAATAGATTTTATTCTGTGGTGAAATTCAATTGCCAATATACCAATCCCCTAAATCTGGTGTTCCCGCTGTGGCTGGCCAAGTGTCTTCCTGCGCGTAAAAGGATCGATTGTTTTGTGGGGTGAAATTCAATTGCCAAAATACCAATCCCCTAAATCTGGTGTTCCAGCTGTGGCTGGCTAAGTTTAAATCTGTACTACAATGGATAGATTTTTTTCTGGGGTGAAATTCAATTGCCAAGATGCCAATCCCATAAATCTGGGGTTCCAGCTTTGGCTGGCCATGTGGAATACTGTTCCTCAAACGATTGATTTTGTTCTGGGGAGAAATTCAATTGCCAACATACCAATCCCTTAAATCTGGTATTCCAGCTGTGGCTGGCTAAGTTCAATGCTGAACATAAAAGGATGGATTTCTTTGTGGAGTGAAATTCAATTGCCAATATGCCAATCCCCTAAATCTGGTGTTCCAACTGTGGCTGGCTAAGTTAAATACTGTACGTCAAAGGATAGATTTTTTTTTTGGGGTGAAATTCAATTGCCAAAATAACAAATCCCCTAAATCTGGGGTTCCAGCTTTGGCTGGCCAAGTGGAATACTGTCCGTCAAAGTATAGATTTTGTTCAGGGTAGAAATTCAACTGCCAAAACACCGATCCCCTACATCTGTTGTTCCAGCTGTGGCTTCCTAAGTTCAATACTGTTCATCAAAGAATCAATTTTTTTGAGGGGTGAAATTCCAGTTCAAAAATGCCAATCTACTAAATCTGGTGTTGCTGCTGTGGCTGGCTAACTTTAATACTGTACGTCAAAGGATAGATTTTTTTCTGGGGTGATATTCAATTGACAAAATAACAGTCCCCTAAATCTGGGGTTCCAGCTGTGGCTGGCCAAGAGTAATACTGTACGTCAAAGTTTTTTTTTTTTTTCCGTGGTCAAATTCAATTGCCAAAATACCGATCCCCTAAATCAGAGGTTTTAGCTGTTCCAGTCTAAGTGTCATCCTGAGCGTAAAAGGATAGATTTTTTTGTGGGGTGAAATTCAATTGCCAAAATACCAATTCCCTAAATCTGGGGTTCCAGCGTGGGTGGCCAAGTGGAATACTGTGCGTCAAAGGATCAATTTTGTTCTGGGGAGAAATTCAATTGCCAAAATACCAATCCCCTAAATCTGGTGTAACAGCTCTGGCTGTCTAAGTTTAATACTGTACCACAAAGGTTAGATTTTTTTTCTGGGGTAAGATTCAATTGCCAAAATACCAATCCCCTAAATCTGGTGTTCCAGCTGTGGCTGGCTAAGTTTAATACTGTCCGACAATGGATAGATTTTTTTGTGGGGTGAAATTCAATTGCCAAAATACCAATCCCCAAAATCTGGTGTTCCAGCTGTGGCTGGCTAAGTTTAATACTGTACTAAAAAGGATCGATTTTATTCAGGGGTGAAATTCAATTACCAAAATACCAATCCCCTAAATCTGGTGTTCCAGATGTTGCTGGCTAAGTTTAATAATGTACGTCAACGAATTGATTTTTTTCTGGGGGGAGATTCAATTGCCAAAATACCAATCCCCTAAGGCTGTTGTTCCAGCTGTGGCTGCCTTAGTTTAACACTGTCCATCAAAGGATAATTTTTTTTCTGTTGTGAAATTCAATTGCCAAAATAACGATCCCCTAAATCAGTGGTTTTTGCTTTTGCAGGCTAAGTGTCATCCTGAGCGTAAAAAGGATAGATTTTTTTGTGGGGTGAAATTCAATTGCCAAAATGCAAATCCCCTAAATCTGGGGTTCCAGCTTTTGGCTGGCCAATTTGAATACTGTCCGTCAAAGGATAGATTTTGTTCTGGGTAGAAATTCAATTGCCAAAACACCGATCCCCTAAATCTGTTGTTCCAGCTGTGGCTGGATAAGTTCAATACTGTCCATCAAAGAAACGATTTTTTTGTGGGGTGAAATTCAATTGCCAAAATGCCAATCCCTAAATCTGGGGTTCCAGCTTTGGCTGGCTAAGTTTAATACTGTACGTCAAAGGATAGATTTTTTTTGTGGGGTGAAATTCAATTGCCAAAATACAAATCCCCTAAATCTGGGGTTCCAGCTTTGGCTGGCCAAGTAGAATACGGTTCCTCAAAGGTTAAAATTTTTTGTGGGGTGAAATTCAATTGCCAAAATGCCAATCCCCTAAATCTGGTGTTCCAGCTGTGGCTGGCTAAATTTAATACTGTATGTCAAAGGATAATTTTT
The DNA here is from genome assembly GCA_033119425.1 of Bufotes viridis. Lineage (NCBI taxonomy): Eukaryota > Metazoa > Chordata > Amphibia > Anura > Bufonidae > Bufotes > Bufotes viridis. Next base: position 347,412,042 of record CM065591.1, read on the forward strand.
TTTCTGTGGTGAAATTCAATTGCCAAAATACCGATCCCCTAATTCTGGTGTTCCAGCTGTGGCTGGCGAAGTTTAATACTGTACGTCAAACGATAGATTTTTTCTGGGGTTAAATTCAATTGCCAAAATGTCAATCCCCTAAATCTGGTGGTCCAGCTGTGGCTGGCTAAGTTTAAATCTTTACTACAAAGGATCGATTTTTTTCTGGGGTGAAATTCAATTGCCAAAATGCCAATCCCATAAATCTGGGGTTCCAGCTTTGGCTGGCCAAGTGGAATACTGTTCCTCAAAGGTTAAATTTTGTTCTGGGGTAAAATTCAATTGCCAAAATACAAATCCCCTAAATCTGGTGTTCCAGCTGTGGCTGGCTAAGTTTAATACTGTACGTCAAAGGATAGATTTTTTTCTGGGGTTAAATTCAATTGCCAAAATAACAATCCCCTAAATCTGGGGTTCCAGCTGTGGCTGGCCAAGTGTAATACTGTACGTCAAAGGATAGATTTTTTTTCTGGGGTTAAATTCAATTGCCAAAATACCGATCCCCTAAATCAGTGGTTTTAGCTGTTGCAGGCTAAGTCTAATAATGTGCGTAAAAGGATAGATTTTTTTGTGGGGTGAAATTCATTGGCCAAAATTCCAATCCCCTAAATCTGGTGTTCCAGCTGTAGCTGGCCAAGTGGAATACTGTACGTCAAAGGATAGATTTTGTTCTGGAGTGAAATTCATTTGCCAAAATACCGATCCACTAAATCAGTGGTTTTAGCTGTTGCAGGCTAAGTGTCATCCTGAGCGTAAAAGGATAGATTTTTTTTGTGGGGTGAAATTCAATTGCCAAAATACAAATCCCCTAAATCTGGTGTTCCAGTTGTGGCTGGCCAAGTGTCTTCCTGAGCTTAAAAGGATTGATTTTTTTGTGGGGTGAAATTCAATTGCCAACATACCAATACCCTAAATCTGGTGTTCCAGCTGTGGCTGGCCAAGTGGAAAACTGTTCTTCAAAGGAAAGATTTTTTTCTGGGGTGAAATTCAATTGCCAAAATACTGATCCCCTAAATCAGTGGCTTTAGCTGTTGCAGGCTAAGTGTAATACTGTGCGTAAAAGGTTAGATTTTTTTATGGGGTGAAATTCAATTGCCAAAATAACGATCCCCTAAATCAGTGGTTTTAGCTGTTGCAGTCTAAGTTTCATCCTGAGCGTAAAAGGATAGATTTTTTTGTGGGGTGAAATTCAATTGCCAAAATACCAATTCCCTAAATCTGGGGTTCCAGCTGTGGCTGGCCAAGTGGAATACTGTCCGTGAAAGGATCAATTTTGTTCTGGGGAGAAATTCAATTGCCAAAATACCAATCCCCTAAACCTGGTGTAACAGCTGTGGCTGTCAAAGTTTAATACTGTACCACAAAGGATAGATTTTTTTTCTGGGGTAAAATTCAATTGCCAAAATACCAATCCCCTAAATCTGGTGTTCCAGCTGTGGCTGGCTAAGTTTAATACTGTCCGACAATGGATAGATTTTATTTTTGGGGTGAAATTCAATTGCAAAAATACCAATCCCCTAAATCTGGTGTTCCAGCTGTGGCTGGCTAAGTTTAATACTGTACTAAAAAGGATAGATTTTTTTCAGGGGAGAAATTCAATTACCAAAATACCAATCCCCTAAATCTGGTGTTCCAGATGTTGCTGGCTAAGTTTAATAATGTACATCAAAGAATTGATTTTTTTCTGGTGGGAGATTCAATTGCCAAAATACCAATCACCTAAAGCTGTTGTTCCAGCTGTGGCTGCCTTAGTTTAACACTGTCCATCAAAGGATAATTTTTTTTCTGTTGTGAAATTCAATTGCCAAAATACCGATCCCCTAAATCAGTGGTTTTTGCTTTTGCAGGCTAAGTGTCCTCCTGAGCGTCAAATGATAGATTTTTTTGTGGGGTGAAATTCAATTGCCAAAATACAAATCCCCTAAATCTGGGGTTCCAGCTTTGGCTGGCCAATTTGAATACTGTCCGTCAAAGGATAGATTTTGTTCTGGGTAGAAATTCAATTACCAAAACACTGATCCCCTTAATCTGTTGTTCCAGCTGTGGCTGGATAAGTTCAATACTGTCCATCAAAGAATCAATTTTTTTGTGGGGTGAAATTCAATTGCCAAAATGCCAATCCCCTAAATCTGGTGTTCCTGCTGTGGCTGGCTAAGTTTAATACTGTACGTCAAAGGATAGATTTTTTTGTGGGGTGAAATTCAATTGCCAAAATACCGATCCCCTGATTCTGGTGTTCCAGCTGTGGCTGGCTAAGTTTAATACTGTCAGTCAAAGGATAGATTTTTTCTGGGGTGAAATTCAATTGCCAAAATGCCAATCCCCTAAATCTGGGGGTCCAGCTGTGGCTGGCTAAGTTTAACTCTTTACTACAAAGGATCGATTTTTTTCTGGGGTGAAATTCAATTGCCAAAATGCCAATCCCATAAATCTGGGGTTCCAGCTTTGGCTGGCCAAGTGGAATACTGTTCCTCAAAGGTTAAATTTTGTTCTGGGGAGAAATTCAATTGCCAAAATACCAATCCCCTAAATCTGGTGTTCCAGATGTGGCTGGCTAAGTTTAATACTGTACGGCGAAGGATAGATTTTTTTCTGGGGTGAAATTCAATTGCCAAAATGCCAATCCCATAAATCTGGGGTTCCAGCTTTGGCTGGCCCAGTGGAATACTGTTCCTCAAAGGTTAAATTTTGTTCTGGGGAGAAATTCAATTGCCAAAATACCAATCCCCTAAATCTGGTGTTCCAGATGTGGCTGGCTAAGTTTAATACTGTACGTCAAAGGATAGATTTTTTTCTGGGGTTAAATTCAATTGCCAAAATACCGATCCCCTAAATCAGTGGTTTTAGCTGTTGCAGGCTAAGTCTAATAATGTGCGTAAAAGGATAGATTTTTTTGTGGGGTGAAATTCAATGGCCAAAATTCCAATCCCCTAAATCTGGTGTTCCAGCTGTAGCTGGCCAAGTGGAATACTGTACGTCAAAGGATAGATTTTGTTCTGGAGTGAAATTCATTTGCCAAAATACTGATCCACTAAATCAGTGGTTTTAGCTGTTGCAGGCTAAGTGTCATCCTGAGCGTAAAAGGTTAGATTTTTTTAATGAGTGAAATTCAATTGCCAAAATACAAATCCCCTAAATCTGGTGTTCCAGTTGTGGCTGACCAAGTGTCTTCCTGAGCTTAAAAGGATAGATTTTTTTGTGGGGTGAAATTCAATTGCCAAAATACCAATACCCTAAATCTGGTGTTCCAGCTGTGGCTGGCCAAGTGGAAAACTGTCCATCAAAGGATAGATTTTTTTCTGTGGTGAAATTCAATTGCCAAAATACCGATCCCCTAAATCAGTGGTTTTAGCTGTTGCAGGCTAAGTGTAATACTGTGTGTAAAAGGTTAGATTTTTTTATGGGGTGAAATTCAATTGCCAAAATACCGATCCCCTAAATCAGTGGTTTTACTGTTGCAGTCTAAGTGTCATCCTGAGCGTAAATAAACGGATATATTTTTTTGTGGGGTGAAATTCAATTGCCAAAATACCAATTCCCTAAATCTGGGGTTCCAGCTGTGTCTGGCCAAGTGGAATACTGTCCGTCAAAGGATCAATTTTGTTCTGGGGAGAAATTCAATTGCCAAAATACCAATCCCCTAAATCTTGTGTAACAGCTCTGGCTGTCTAAGTTTAATACTGTACCACAAAGGATAGATTTTTTTGGATATATTTTTTTTTTCTGGGGTAAGATTCAATTGCCAAAATACCAATCCCCTAAATCTGGTGTTCCAGCTGTGGCTGGCTAAGTTTAATACTGTCCGACAATGAATAGATTTTTTTGTGGGGTGAAATTCAATTGCCAAAATACCAATCCCCTAAATCTTGTGTTCTAGCTGTAGCTGGCTAAGTTTAATACTGTACTAAAAAGGATAGATTTTTTTCAGGGGTGAAATTCAATTACCAAAATACCAATCCCCTAAAACTGGTGTTCCAGATGTTGCTGGCTAAGTAATAATGTACATCAAAGAATTGATTTTTTTCTGGTGGGAGATTCAATTGCCAAAATACCAATCACCTAAAGCTGTTGTTCCAGCTGTGGCTGCCTTAGTTTAACACTGTCCATCAAAGGATAATTTTTTTCTGTTGTGAAATTCAATTGCCAAAATACCGATCCCCTAAATCAGTGGTTTTAGCTGTTGCAGGCAAAGTGTCATCTTGAGCGTAAAATGATAGATTCTTTTGTGGGGTGAAATTCAATTGCCAAAATACAAATCCCCTAAATCTGGGGTTCCAGCTTTGGCTGGCCAATTTGAATACTGTCCGTCAAAGGATAGATTTTGTTCTGGGTAGAAATTCAATTACCAAAACACCGATCCCCTAAATCTGTTGTTCCAGCTGTGGCTGGCTAAGTTTAATACTGTACGTCAAAGGATAGATTTTTTTCTGGGGTGAAATTCAATTGCCAAAATACCCATCCCCTAAATCTGGTTTTCCAGCTGTGGCTGGCTTAGTTTTATACTGTACGTCAAAGGATAGATTTTTTTCTGGGGTTAAATTTAACTGCCAAAATAACAATCCTCTAAATATGGTGTTCCAGCTGTGGCTGGCTGTTTAATACTGTCCGTCAAAGGATATATTTTTTTGTTTGTGTGAAATTCAATTGTCAAAATACCAATCCCCTAAATCTGTGGTTCCACCTGTGGCTGTCCAAGTGTAACACTGTCTGTAATAGGGTACATTTCACTCAGCGTGTCAATGTCTAAATACGAGTCCTGAAAAATAAATCCTCTATGTTTGCACACGCTACTGTGCATCTCAAAGTGTAGTTCTGTCCGTAAAATGGTATATTACACTCAAGGTCTGAATACAAGTGCTGAAAGAGTAATCCTCTATATTTGCACATGCTATTGTGCATCTCCAAGATTATTTCTGTCCGTAAAAGGGTATATTACACTGGGTGTCTAAATACAAGTCCTGAAAGCTTAATCCTCTATATTTGCACACAAAATTGTGCATCTCCAATTGTAATTCTGTCCGTAAAAGGATACCTTTCAGCCAGGGCCTAAATACTAGGCCGAAAATGGATATTCCCCTAAATTTGTGGTTTCTGCTGTGCCTGTATTAGTGTAACATGGTACAAAAATAGATAGTTAGATAGTGTTAGGTGCCTCTACAAAAAGGCCTTAATTTGAACTCTATACATTGGGCCAAATAAGTTTTATCTTATTGTGGTGAACGGTAACAATGAGGAAAACATCTAATAAGGGACGCGGACATGGTCGTGGTGGTTTTAGTGGACCCTCTGGTGCTGGGAGATGACGTGGCTGTTCTGCCACAGCTACACATCCTAGTGAACCAACTACCTCAGGTCCCAGTAGCTGCCAGAATCTACAGCGATATTTTTTCGGCCCTAATGCCGTTCTAAGGATGGTAAGGCCTGAGCAAATACAGGCGCTAGTCGATTGGGTGGCCGACAGTGGATCCAGCAGATTCACATTATCTTCCACCCAGTGTTCTGCAGAAAGCGCACAGGTGGCGCCTGCAAACCAAGCCCATCAGTCTGTCACATCACCCCCATGCATATCAGGGAACCTGTCTGAGCCTCAAGTTAAGCAGCAGTCTCTTATGCTGTTTGAAGAATCGGCTGACAGGATTTCCCAAGGGCATCCACCTAGCCCTTCCCCAGCGGTGGAAGACATAGAATGCACTGACACACAACCACTTATGTTTCCTGATGAGGACATGGGAATACCACCTCAGCAGAGTCAGCACGTCTCTTATGATACCGAAATGACACAGGTGTCAACTGCTGCGTCTTTCTGCAGTGTGCAGACTGAACAGTAGGTCAGGGAGGAAGACTGTGTGGAAGACGATTGTTGCGGACCGTTTCGCACACAAGAGGATAAAAACCGCTTAGGCTATAATCCCCTTTCTGGATAGACCAGCAGCTACTGCAATCACCATCTTCCCGAACTGCAAACCACACAAATTCACCACCTCCCGAACAAGAGACACACGAACCCTGGAAGCAGCCGAATAGGAAAAGCAATATGAACAGCTTACACTCCTGGCAATCGGCATGCAGTCAAATTCCCCCCCCCCCCCAAGAATGAGACGACACTTCGTTTTGAGAGTCAAGCAGGAACTTCTGTACTGGCCCATACAGCCTCTTTTATTCCCAATCCCCAAACATATTACAACACATACAATGCATGTACAGCAGCCAATCAGACACAATGGGACAATAGAAACCCACCCAGCATATTCCTCCCCTCTGCTTAGGAGATAATTGAGTCAATTACTGTATCTACTCAATTATCTCTAAGCTGAAAAGTTACACTTTTTATACATTTTAATAATTCCCTGATCTTACATCACATACGGAAAAAAATTATATTTCTGCGATCAGCATAACTTGGGGAGCAACATATGTAAAAATCACATGAATCCGTCCAGGGGTTAAAAGTTAGGTGAGGTCCCTTTATTATCCCTTGCCAGCATGGCTTTACCTGCTCAAACCAGTTTCCACTGGTCTGGCAGTGTCCAAAAAGTTTCCATGTGTCCGTACACTGTTTTTAAAAGGGCCAGCACTGTACAATAAAAGTCCATAAGCCCAAATCAGTTCTTAAAGGGCAATACATCCCAGGGCCATAGTCAGAAGGTGTAAATTCCCACCTAGCCACCCTCGATCCCTGGCCTTGAATGCCAGCATTTCTAAACTACTGGCCTTTGAAATACTGTCATTCAGGCTGGTCGACACAGACAGCTTCAAACAGCTGATGGCGGTGGCTGTCCAACAGTATGTCATTCCAAGCCGCCACTACTTCTCCAAGAGAGCCGTGCCTTCCCTGCACAACCAAGTATCGGATAAAATCAAGTGTGCACTACGCAATGCCATCTGTGGCAAGGTCCACCTAATCACACATACGTGGATGAGTAAGCACTGCCAGGGACGCTATATCTCCCTAATTGCACACTGGGTAAATGTAGTGGTTGCTGGGCCCCAGGCGGAGAGCTGTTTGGCACACGTCTTTTTGCCGCCAAGGATCGCAGGGCATCATTCTTTGACTCCTCTTGCCTCCTCCTCCTACTCGGCTTCCTCCTCCTCTTCTTCCACTTGCTCATATGGTCAGCCACAGACCTTCACCACCAACTTCAGCACAGCCCGGGGTAAACGTCAGCAGGCCGTTCTGAAACTCATGTGTTTGGGGGACAGGCCCCACACCGCGAAGGAGTTGTGGCGGGGTTATGAACAACAGACTGACGAGTGGTTGCTGCCAGTGAGCCTCAAGCCCGGCCTGGTGGTGTGTGATAATGGGCGCAATCTCGTTGCAGCTCTGGGACTAGCCGGTTTGACGCACATCCCTTGCCTGGTGCATGTGCTGGATTTGGTGGTGCAGAAATTCATTTACAACTACCCTGACATGTCAGAGCTGCTGCATAAAGTGCAGGCCCAACTGTGCGCGCTCCTGGCGTTTTCATTCTGCCCCTGCTCACCTGTCTGCGCTACAGCGTAACTTCAGCCTTCCCGCTCACCGCGTCATATGCGATGTGCCCACCAGGTGGAACTCCACCTTGCACATGCTGGAGAGACTGTGCGAGCAGCAGCAGGCAATAGCGGAGTTTCAGCTGCAGCACGCACTGGTGAGTCGCACTGAGGAACAGCACCACTTCACCATCAATGACTGGGCCTTCATGTGAGACCTGTGTGCCCTGTTAAGTTGTTTTGAGTACTCCACCAACATGGCCAGTGGCTATGAAGCTGTTATCAGCATTACAATACCACTTCTATGTCTCCTTGAGAAAACACTTAGGGCGATGATGGAAGAGGATGTGGCCCATGAGGAGGAGTAGGAGGAAGAGGGGTCATATCTAATACTTTCAGACCAGTCTTTTAGAAGTGGCTGAGAGGGAGGTCTTTTGCAACAGCAGAGGCTAGGTACAAATTTGGCCATCCAGGGCCCACTACTGGAGGATGAGGAGGAGGTGGAGGTGGATGAGGATGAAGCATGTTCACAGTGGGGTGGCACCCAACGCAGCTCGGGCCCATCACTGGTACGTGGCTGGGGGGAAACGGAGGACGATGATGATACGCCTCCCACAGAGAACAGCTTGTCCTTACCTCTGGGCAGCCTGGCACACATGAGCGACTACATGCTGCAGTGCCTGCGCAACGACAGCAGAGTTGCCCATATTTTAACGTGTGCTGACTACTGGTTGGCCATCCTGCTGGATCCCCAGTACACAGACAACATGCCCACCTTAATTCCCTTACTGGAGCGTGATAGGAAAATGCACCAGTACAAGCGTACGCTGGTAGATGCACTCCTGAGAGCATTCCCAACTGACACGGGGGGACAAGTGGAAGCACAAGGCGATGATAGAGGAGGAGCAAGAGGTCGCCAACGCAGCTGTGTCACGGCCAGCTCCTCTGAAGGGATAGGGCAGGGTTAGCATGGCCGAGATGTGGAAAAGTTTTGTCACAGCGCCACAGCTAAGCGCACCACTAGCTGAAAGGGAACGTGTTAGCAGGAGGCAGCATTTCAACAACATGGTGAAACAGTACGTGTGCACACGCCTCCACGTACTGACTTATGGTTCAGCCTCATTCAACTTCTGGGTCTCCAAATTGTCAACATGGCCAGAGCTAGCCTTTTATGGCTTGGAGGCGCTGGCCTGCCCTGCTGCCAGTGTATTGTCTGATAATGGCAGGGGGCATTATTACAGAAAACGCAGCCGCCTGTCCACAGCCATTGTGGACAAGCTGACGTTTATAAAAATGAACCAGGCATGGATCCCACAGGACCTGTCCATCCCTTGTTCAGAATATACATTTATAACTGCCTCGCCCTCAACCATACATTCTTGTACTCCAGGGCACTTCTTTATTGAATCCTCTTTTTTTTTTTTATTGTACCATTATTTTTCGGGGCAACACCAAGTTGAATGAACCTCTCTTCTGTCTGGGTGCCAGGGGCCTACATTTCAGCTAATCGCCTGCTGCTTTGGTGCGTGACATTAACCTCTTTATGCTGTCAAATGACCTGTCTGGCTGTCAGGGGCCTAATATCTGAAAGTGGCCTGTTCTATTGGTGGGTAACATGATGCCTGTTTTGCTGCTATGGGACCTCTCTCCTCTGTCTGGGTGCTGGGGCTTAAATTACTGAAAGTGGCCTGTTCCATTGGTAGGTAACATGATGCCTGTTTTGCTGCTATGGGACCTCTCTCCTCTGTCTGGGTGCTGGGGCTTAAATTACTGAAAGTGGCCTGTTGCAATTGTGGATAACATAATGCCTCTTTTGCTGCTATGGGACCTTTCTTCTCTGTCTGGGTGCCAGGGGCCTACATTTCAGATAATCGCCTGTTCCTTTAGTGGGTGACATCATCCTCTTTTTGATGTCGAATGACCTCTACTCTGTCCAGTTGTCAGAGGCCTATATTTCGTTTCATCGCTTGCTGCATTGGTGGGAGACATTAAACTCTTTTTACTGTCCAATGACCACCCCATTGTGTGGGTGTCAGGGGTCTATATTTCGTTTAATCGCTTTCTGCATTGGTGGGAAATATTAAACTCATTATACTGTCAAATGACCTCTACATTGTCCAGTTGTCAGGAGCCTATATTTCGTTGAATCGCTTGCTGGATTGGTGAGAGACATTAAACTCTTTTTACTGTCAAATGACCTCTCCTCTGTCTGGGTGTCAGGGGCCTACATAAATGATAATGGCCTGTCCCATTGCAGGTTGACCTTAGGCCTGTGTTGCTGTTACGGGACCTCTCTCCTCTTTGCGGGTGTCATGGTCCTCCTGAATTCGTAAATGAGGCCTGTGTCACTGCTGTGGGAAATCAATACTGATTTGGCATGATTGTAACTCTCCTCTTTGTGGGTGCCATGGGTCTGAATCTATGAATGAGGCCTGTGGCATTGCTGGGTGAAATCAATACTGGCATGATTTTAACTCTCCTCTTTGTGGGTCCCGTGGGCCTGAATGTTTGAATAAGGCCTGTGGCCCTGCAGGCAGACATGATTCCTTGTTGGCTGTGATGACAATTTCAGCTCCCATGTATGGTTGCCATTGGCCTGAGTCTGTAAATGAGGCCTCTGACACTACTGGCAGACATAAATCCTTCTTGGCTGTGATGTGAACTTCAACTCCCATAGCATTCACACCTGACGCCACCCCAACCTCCTATTCCACCTCCTCCTTTAAGTTGCCAATTGATAGTGGTACATTTTTATTTATATTAATTTTTTTAAGTAATTTCCCTAATTTTCCTATCCACATTTGTTTGCAGGGGATTTACCTACATTTTGCAGCCTTTTGCAGCCCTCTAGCCCTTTCCTGGGCTATTTTACAGCCTTTTTAGTGCCCAAAAGTTCGGGTCCCCATTGACGTCAATGGTGTTCGGGTTTAAGGTCAAGTTTGGGTCAAGTTCGGATCCCGAACCCGAAGATTTTCGTGAAGTTCGGCCGAACTTCTCGAACCCGAACATCCAGGTGTTCGCTCAACTGTACTCATAACCCACTTTTCAATCATGGCAGGTGATTTTTCACTCTCACACAAATGTTATTTCTCTGGCTGGTTAGACAGTTACATCATGTAAACTGTAGTGAAGGTAGTCTTTTGTTGGTGCCTATAGTTGTCTGTTATCCACTTTGTTCTGGCCCTCAACTGTGTCTTATGACCAACGCTCTGAATATCCAAATTACATAGCATCTTATGTGTAGACAGGAAGTCAATTTCTCTATTCACTCCTATGAGACTGGCATCAAGGCTCTCATTGAAATGAATGCAGAAAATGTCTTTCTTTATACAGAACAGATGCCTTGTCAAATAGTCAGAGTGCTAAGCACAGCTAAAGATCAGGAGGGAATGGATAACTTACAACTATAGTACAATTGCTGCAATTTACATGACTTACCCGTCTAACAGGCAAGGAATACAATTTTTCTGGGAGTGATTCTTTAAATATGACTTAAAGCAGTTTTGCACCTTTGTGGGGGTTAGCAAACACCGCCTCATTAGCAGACCTTAAAAGAGAAGCATGCTTACCTGCTTCCTAGTGCAGGCTTCTGGCTTCCTGCGCCTGTGCCGCCGCTCTGTATTCGGCACAGGCGCGGTGAGCTGAGGACGCTGGTGCCTGCTGTCCTCAGCTCACCGCGCCTGCGCCGGATACAGAGCGGTGGCGCAGGCGCGGGATTTAACAGGGAGACAGTGCCGGAGGCAGGAGAGGATCGCTGCCCGGCACTGTCAATCAAAGAAAGAAGGGGCGTGGCAGCAGGTTGGCGCACGGAGCCTCTAGGAGCAGGGGCAACGCTTATAATGTGTAATCCTGGTGACAGAAACCCTTTAATAAGTTGTCCCAAACTACTGTTATTGAGGTGTCCACATTGACATTGAATAACTTATTTTACATATACAGTTACTGTTACTGTACAGTATGTCCAAAAGATAGGTGTCAGGGCACTCTGAGGGAATGGGCAGTGACAAAAATGTAGAAGTAGCAGCAGAAGAAGAAGGTGATAACAGCAGCCACAACAACTGGCCACATACATCGGTTGCATTTTGAGCAGCAATTCAGCTGTCTTTAAATGGTTTATTTGGTCTTCAAATATATATATAAACCATCAAAAAATGTGGTGATAAGAAAGCAGGATGCGCTCATACCCATATGCAGTTGTGCATTTCTATAGGGGAGCACATCCTGCACTTGTAGTCCGTTGCTAATGGCAATCACCAGCAAAAAATGCATACAATGGATGATGCCAGCAACGGACTACAAGTACCACAATGGACATCCTACATGATGAAATTTATGTGGATGTGGCAAGAATTCAGAACAAACACAGAACCAGAGATAGGTGCACACTGCCGTCACACTAAACCCTCACACTGATGTTAAAAATTGAGAGTTAGTTCGACATATCCTACTAGGAGGACATGTCTTAAGCCTCGGGCACCAGCGTCAAGGTCTCTCAAGTAGCCCGAGGGCCCTAACACTCACCTACCTGCACCATATGGGCGATATCAGGGGCCAGTGGGCAATTACAGGAGCATTAGGACGACTCACAAACATCTCCTCTGTTACCTCCAGCATGTAGCCATGCTTGCAATGGGAGGTGGGAGGTGTCTATGAGCCCTACCCAAGACTGACTGATATAGCCCAAAGCCTAGCAGGTGCACCCAAATGTGACCTGAAGATGAAAAACAGGCACATTTAAATTGGAGTTTATACACCTCCATATATATATATATATATAAACCATCAAAAATGTGGTGATAAGAAAGCAGGATGCGCTCATACCCATATGCAGTTGTGCATTTCTATGGGGAGCACATCCTGCACTTGTAGTCCATTGCTAATGGCAATCACCAGCAAAAAATGCATACAATGGATGATGCCAGCAACGGACTACAAGTACCACAATGGACATCCTACATAAGATGAAATTTATGTGGATGTGGCAAGAATTCAGAACAAACACAGAACCAGAGATAGGTGCACACTGCCGTCACACTAAACCCTCACACTGATGTTAAAAATTGAGAGTTAGTTCGACATATCCTACTAAGAGGACATGTCTTAAGCCTCGGGCACCAGCGTCAAGGTCTCTCAAGTAGCCCGAGGGCCTAACACTCACCTACCTGCACCATATGGGCGATATCAGGGGCCAGTGGGCAATTACAGGAGCATTAGGACGACTCACAAACATCTCCTCTGTTACCTCCAGCATGTAGCCATGCTTGCAATGGGAGGTGGGAGGTGTCTATGAGCCCTACCCAAGACTGACTGATATAGCCCAAAGCCTAGCAGGTGCACCCAAATGTGACCTGAAGATGAAAAACAGGCACATTTAAATTGGAGTTTATACACCTCCGTACATATATATATATATATATAAACCATCAAAAAACTGTGGTGATAAGAAAGCAGGATGCGCTCATACCCATATGCAGTTGTGCATTTCTATAGGGAGCAACGGACTACAAGTGCAGGATGTGCTCCCTATAGAAATGCACAACTGCATATGGGTATGAGCGCATCCTGCTTTCTTATCACCACATTTTGATGGTTTATATATATATATGTACGGAGGTGTATAAACTCCAATTTAAATGTGCCTGTTTTTCATCTTCAGGTCACATTTGGGTGCACCTGCTAGGCTTTGGGCTATATCAGTCAGTCTTGGGTAGGGCTCATAGACACCTCCCACCTCCCATTGCAAGCATGGCTACATGCTGGAGGTAACAGAGGAGATGTTTGTGAGTCGTCCTAATGCTCCTGTAATTGCCCACTGGCCCCTGATATCGCCCATATGGTGCAGGTAGGTGAGTGTTAGGGCCCTCGGGCTATAGAAATGCACAACTGCATATGGGTATGAGCGCATCCTGCTTTCTTATCACCACATTTTTTGATGGTTTATATATATATATATGTACGGAGGTGTATAAACTCCAATTTAAATGTGCCTGTTTTTCATCTTCAGGTCACATTTGGGTGCACCTGCTAGGCTTTGGGCTATATCAGTCAGTCTTGGGTAGGGCTCATAGACACCTCCCACCTCCCATTGCAAGCATGGCCACATGCTGGAGGTAACAGAGGAGATGTTTGTGAGTCGTCCTAATGCTCCTGATATCGCCCATATGGTGCAGGTAGGTGAGTGTTAGGGCCCTCGGGCTACTTGAGAGACCTTGACGCTGGTGCCCGAGGCTTAAGACATGTCCTCCTAGTAGGATATGTCGAACTAACTCTCAATTTTTAACATCAGAGTGAGGGTTTAGTGTGACGGCAGTGTGCACCTATCTCTGGTTCTGTGTTTGTTCTGAATTCTTGCCACATCCACATAAATTTCATCTTATGTAGGATGTCCATTGTGGTACTTGTAGTCCGTTGCTGGCATCATCCATTGTATGCATTTTTTGCTGGTGATTGCCATTAGCAACGGACTACAAGTGCAGGATGTGCTCCCCTATAGAAATGCACAACTGCATATGGGTATGAGCGCATCCTGCTTTCTTATCACCACATTTTTGATGGTTTATATATATATATGTACGGAGGTGTATAAACTCCAATTTAAATGTGCCTGTTTTTCATCTTCAGGTCACATTTGGGTGCACCTGCTAGGCTTTGGGCTATATCAGTCAGTCTTGGGTAGGGCTCATAGACACCTCCCACCTCCCATTGCAAGCATGGCTACATGCTGGAGGTAACAGAGGAGATGTTTGTGAGTCGTCCTAATGCTCCTGATATCGCCCATATGGTGCAGGTAGGTGAGTGTTAGGGCCCTCGGGCTACTTGAGAGACCTTGACGCTGGTGCCCGAGGCTTAAGACATGTCCTCCTAGTAGGATATGTCGAACTAACTCTCAATTTTTAACATCAGAGTGAGGGTTTAGTGTGACGGCAGTGTGCACCTATCTCTGGTTCTGTGTTTGTTCTGAATTCTTGCCACATCCACATAAATTTCATCTTATGTAGGATGTCCATTGTGGTACTTGTAGTCCGTTGCTGGCATCATCCATTGTATGCATTTTTTGCTGGTGATTGCCATTAGCAACGGACTACAAGTGCAGGATGTGCTCCCCTATAGAAATGCACAACTGCATATGGGTATGAGCGCATCCTGCTTTCTTATCACCACATTTTTGATGGTTTATATATATATATATGTACGGAGGTGTATAAACTCCAATTTAAATGTGCCTGTTTTTCATCTTCAGGTCACATTTGGGTGCACCTGCTAGGCTTTGGGCTATATCAGTCAGTCTTGGGTAGGGCTCATAGACACCTCCCACCTCCCATTGCAAGCATGGCTACATGCTGGAGGTAACAGAGGAGATGTTTGTGAGTCGTCCTAATGCTCCTGTAATTGCCCACTGGCCCCTGATATCGCCCATATGGCGCAGGTAGGTGAGTGTTAGGGCCCTCGGGCTACTTGAGAGACCTTGACGCTGGTGCCCGAGGCTTAAGACATGTCCTCCTAGTAGGATATGTCGAACTAACTCTCAATTTTTAACATCAGTGTGAGGGTTTAGTGTGACGGCAGTGTGCACCTATCTCTGGTTCTGTGTTTGTTCTGAATTCTTGCCACATCCACATAAATTTCATCTTATGTAGGATGTCCATTGTGGTACTTGTAGTCCGTTGCTGGCATCATCCATTGTATGCATTTTTGCTGGTGATTGCCATTAGCAACGGACTACAAGTGCAGGATGTGCTCCCCTATAGAAATGCACAACTGCATATGGGTATGAGCGCATCCTGCTTTCTTATCACCACATTTTTGATGGTTTATATATATATATATGTACGGAGGTGTATAAACTCCAATTTAAATGTGCCTGTTTTTCATCTTCAGGTCACATTTGGGTGCACCTGCTAGGCTTTGGGCTATATCAGTCAGTCTTGGGTAGGGCTCATAGACACCTCCCACCTCCCATTGCAAGCATGGCTACATGCTGGAGGTAACAGAGGAGATGTTTGTGAGTCGTCCTAATGCTCCTGTAATTGCCCACTGGCCCCTGATATCGCCCATATGGCGCAGGTAGGTGAGTGTTAGGGCCCTCGGGCTACTTGAGAGACCTTGACGCTGGTGCCCGAGGCTTAAGACATGTCCTCCTAGTAGGATATGTCGAACTAACTCTCAATTTTTAACATCAGTGTGAGGGTTTAGTGTGACGGCAGTGTGCACCTATCTCTGGTTCTGTGTTTGTTCTGAATTCTTGCCACATCCACATAAATTTCATCTTATGTAGGATGTCCATTGTGGTACTTGTAGTCCGTTGCTGGCATCATCCATTGTATGCATTTTTTGCTGGTGATTGCCATTAGCAACGGACTACAAGTGCAGGATGTGCTCCCCTATAGAAATGCACAACTGCATATGGGTATGAGCGCATCCTGCTTTCTTATCACCACATTTTTGATGGTTTATATATATATATATGTACGGAGGTGTATAAACTCCAATTTAAATGTGCCTGTTTTTCATCTTCAGGTCACATTTGGGTGCACCTGCTAGGCTTTGGGCTATATCAGTCAGTCTTGGGTAGGGCTCATAGACACCTCCCACCTCCCATTGCAAGCATGGCTACATGCTGGAGGTAACAGAGGAGATGTTTGTGAGTCGTCCTAATGCTCCTGTAATTGCCCACTGGCCCCTGATATCGCCCATATGGCGCAGGTAGGTGAGTGTTAGGGCCCTCGGGCTACTTGAGAGACCTTGACGCTGGTGCCCGAGGCTTAAGACATGTCCTCCTAGTAGGATATGTCGAACTAACTCTCAATTTTTAACATCAGTGTGAGGGTTTAGTGTGACGGCAGTGTGCACCTATCTCTGGTTCTGTGTTTGTTCTGAATTCTTGCCACATCCACATAAATTTCATCTTATGTAGGATGTCCATTGTGGTACTTGTAGTCCGTTGCTGGCATCATCCATTGTATGCATTTTTTGCTGGTGATTGCCATTAGCAACGGACTACAAGTGCAGGATGTGCTCCCTATAGAAATGCACAACTGCATATGGGTATGAGCGCATCCTGCTTTCTTATCACCACATTTTTGATGGTTTATATATATATATATGTACGGAGGTGTATAAACTCCAATTTAAATGTGCCTGTTTTTCATCTTCAGGTCACATTTGGGTGCACCTGCTAGGCTTTGGGCTATATCAGTCAGTCTTGGGTAGGGCTCATAGACACCTCCCACCTCCCATTGCAAGCATGGCTACATGCTGGAGGTAACAGAGGAGATGTTTGTGAGTCGTCCTAATGCTCCTGTAATTGCCCACTGGCCCCTGATATCGCCCATATGGCGCAGGTAGGTGAGTGTTAGGGCCCTCGGGCTACTTGAGAGACCTTGACGCTGGTGCCCGAGGCTTAAGACATGTCCTCCTAGTAGGATATGTCGAACTAACTCTCAATTTTTAACATCAGTGTGAGGGTTTAGTGTGACGGCAGTGTGCACCTATCTCTGGTTCTGTGTTTGTTCTGAATTCTTGCCACATCCACATAAATTTCATCTTATGTAGGATGTCCATTGTGGTACTTGTAGTCCGTTGCTGGCATCATCCATTGTATGCATTTTTGCTGGTGATTGCCATTAGCAACGGACTACAAGTGCAGGATGTGCTCCCCTATAGAAATGCACAACTGCATATGGGTATGAGCGCATCCTGCTTTCTTATCACCACATTTTTGATGGTTTATATATATATATATGTACGGAGGTGTATAAACTCCAATTTAAATGTGCCTGTTTTTCATCTTCAGGTCACATTTGGGTGCACCTGCTAGGCTTTGGGCTATATCAGTCAGTCTTGGGTAGGGCTCATAGACACCTCCCACCTCCCATTGCAAGCATGGCTACATGCTGGCGGTAACAGAGGAGATGTTTGTGAGTCGTCCTAATGCTCCTGTAATTGCCCACTGGCCCCTGATATCGCCCATATGGTGCAGGTAGGTGAGTGTTAGGGCCCTCGGGCTACTTGAGAGACCTTGACGCTGGTGCCCGAGGCTTAAGACATGTCCTCCTAGTAGGATATGTCGAACTAACTCTCAATTTTTAACATCAGTGTGAGGGTTTAGTGTGACGGCAGTGTGCACCTATCTCTGGTTCTGTGTTTGTTCTTTATTTGGTCTTCAATATCATCTAAACTAACATCAGACACCTACAGCCAGGAGTCAGTGGGTTCCTCTGACACCACACTTAGTTGGCATGGCCCAGGAACAAGCTTTGTGGCCTTAACTATCCTGAACCTGCCTCTTTCTTTTTCCGCTTCTTCTGCTAGCGAAGTATTATATACTCCCGGCTCTGTTCCACTTTTCAGTTAGGACAAGCTTAAGCAGCTACTCAAGAGCCTACCTGTCCAGAAACAAAGATGCATACCCCTTACTATATAAGAACATCCCCACAGCCATTTTCTACAGTTTATTACAGTTCTAAGAGAGACAGCAATGTTATTGTTGTGCTCTCTGCTTTCCACTCATTACATTAGATAGTTAGATAGCTTATAAATATATATATATATATATATATATATATATATATATATATAAATATATATATAGTGGCAGTGGAGCTGCCAGAAGGCCATAGAAAGACCATTGAAGTGGCATATCTCACCCAGAGCAAGCTGGGTGAGAACAAGAAAGGTTGGGAAAATTAGTTTTTACCCACTGTCTGCAGCAGTCAGGCTGGTAATGGTGATAATTATCAGCCAGCTGAGGAGATTGTATAAATCTGGGCTGAGATCCTCAATCAGGGCTCCCAGTCTGGGAAAGGAGCAGGCTGTGTCAAGGCCTGTGGGAGCCGGGACCCTCTAACCCTGTGTGTAGGGTAAGCACTAGTGATGTGTCTTGGGGAGCTCGGTGGTAGACCCAGATCCTAATAGAGAGGGAAAGACTGTTTAGTCAGTGGCCAGACGTCCGAGGATTTATTATGATTTAGTTGTACTGCTGTTGTGACAATAAAGCTGGTCGTGGCCAGTTTGTACCCGAATCTACAGTGGTGGAGTGGCTTCTTGATGTGTGCCAACCGTCTAAGGCGTTAAGACGGCGATCTGGAAGAGCTAACGGACCCCGTGTTGTTACAATACATATAATATATATATTACAGATGGCTAGTAGGATATTGTCATATAGTGTTCCAGTGCAGGGTGTTAGGTAGTGTGCTGTCCATAAATACATGCTACATACATAGTGCTGTATGTATGCATGTATGTATGTATGTTACATACATACATACATACATAGTGCTGTGATGTCACAAGTTCACAACAATACTTAGTGCACCAATCACTAATATGTAGTCAGACCTGCTAAAATGTGAAGTTGCACGTATTGTGCAAAAATATGTGCATCATTAATTGCCGATTTGCGCAATCGCGAATATATCGGAGCACTTTATCTGCATATAAAGATATTGTAATGTTCCGCCGTGCCAACCATTTTCTCCAGTTTCAGGAATCATCTAGCAGCTTGAAAAATGTACCTATAGTGACCCACGCCTGTATTGCTCGCGCATTACGTGCATATTACATTGCCGATTTTCGCAATCAAGAAAATAACTGTGAATTTGCGGATATATGACGAATATGCTACAAAATATTTGCGTTATGTGGTATCAGAGCAGATGTTTAGTGCTGCGGAGGACATAGTTACCCAAAATAAAACTCGCCTTTCAACACAGAATGTTGAGAGATTATCCTTTCTAAAGGTGAATCAAGCGTGGATCAGCCAGGATTTCCACACACCGGTGCTCAGAGTAGATCATTCTGGCAGTAATGTTCTGACTGCAGTGTGCTTCCACACTACAACATTGTGAAAATAGTGTGTTACTTCTGGCCATGTGATTCAGCCACTATTCTGATTCTGCCACCCACCCAATGCCACACACCTGCTTCATCTGCTGCCATTTTTCCTACTACCACCATTTTGTGCTGGTACTGCCACTGCTGTTGACACCCTCACTAGTTTGTTCTGGGGACACTAGTGTACCTGTTTGGCCTTGCTGACATCAAGTTTTATTTTACTGTTTGCCTGATCCGGCAGAAAAATTAAAAAATACAACGGATACTGTCTTTGCAACATCTATAAAGCCTAAGTCAGTATTTTGCATAACAATTTCATCATGATTTGGAACCCAAAAGCATGAGTAGGCCCAAAACACAGAAGTCATGCAAATATTTCCTTCATGTGTCATCTCTGTTTGGGACTCACACAGTTTTTGCCTTACTAATAATGTTCAATTGCTGACCAAATACTGACCGTGTGAAAGCATATACTCAAAAGACAGGATCCCTTTTTTGGGGGGTTGTTCTTCTGATGGATCAGATGAAGGGAAAAATAAACATTGACGCCAACACAAACTTACTGTTGACACCCTCCCCACCCTTGGCACCACTAGTTGTATCAAAAGGTAACAGGACAGGTTCTCTAGCAATCTATGTGGAAACAATAAACGGTGTAAAGTGAGACCGCTCTTTCAAACTATAGTAGAATGAGTGGGTAACAATATCTTATCTATCAATCAATCTGGACAACTTACAAACAGTGAAATGAGACCGCTCTTTAACAATTTAGTAGAATCAGTGGCTAATAGAGATGAGCAAAGTATTGGAAAATTCAGTTTGGCTGCTTTGCAAATTGTACAAAAATCTCACAAAGCGCATTTCTTTCTAAGTAATGGGTGCAATGACAGGGAGAGAGGATTGTGCCACTCCCAGTTATTGTACCCCTCAGATGCATACATACATGATCGCGGCATCTAATATGCATAACATGATGTAAAAGATCTGGTGTGACCCAAGATCATGTCATATACTGTATGTGACCTGCCTGTCACACTGACACACAGTACGTGTTTCACAACCAGAAAGGACTAGCTATGTATGTTGCTGCAATGCTCAGTGATGTACACCAAGAAACACTCTTCCTGCAGGCCAGGATATAGCTGATTTAATGTGCTTTGTGACAAATTAATTTGGAACAAAGCAAATTTTGTTTGAAAAAGTCGGTGAAGTGTCCATATCAAATTTTTTAAAACTTCGCTCATCTCTACTCCCCCTCGTTTTCTTCTCCAACATCATCTGTCAGGAAAGAGTCAAGAGCTTTTCATACATATTGAATGTGTATCAGAGTATTTGGGGACAAAATACTTATTTAACACATATAGTAAAATAATTATGAATGCTTGTAAGGCCTGACCAACCCCTTTAAGATTAGTGACTTTAGATTAAGGGACATTGAAAGTGAGCACAATTTGTTCATTTGTTTACTGTTAATTAGATTCTGTTTTGTAACTGTGCTGTTGTTAGAAATCCCCATTTGTGTCAGTGAACTCCATTAAAGCCAGTGTGCCCTAAGAGGGCACACTACTGAGTGAAGTGTGTGAGAGCTTCTAGATTGTGGATCTAAACTAGAAATTATCAACATTTCATGCAATTGACAACATGGAGAGGAAATTGCTGCTCATTGAGAAGGTACAGGGGTGAATGGGTGTCAGGATGGAAGTGCTGTAAATGATTGCAGGGTGAAAAGGCAAGCGAGGGAAGATAGGCTAGTTCTGATTTGGAATACTCTAAGAACCTTTCCAAGTTTGCAGATGAGGGTGAGATCCATAAGAAGGTAGCACTGCTGTAGAAATATACTTCTTCTAGCAACCAAGGGAATTTGCTCCAGTACAAATAATTCTAAATATTCTTCAGTTGCATAAATAATTACAAAAATGTAAAACTGAAAGTGCTAGCCTGGTCAACAATACATAATTTGTATATAATGGTGGGGGAGGATAAGGAAAGGGCTAATTTGCTAAATACCCTATTGTATAGTGCACTTACAAAGGAAATGCAATGATAGGTGACATGATTAGAAATGATGAAAATTCTCTATTAAATGCCACCTGCTTAACCCAGGAAGAATTGGAGTACAGCCAAAATTTTTTGATAAAATAGACATTTCACTGACATTTATAACCACCTCTCCAAGAGTGAATTAAGTACTCTTATTTCTAACATTGAGGATGATGACAGGGTCAGTTCCATAGGAAGTTGAGAAGTTAATATCCTGCAGTATATCAATGAAAATAGCCTTATGTGAGTAAAATTGGGGTCTGCACTACTCTTTCTAGATGCGATAGTGCAAGCGAAATGACTTGGTAGTTCAGAAAGTGAAGAAAATGTAATGTTGATCGAGCACCAAAGTGCTTGGGTGCTCTGGTGCTCAAGAAGAACACTTTGGGATGCTTGGGTGCTCTGCAGAGCACCAGAGACCAATGTAAGTCAATGGGAGAACATGAGCATTAAACCAGGCACCCCCTGCTCTGAAGAGGTGAGGGTGTCTGGTTCACAGGAAAAGGTCAGAAATTGATGGAGACACCACTGAAATGGTTAGAGAACAGCATGAGGAGGATGCTGGATGCATCTTGGACTCCTAGGTCGCTGCTGGTAAAGATGTTGTCTGAGTAGTACGCCAATTTTACAGACTGACAATAATATGCACAAAACCGAAGATAAAATCGGTTTTAGAGAAAAAAATGTGCAAGTGCTGCCAAAAATTACAAGGAAGAGGCACTTCGATACAACCTGTATATCACATAAAGGAGGGCCTCATTCACATTGTGGTACAATTGTTCAGGACTCCTAAAGCCTATGCACGGAAAGGGCTGCCAAAAATTACAAGGAACCAGCCCTCCAATATACAGTGTATTCAATACACTATGGTGTAGTAGAGATGTCAGGGGCAATCCAGGCCTTGTTAATTTTGATAAGAGTCAACTCGTCAGCATTTTCAGTTAACAGGCAGATGCACTTATTAGTTATTATGCCCCCAGCAGCACAAAATACCCGCTCTAACAAAACTCTGACAGCACGGCAGGCCAGCACCTCCAAGGCTTAGAGCGCGAGTTTGTGCCACGTGTCCAGCTTGGACACCCAATACTTGTAGGGTACAGAGGGATCACTGAGGACCCTGACACGGTCTGCTATGTACTCCTTCACCATCTTCCAAAACTTTTCCTTCCTTTAACACTAGGCCACGCATCAGGGTGAGGGCGCTGGCGGGGTGTCATGAAACTTTCCCAGGCCTTGGAGAGTGTTGCCCTGCCTCTGTTGGAACTGCTGTGTGTTCCCCTCGTCTCGCCTCCTCGGTTGCCCAAGGAACTATGTACTCTGCTGCCAGTGGTGTCAGCTGAAAATTTTTGGAGCAATTTTTCCACAAGGACCTTCTGGTATTGCACCATCTTGCTAGTCCTCTCCACAACAGGAATGAGAGATGAGAAATTCTCTTTGTGGCGAGGGTTGGGAAGGGTGAACAACCAGTGATTAGAGTTGAGCGAACACCTGGATGTTCGGGTTCGACGAGTTCGGCCGAACTTTCGAAAAATGTTCGGGTTCGTGATCCGAACTCGAC
The DNA here is from genome assembly GCA_033119425.1 of Bufotes viridis. NCBI lineage: Eukaryota > Metazoa > Chordata > Amphibia > Anura > Bufonidae > Bufotes > Bufotes viridis. Next base: position 347,434,981 of record CM065591.1, read on the forward strand.
CCGAACTTCATCCCGAACCCGAACCCCATAGAAGTCAATGGGGACCCGAACTTTTGGGCACTAAAAAGGCTGTAAAACACACCCGGAAAGGGCTAGAGGGCTGCAAAAGGCAGCAAAATGTAGTTAAATCCCCTGCAAACAAATGTAGATAGGGAAATGATGAGTTAACATAAAATAAATAAAAATTAAACAATATTAATTGGAGTGAGGTCCCATAGCACAGAATCAGGCTTCACGTCACCCACCAATGGAGAAGGTCACTTACTATTATTTTGACCACAGCACCCAGACAAAGGAGAGAGGTCCCACAGCAGAGAACCAGGCATCATATCACCCACCACAGGAGTAGGCCACCATTTAGTTACTTTGACCCCTACACCCAGACGGAGGAGAGAGGTTACACAGCAGAGAATCAGGCATCATATCAACCACCACAGGAGAAGCCACCATTTAGTTACTTTGACCCCTGCACCCAGGAAGAGGAGAGAGGCCCCACAGCACATATTCTGGCATCATATCAGCCACCACAGGAGAAGCCACCATTGAGTTACTTTGACCCCTGCACCCAGGAAGAGGAGAGAGGCCCCCAGCACATATTCTGGCATCATATCAGCCACCACAGGAGAAGCCACCATTGAGTTACTTTGACCCCTGCACCCAGGAAGAGAGAGAGGCTCCACAGCACATATTCTGGCATCATATCAGCCACCACAGGAGAAGCCACCATTGAGTTACTTTGACCCCGCACCCAGGAAGAGGAGAGAGGCACCACAGCACATATTCTGGCATCATATCACACACCACAGGAGAAGGCCTCTTTCAGTGATTTAGGCCTTTGGACCCAGACAGAGGAGAGAGGCACCACAGCACATATTCTGGCATCATATCAGCCACCACAGGAGAAGCCACCATTGAGTTACTTTGACCCTGCACCCAGGAAGAGGAGAGAGGCCCCACAGCACATATTCTGGCATCATATCAGCCACCACAGGAGAAGCCACCATTGAGTTACTTTGACCCCTGCACCCAGGAAGAGGAGAGAGGCCCCACAGCACATATTCTGGCATCATACTAACCACCACAGGAGAAGCCACCATTGAGTTACTTTGACCCCGCACCCAGGAAGAGAGAGAGGCACCACAGCACATATTCTGGCATCATATCAGCCACCACAGGAGAAGCCACCATTGAGTTACTTTGACCCCTGCACCCAGGAAGAGGAGAGAGGCCCCACAGCACATATTCTGGCATCATATCAGCCAACACAGGAGAAGCCACCATTGAGTTACTTTGACCCCCGCACCCAGGAAGAGGAGAGAGGCACCACAGCACATATTCAGGCATCATATCACACACCACAGGAGAAGGCCTCTTTCAGTGATTTAGGCCTTTGGACCCAGACAGAGGAGAGAGGCACCACAGCACATATTCTGGCATCATATCAGCACACCACAGGAGAAGCCACCATTGAGTTACTTTGACCCCTGCACCCAGGAAGAGGAGAGAGGCCCCACAGCACATATTCTGGCATCATATCAGCCACCACAGGAGAAGCCACCATTGAGTTACTTTGACCCCTGCACCCAGGAAGAGAGAGAGGCCCCACAGCACATATTCTGGCATCATATCACCCACCACAGGAGTAGGCCACCATTTAGTTACTTTGACCTCACCCAGACGGAGGAGAGAGGTTACACAGCAGAGAATCAGGCATTTAGATCACCCACCACAGGAGTAGGCCCCAATTTAATGGGACCCCGGCAACCATGTCAGATGGCACAACCATCAGCTTCATATCAATCAGCACAGGAGAAGGTGACTTTGAAAGACTTTGACCCCTACACCCAGACGGAGGAGAAAGGTTTCACAGCAGAGAATCAGGCATTTAGATCACCCACCACAGGAGTAGGCCCCCATTGAATCAGACCCTGGCAACCATGTCAGATGGCACAACCATCAGCTTTATATCAATCAGCACAGGAGAAGGCGACTTTGAAAGACTTTGACCCCTTCACCCAGATGGAGGAGAGAGGTTTCACAGCAGAGAATCAGGCATCATATCAGCCACCACAGGAGAAGCCACCATTGAGTTACTTTGACCCCTGCACCCAGGAAGAGGAGAGAGGCCCCACAGCACATATTCTGGCATCATATCAGCCACCACAGGAGAAGCCACCATTGAGTTACTTTGACCCCTGCACCCAGGAAGAGGAGAGAGGCCCCACAGCACATATTCTGGCATCATATCACCCACCACAGGAGTAGGCCACCATTTAGTTACTTTGACCCCTACACCCAGACGGAGGAGAGGTTACACAGCAGAGAATCAGGCATTTAGATCACCCACCACAGGAGTAGGCCCCAATTTAATGGGACCCCGGCAACCATGTCAGATGGCACAACCATCAGCTTCATATCAATCAGCACAGGAGAAGGCGACTTTGAAAGACTTTGACCCCCTACACCCAGACGGAGGAGAGAGGTTTCACAGCAGAGAATCAGGCATTTAGATCACCCACCACAGGAGTAGGCCCCCATTGAATCAGACCCTGGCAACCATGTCAGATGGCACAACCATCAGCTTTATATCAATCAGCACAGGAGAAGCGACTTTGAAAGACTTTGACCCTACACCAGATGGAGGAGAGGTTTCACAGCAGAGAATCAGGCATCATATCAACCACCACAGGAGAAGCCACCATTTAGTTACTTTGACCCCTGCACCCAGGAAGAGAGAGAGGCCCCACAGCACATATTCTGGCATCATATCAGCCACCACAGGAGAAGCCACCATTGAGTTACTTTGACCCCTGCACCCAGGAAGAGGAGAGAGGCCCCACAGCACATATTCTGGCATCATACTAACCACCACAGGAGAAGCCACCATTGAGTTACTTTGACCCCTGCACCCAGGAAGAGGAGAGAGGCCCCACAGCACATATTCTGGCATCATATCAGCCACCACAGGAGAAGCCACCATTGAGTTACTTTGACCCCGCACCCAGGAAGAGGAGAGAGGCACCACAGCACATATTCAGGCATCATATCACACACCACAGGAGAAGGCCTCTTTCAGTGATTTAGGCCTTTGGACCCAGACAGAGGAGAGAGGCACCACAGCACATATTCTGGCATCATATCAGCCACCACAGGAGAAGCCACCATTGAGTTACTTTGACCCTGCACCCAGGAAGAGAGAGAGGCCCCACAGCACATATTCTGGCATCATACTAACCACCACAGGAGAAGCCACCATTGAGTTACTTTGACCCCCGCACCCAGGAAGAGGAGAGGCACCACAGCACATATTCTGGCATCATATCAGCCACCACAGGAGAAGCCACCATTGAGTTACTTTGACCCCTGCACCCAGGAAGAGGAGAGAGCCCCACAGCACATATTCTGGCATCATATCAGCCACCACAGGAGAAGCCACCATTTAGTTACTTTGACCCCTTCACCCAAACAGAGAGAGAGGTTCCACATCAGGACATCAGAATCAGGCATCATATCAACCACCACAGGAGTAGGCCACAATTTAGTTTATTTGACCCCTGCACCCAGGAAGAGGAGAGAGGCCCCACAGCACATATTCTGGCATCATATCACACACCACAGGAGAAGGCCTCTTTCAGTGATTTAGGCCTTTGGACCCAGACAGAGGAGAGAGGTCCCACAGCAGAGAACCAGGCATCATATCACCCACCACAGGAGTAGGCCACCATTTAGTTGCTTGACCCCTACACCCAGACGGAGGAGAGAGGTTACACAGCAGAGAATCAGGCATTTAGATCACCCACCACTGAAGTAGGCCCCAATTTAATGGGACCCCGGCAACCATGTCAGATGGCACAACCATCAGCTTCATATCAATCAGCACAGGAGAAGGCGACTTTGAAAGACTTCTGGCATCATATCAGCCACCACAGGAGAAGCCACCATTTAGTTACTTTGACCCCTTCACCCAAACAGAGGAGAGAGGTTCCACATCAGAGAATCAGGCATCATATCAACCACCACAGGAGTAGGCCACAATTTAGTTTATTTGACCCCTGCACCCAGGAAGAGGAGAGAGGCCCCACAGCACATATTCTGGCATCATATCACACACCACAGGAGAAGGCCTCTTTCAGTGATTTAGGCCTTTGGACCCAGACAGAGGAGAGAGGTCAGAGATTAGCTTCATATCCCCCAGCACAGCAGAAGACCGCTTTATTTGACTTAGGCCTCAGCACCCAGACAGAAGACAGAGGTAGCATGGCAGAGGTTATGGCTTCATGTCACCCGTTAGTTTAACCGGCCACTTTCATCTGGTTAGGCCCCGGCGCCCAGACAGAGAAGAGTTTCATTCAACTGTGGGTTTCATAAAATTTGTATCAAATAAAGAAGTGGCCCGTAGCACAACAAGACATGTTTTAGGCAGTTAATAAGGACTACTCTGCACAAGGGAGGGACAGGTCCTGTGGGATCCATGCCTGGTTCATCTTTATGAAGGTCAGCTTGTCCACGTTGGCTGTGGACAGGCGGCTGCGCTTGTCAGTAATGGCGCCCCCTGCCGTGCTGAATACGCGTTCAGATAAAGCGCTGGCCGCCGGGCAGGAAAGCACCTCCAAGGCATAACATGCTAACTCTGGCCACGTGGACAATTTCGAAACCCAGTAGTTGAATGGGGCCGAACCATCCGTCAGGATGTGGAGGAGTGTGCAGACATACTGTTCAACCATGTTAGTGAAATGCTGCCTCCTGCTAACACGTTCCGTATCAGGTGTCGGTGCAGATAGCTGTGGCGTGGAGACAAAACTTTTCCACATTTCTGCCATGCTAACCCTGCCCTCAGATGAGCTGGCCGTGACACAGCTGCGTTGGCGACCTCTTGCCACTCCTCTGCCTTCACCTTCCACCTGTTCCCCTGTGACATGTGGGAATGCTCTCAAGAGCGCCTCTATCAGCGTGCGCTTGTACTCGCGCATCTTGCGGTCGCGCTCAGTTCAGGAATTAAAGTGGGCACATTGTCTTTATACCGGGGATCCAGCAGGGTGGCCACCCAGTAGTCTGCACACGTTAAAACGTGGGCAACTCTGCTGTCGTTGCGCAGGCATTGGAGCATATATTCGCTCATGTGGGCCAGGCTACCCATGGGTAAGGACAAGCTGTCCTCTGTGGGAGGCGTATCGTCATCGTCCACCGTATCCCCCAGCCACGCACCAGTGATGGGCCTGGGCTGCCACCCCGCTGTGAACTTGCGTCATCCTCGTCCCCCTCCACCTCCTCCTCCTCATCCTCCTCGTCCTCCAGTACAGTGCCTTGGCTGGCGACTTGTGAACCTGTCCTCTGCTGCTTAAACAAACCTCCCTCTGAGCCAATTCGAACAGACTGGCCCGAAAGTGTTAGAAGCGAGCCCTCATCCTCCTCCTCCTCCTCCACCTGGGCCACCTCCTCTAACATCATTGCCCTAAGTGTTTTCTCAAGGAGACATAGAAGTGGTATTGTAACGCTGATAACAGTGTCATCGCCACTGGCCATGTTGGTGGAGTACTCGAAACAGCGCAGCAGGGCACACAGGTCTCGCATGGAGGCCCAATCATTGGTGGTGAAGTGGTGCTGTTCGGCAGTACGACTGGCCGAGCGTGCTGCAGCTGAAACTCCACTATGGCCTGCTGCTGCTCGCACAGTCTCTCCAGCATGTGCAAGGTGGAGTTCCACCGGGTGGGCACGTCGCATATGAGGCGGTGGCGGGAAGGCCGAAGTTCCGCTGTAGCGCAGACAGGCGAGCAGCGGCAGGATGTGAGCGGCGGAGCGCGCACAGACGGCCCGCACTTTATGCAGCAGCTCTGACATGTTGGGGTAGTGGTGAATGAACCTCTGCACCACCAAGTTCAGCACATGCGCCAGGCAAGGGATGTGCGTCAAACCGGCTAGTCCCAGAGCTGCCACGAGATTTCGCCCATTATCGCATACCACCAGGCCTGGCTTGAGGCCCACCGGCAGAAACCACTCGTCGGTCTGTTGTTCAATACCCCGCCACAACTCCTGCGCGGTGTGGGGCCTGTCCCCCAAACATATGAGTTTCAGAATGGCCTGCTGGCGTTTACCCGGGCTGTGCTGAAGTTGGTGGTGAAGGTGTGTGGCTGACCGGATGAGCTGGTGGAAGCAGTGGAGGAGGAAGCCGAGTAGGAGGAGGAGGCTACAGGAGGCAGAGAATGATGCCCTGCGATCCTAGGGGCGGAAGGACGTGCGCCAAGGAACTGTCCGCCGGGGCCCAGCCGCCACTACATTCATCCAGTGTGCAGTTAGTGAGATATAGCGTCCCTGGCCGTGCTTACTGGTCCACGTATCTGTGGTTAGGTGGACCTTGCCACAAATGGCGTTGCGCAGTGCACACTTGATTTTATCGGACACTTGCATGTGCAGGGAAGGCACGGCTGTCTTGGAGAAGTAGTGGCGGCTGGGAACCACATACTGCGGGACAGCCATGGCCATCAGCTGTTTGAAGCTGTCTGTGTCCACCAGCCGGAATGACAGCATTTCAAAGGCCAGCAGTTTAGAAATGCTGGCGTTCAGGCCAAGAGGCTCGAGGGTGACTCGGGGAATTTGCGCTTCCTCTCTAAGGTTTGAGATATTGAGAGCTGAGCGCTGCTGTGTGATATAGTGGAGGCGCTAGTTGACGGTGGCGGTGGTGGTGGTGTCGGTGGCACATCCTCTGTTTGCTGCTCGGCAGGTGGCAACATTCCTCTCGAGGCGGAAGCCGAGGCAGCAGCGGTAGAGGGAGCAGGGGAGCCTCAGCGAGTGCCTGGTTTTTAAGGTGTGTACCCCACTGCAGTTCATGCTTTGCATGTAGATGCCTGGTCATGCAGGTTGTGCTGAGGTTCAGAACGTTAATGCCTCGCCTCAGGCTCTGATGGCAGAGCGTGCAAGTCACTCGGGTCTTGTCGGTAGGACATTGTTTAAAGAAGTGCCATGCCAGGGAACTCTTTGAAGCTGCCTTTGTGGGGCTGGGTCCCTGTTGGCGATGTCCAGTAGCAGAGCGAACTCTGGGGCGCGGCTCGTCTGCTGGCCCCCTGCTCCCTCTTTGGCTTCGCTGTTGTCTCGGTCTCACCACTACCTCTTCCTCTGAACTGTGAAAGTCATCGCCACGACCTTCAGTCCATGTGGGGTCTAAGACCTCATCGTCCTCTGCATCGTCTTCCACCCAGTCTCCCTCCCTGACCTCCTCCTGTTCAGTCTGCACACTGCAAAAGACGCGGCAGTGGGCACCTGTGTTTCGTCATCATCAGAGACGTGCGGACTCCGATGAGGTGGTATTCCCATGTCCTCTTCATCTGGAGACATAAGTGGTTGTGCGTCAGTGCATGGTATGTCTTCCTCCACTGGGGAAGGGCTAGGTGGACGCCCTGGGAAACCCTGGAAGCAGAGTCTTCAAACAGAAGAAGAGACTGCTGCATAACTTGTGGCTCAGACCGTTTCCCTGATATGCTTGGGGGTGATGTGACAGACTGATGGGCTTGGTTTTCAGGTGCCACCTGTGCGCTTTCCGCAGAAGACTGGGTGGAAGACCATGTGGTGAACGTGCTGGAAGCACTGTCGGCCACCCAATCGATTAATGCCTGTACCTGCTCAGGCCTTACCATCCTAAGAGCGGCATTGGGCCCCACGAGATATTGCGGTACATTCTGCCGGCTAGTTGAGGAGTTCGTTCCCTACTGTGTGCGCCTGGGGCCGAGCGGCCACGTCCTCTACCAGCAACAGAGGCTCCACGGACACCACCACGACCGCGTCCTCGTCCCTTAATAGTATTTTTCTTCATTGTTGCGATTCAACTCGCACCACAATGAAATATATTATTTTTATAAGCAAAATCCCCTCACTGGAATACTTTCAGTCTTTTGACTGTATGGATTACAGATGGAATGACTTGTTATATGTGAGTACCGCTTTCTTTGACAGATTCTAGTATGGGTACATATATGTTTTCCCAACCCCAGCACATTAGTTTGCTAATTCCAGATGTATGAAAGCATGAGGCCTAACTGTATCTAGTATATTGAGCGTCAGATAAACTAACTTGGCCTTTTTAAATAAAAAAAATTCCCTCACTGGAATACTTTCAGTCTTTTGACTGTATGGATTACAGATGGAATGACTGTTATATGTGAGTACCGCTTTCTTTGACAGATTCTAGTATGGGTACATATATGTTTTCCCAACCCCAGCACATTAGTTTGCTAATTCCAGATGTATGAAAGCATAGGCCTAACTGTATCTAGTATATTGAGCGCCAGATAAACTAACTTGGCCTTTTTAAATAAAAAAAATTCCCTCACTGGAATACTTTCAGTCTTTTGACTGTATGGATTACAGATGGAATGACTTGTTATATGTGAGTACCGCTTTCTTTGACAGATTCTAGTATGGGTACATATATGTTTTCCCAACCCCAGCACATTAGTTTGCTAATTCCAGATGTATGAAAGCATGAGCCTAACTGTATCTAGTATATTGAGCGCCAGATAAACTAACTTGGCCTTTTTAAATAAAAAAAAATTCCCTCACTGGAATACTTTCAGTCTTTTGACTGTATGGATTACAGATGGAATGACTGTTATATGTGAGTACCGCTTTCTTTGACAGATTCTAGTATGGGTACATATATGTTTTCCCAACCCCAGCACATTAATTTGCTAATTCCAGATGTATGAAAGCATGAGCCTAACTGTATCTAGTATATTGAACGCCAGATAAACTAACTTGGCCTTTTTAAATAAAAAAAATTCCCTCACTGGAATACTTTCAGTCTTTTGACTGTATGGATTACAGATGGAATGACTGTTATATGTGAGTACCGCTTTCTTTGACAGATTCTAGTATGGGTACATATATGTTTTCCCAACCCCAGCACATTAGTTTGCTAATTCCAGATGTATGAAGCATAGGCCTAACTGTATCTAGTATATTGAGCGTCAGATAAACTAACTTGGCCTTTTTAAATAAAAAAAAATTCCCTCACTGGAATACTTTCAGTCTTTTGACTGTATGGATTACAGATGGAATGACTGTTATATGTGAGTACCGCTTTCTTTGACAGATTCTAGTATGGGTACATATATGTTTTCCCAACCCCAGCACATTAGTTTGCTAATTCCAGATGTATGAAAGCATAGGCCTAACTGTATCTAGTATATTGAACGCCAGATAAACTAACTTGGCCTTTTTAAATAAAAAAATTCCCTCACTGGAATACTTTCAGTCTTTTGACTGTATGGATTACAGATGGAATGACTGTTATATGTGAGTACCGCTTTCTTTGACAGATTCTAGTATGGGTACATATATGTTTTCCCAACCCCAGCACATTAGTTTGCTAATTCCAGATGTATGAAAGCATGAGCCTAACTGTATCTAGTATATTGAGCGCCAGATAAACTAACTTGGCCTTTTTTAAATAAAAAAATTCCCTCACTGGAATACTTTCAGTCTTTTGACTGTATGGATTACAGATGGAATGACTGTTATATGTGAGTACCGCTTTCTTTGACAGATTCTAGTATGGGTACATATATGTTTTCCCAACCCCAGCACATTAATTTGCTAATTCCAGATGTATGAAGCATAGGCCTAACTGTATCTAGTATATTGAGCGTCAGATAAACTAACTTGGCCTTTTTAAATAAAAAAAAATTCCCTCACTGGAATACTTTCAGTCTTTTGACTGTATGGATTACAGATGGAATGACTGTTATATGTGAGTACCGCTTTCTTTGACAGATTCTAGTATGGGTACATATATGTTTTCCCAACCCCAGCACATTAATTTGCTAATTCCAGATGTATGAAACACAGGCCTAACTGTATCTAGTATATTGAGCACCAGATAAACTAACTTGGCCTTTTTAAATAAAAAAAAATTCCCTCACTGGAATACTTTCAGTCTTTTGACTGTATGGATTACAGGTGGACTGGTATTAGTAGGGGTGACACAAGCACACCCAAGTCCCTGATGTAGGATTTCTATGGCACAGACCACTATTACAAGTGATTAATGGACGTTGGGAGAGATTGTGCTGCAGCACTAGTCCCAAGATGGCCGCCGCCTATCAGCCCAGTAACATGTGCCACAAAATGGTCTGCACAACCTTTAAAAAAATAGCCTTGGACTGTGCTGCTAAATCGCTATTGGTCTGAATCCCAGGTGTAGATGTCTGACTTGTTTGGAGCTTTGGAATGCACACTGTGGCAGCTTCTGCTGCAGCACTACAAGTCGCAAAATGGCGGCCGGCGGTCAGCTCAGGTACATGTGGATGGAAAAATCACTCTGGCCACTCTAAAAATAGCCAATCCCTATCAAAAAAGCAGCTCAGCTGCAGTTGTTCAGATGAATCACAGGTGGAGGAGAGAAATTTGCTTCCAGTTATTCAATTATCCCTGCCTATTCTCGCCCTAGCATCAGCTGCGTCTATGCCTGTTCTATTCACATCGGGAGTGAGCACGTCCCGACGTGCGCACAAGCTTGTAAAGAGGCTGAGTCACATGCTGCACTCGGCCAATCACAGCCTTGCCAATAGTAGGCATGGCTGCGATGGCATCTTAGGGCAAGTAGTATGATGCATGTTGATTGGCTGCTTTGCAGCCTTTCAAAATGTGCCTAAATACATGCCGAACGACGAACCCGAACCCGAACTTTTTTGAAAATGTCCGGGTTCGGGTCCGGGTCCCGGACACCCCAAAATTCGGTACGAACCCGAACGATGCTCGAACTGTTCGCTCAACACTACCAGTGATCACTATTGGGTAAAATACGTATAACGAAAGGGTCATGGGAAAGGCAGCATAACATAAAGTCAGCTCTGTGTGCCAGAGTACCAACAGACAAGACTTTGCTGTCCTCATCAGGAGGATGACTCTCAATCTCCTCATCCCCTTCTTCCACTTCTGACCATCCATGCTGAACAGATGGAATAAACCTGCTATGGGTACTATCCTCTGTAGCGGAGGCAACCGGCTCCTGCTCCTCCTCCTTCTCATCATCATCCAATTCACTCTGAGAAGACGAACTGAGGGTGGTCTGGCTATCACCATGTGTACTGTCTTCCCCCATTTCCACCTTTTACACATGCAAAGCATCCACCTTCATTGTGAGCAGCGAGCGTTTCAGTAGACACAGAAGTGGGATGGCTACGCTGATAATAGCAACATCTCCTCTCACCATCTGTGTTGATTCCTCAAGATTGCGTAAAATCTCACAGAGGTCAGACATACATGCCCACTCCTCACTTGTGAAGAGAGTAAGCTGAATGGAAAGGCGACAACCATGTTGTAGCTGGTATTCCACTACTGCCCTCTGCTGCTCACAAAGCCTGGCCAACATGTTAAACGTAGACTTCCAGCGCGTGCTCATGTCGCACAACAGTCGGTGAGCGGGAAAATGCAAGCACTGGTGCAGTGTTGCCAGACCGGCAGCAGCTGTAGATGACTTTTAGTAATGGGCACACACACAGCAAACTTTCACCAGTAGCTCAGGCAAATTTGGGTACGTTTTGAAAAACCGCTGAACCACTAATTTAAACACGTGGGCTAGGCATGGTATGCGTGTGTGCTTGCCAAGTTCCAAAGCCGCCACCAACTTACAGCCATTATCAGACACAACCATTCATGGTTTTAGGTTGAGTAGCGAGAGCCACAGCTCAGTCTGGTCCCTTATCCCCTCCCATAGTTTTGCGGCGGTGGGCTGTTTGTCACCTAAGCAAATAAGTTTCAGCACGGCCTGTTGCCGCTTCCCCACTGCAGTGCTATACTGCACCTGTTGCATCCCAGGGTACAACTCGTTCCCATTCTCCACAGCGTTCACCCAGTGTGCAGTCAGGAAAATGTAATGTCCCTGGCCAAAAGCACTTGTCCATGTGTCAGTCATTAAGTGGACCTTCTCAATACCTGCATTGGTCAGGGCACGGGTGATTTTTTGGGACACATGCTGGTGTAAGGCTGGGGACTGAGTAACGAGGGATGGCCGCCACCATCAAGCTGCGGAAAACCTACGTGTCCACAAGCCTAAATGGCAACATTTCCAGGGCCAGCAATTTGAACAGGTGCGCATTTAGTGCTATGGCCTGTGGGTAGGTGGCTGGGTATTTGCGCTTTAATTCAAAGACCTGGGGTATGGACATCTGTACACTGTGCTGAGACACAGAAGTGGATGTGCTAGCTAAAGATGCTTTCGAAGGTCCAGGTGCAGGGCGGGAGGCATCCGGGTCTGCGTCTTGGACAGGGGATTGACCAGCATTTAACACAGGGGAAGAGGAGGAAGTGGTGTGACCCGCAGACTCTTATTGTTGATCCAGGCGGTCGGCCCACCTATTAGGGTGCTTTGATGCCATGTGGCGGATCATGCTGGTGGTGAGGTTGCTAGTGTTCACTCCCTTTCTCATTTTGGCACTGCACAAGTTGCAAATTACAATTCTTTTATTGTCCACACTTTCCTCAAAATAGCGCCAGAGTGCGGAACACCTTCCCCTTGGCAAGGAAGATTGCCACAAATGGGTGCTCCGGGGAACAGTTGTGGGTCTGTTTGGTGTGGCCCGTTTTCTCCCTTTTGCCACCCCACTGCCTCTTCCAGCCTGTTGCGGTGCTGCGGATCCCTCCTCCTCTGTACTGCTGTCCTCGCTTGGCTTGCCACTTTCCCATGTTTGGTCAGTGAATTAATCGTCCACCACCTCCTCTTCCACTTCCTCACTCTGGTCATCCTCTTGACTTTTTGACCTAACAAGAACCTCACTTATTGACAACCGTGTCTCATCCTCATCATCAACCTCTTGAGACACTAATTGCGTTAACTTATTGGCAACTGTGTCTCATCATCATCATCCACCTAGTAAAACACTAATTTCCTTTCCCAACCGTCATCTTCTTCTGACTGTGGATGCTCAAAGGCTTGGGAATCAGTGCATAAGATCTTCTCATGTCCCTGTTCAAGCGGGCTTGGCGAGAAATCAAGGAATGGCAAAGAAAA